>NC_069400.1:84165637-84183137 GCF_026875155.1 Cherax quadricarinatus | reverse complement strand
TTCCAGGGGTGGTGGCCGAAGGAGGTATGCTTTGTGGCGGATATCCGGCCGCCCTCTCTTTTGTCCACCGAGGTAGCTCGACAGATGTGTGGTTGCTATCCCGGATTGCTGGTTTACTGGCATGAAGGGTAGGGTATGGAATGGGTTCCATGCTGCATCTGCGCTACTTGTGGTGCTGAGGTCCTCTTGGGCATGGAGGGAGATTTCTGGCCCTTTCATTCTTCCTAGGAACTATCCCTCCCTGGTCCCCCCTTTTTTTATTCGTTTTTATTTTTCTTTTCTTTTGTTCTTTCTTTTTTTTCTTAAAAACAAAAAGAAAGAAGTAACCTAACCATGGAGTCCCAAATCCATGACCCCACTACCCCCAGGCCCCTTATTGTTACCGCACCCTGTTCTGACCTCGCCTCATCTTTTGGCCACTCTTTGGACACTCCTAAGGCCCCTGTTCCTCTTGCTGGTGCTGTTTCCTCACCCGCTTCAGGTACCGGGGCTTATTCTGACTCCTTCAATTTGTCTGACCTCCGCTCTCCTTTGACTATGTTTCCGGCCTCTCCTTCTATTGTGCGACGATTTTCGAATCTCCAGCCCGTCTCACGCCGGACCGACTCTGGTCCCACTTCTAAACACCAACGGCAATCTCCTGACGATGTTACTTCGTTACCTTCCCATTCTACTCGGAAAAGACTGACCCATCATGCACTCCCTCTCCACACTCAGTTTCGGAGCACACAATGGACTAAATTCTTTACTTTACGACCGACTTCTTCTACTGCCTATCTTTCTGACCATAGTATTGGCAAAGCGCTCCTACACCACGTTGGTAGAGATATTTCCTTTCATGCTCTTAAGAGTGGTATGCGCATCATCACAGTCCAGAATTCTATCCAAGCTCATGATCTTTCTCTTCTTTCACATATCAATACTATTCCTATCACTATCGAAAAACATCATTTCCTAAATTCTTGTAGTGGTACTGTTATTCTGCCCCATATCATAGTCCAACAGAATTTCCATACATGTGGCAATGACATTCTCTAACAGCTGGAACTCGAAGATCTCACAATTCTCAAGGTAGACACTTATGTTCTTCCCGCCCATGGGCGAAGACGATACCTTTGCAATGGGGCTCGTTTAACTTTTGACAGCCATGAACTCCCATCCTCTGTTTATGTAGCAGGACATCGGTTACAAGTTCGGAAGGTGATCCCTACACTGCAATAGTGTAGGAATTGCTGGCAATTTGGCCACCCAGCAAAATATTGCAGATCTATAGCCGAATGCCCAATCTGTGGTGCCGATGACCATTCTAATACATCATGCAGTCGACCTCCCTCTTGCCTTAATTGTCATGAGGCTCACCCTTTGTACTCTAGCCGTTGCCAGGTCTACTTAAATGAGCAGGAAATTCGTTGCCTCAAAGAGGCAGAAGGTCTCCCTTATGCTATGGCAGTTTCTCATCTCTGCCTCCAAGGGAGACTACCACAAGTTTCTTATTCTCGTGTTTCAAAATGTCCCCCCACTTCTGGGGTACCATCTTCTGCAGCCTCCTCTGCAGTTGCCAGTCCCATAGTCACTCCTGTATCTAATTCTTTTGCTGTCCTGGGCTCAGACGTCCCTACTTCAACACCTCAGTCTGTCCTCACTTCTTCGTGTTCTCCCTCACAAACCCCGGTATCGACAAGACCTCATAATACACCTCCTCCCAATCGTCCCTCTACTTCTTAGAGGCCCAACAAATCTCCTTTAACCCCTTCTTCCCTTCATCCACCTCCACATTTTACCTTCCCGGTCTCTGTACCTAGGTCTTTCCCTTTCAATGGCTCCGTTACAAGTGTGGTGGTTCATCCTCCTCCTCGTACTGTGCCTTCCTCCCCTGTCCCCTCCAAAGTGTCTTCTTCTTCTGCCACCTCCCGGGTTTCTGCCTCTTCTGTCCCTTCCCACACTTCTCCAGTTCCCTCCACCCTTTTGCGATCCCCTACCTTGGTACAGTCCATTACAGCTCCGATCTTTACTCAAACTCCTCTTCCTTCCATCTCCAATATTGCCTCCCATACAATGTCTCTGAACTCCGAAACACTTGAAGCAATCTCTGAATATATTGCAGAGACCAAACCATCAATGGGCACTGATCCACCCTCTGTTCCTTCTCTTTCCTCTTCTCCATCTGTGCAACTCCTTTCTTCACAACGCACCGTTCCTTTGCTGCTTTAACAATTTCCGCTGCCACCGCATGTGGACTTTTCTAACCCTTCTAGTCCGTAGGTACCCTTACCTGCGGATTTCAGGTATCTTTATCATTACCAATCATGGCCTATTTACAGTGGAATATTCGCGGCCTCAGGGGTAATCGGGGTGAGCTTCAGATGTTGCTCTCCCAGTTTTCCTCTCTTGGTGTTTGCTTACAGGAACCAAAATTACACTCTGCTGTTATCTATCCCATCTCAGGCTATAATTTATTGTATTCTTCAGATCCTTTTCCTGATGGGACCTTTAATGAATGTGCCCTTCTTCTACACTCTGATATTCCGTACCATCAGCTATTTGTTAGTACTTCGCTGCATTACACAGCAGCCTGTATCCACTTGCATAGGTGGTATACACACTGTTCTTTGTATCTCTCTCCTTCTCGGCATTATCTATCTCGGATATTGCCTTTCTTGTTTCGTCATTACTGCCACCACTTCTCTTACTTGGCAATTTTAATGCCCATCATTTCCTCTGGGGGGGTCTCACTGTGATTCCCGTGGCATTCAGTTAGAGGAATTTCTTGCTACCCACCCCCTCCATGTTTTAAATACAGGTACTCACACCCATTTTGATCCTCGGACTCATACTCTCTCTTGTATCGATCTCTCAGTCTGCTCTTCCTCCACTACATTAGACTTCATCTGGTCTGTTCTCCCGGATTTACATGACAGCGATCATTTCCCAATCATTCTTACTTCCCCTTCATATTCACCACCTCTTCGTAACCCACACTGGCAATTTGATCAGGCAAATTGGAACCTTTACTCACAACTAACTGTTTTAGTGAGGTTCCTTCTTTGCCCTCAATTTATGAGTTTTTACACCTCTTCTCATCCTCCGTTTTAACCGCAGCTTCTCATTCTATACCCCAAACTTTGGGCAGGCATTCTCAGAAATGCGTGCCTTGGTGGTCTCCTGCTTGTGCTCGTGAAGTACATTTGAAACGCGCTGCATGGGGCAGGTACCGGTACAATAGAACTACGGAGACACTTCTCGATTTTAAGCAGAAGCGTGCGATCACTCGCCGTGTCATCCGTGATGCTAAACACACTTGCTGGCGAGATTATGTCTCCACCATCACCTCTGCTTCCTCTATGAGTGCAGTCTGGAAAAAAGTACGAAAACTTGAGTGGTAAATATTCTCCTGACCCGGCACCTGTTCTGTGGGTTGCCGGCGTTGATATAGCAAACCCACTAGATGTTGCCAATGAAATTGGCAATCATCTGGTCTGTATTTCTCTGGGGCTCCATCTATGCCCCTCGTTTCTTTTCTCAAAGTCTGCCAGAGAGTTAGCACCCTTGGACTTTTCTTATCTCAGAGAAGAACAGTATAATGTGCCTTTTACACTTCAGGAACTGGAGGCAACACTCTCAGCTTGCCGATCATCGGCAGCTGGGCCCGACGACATTCATATTCGTATGCTACAACATTTACATCAGTCAGCCCTTGCAGTCCTATTACGCCTTTTCAATCTTATTTTGTCACAAGGAGTTCTTCCACAGCTGTGGAAATCTGCCATTGTTCTCCCTTTCCGCAAACCGGGTACTTCGGGACTTGAAGCCTCCCACTATCGTCCCATTGCTCTTACCAGTGCAGTTTGCAAAGTGATGGAACGCCTGGTAAATAGACGTTTAGTGTAGTACTTAAAGACACACAACAGTCTCTTCACTCGTCAATATGGCTTTCGTATAGGCCGTTCTACCATAGACCCCTTAATATGCTTGGATACGTATGTTCGTAATGCCTTTGCGAATAACCACTCAGTTATTGCCATATTTTTTGTCCTTGAGAAGGCATATGACACAACTTGGAGGAATAATATTTTGGCCCAAGCCCACTCCTTAGGCCTTCGAGGCAATCTACCATCCTTCCTTAAAAACTTTTTAACTGACAGACATTTCCGTGTTCAGGTTAATAATGTGCTCTCCCTGGACTTTATCCAAGTTGAAGGTGTCCCCTAGGGATGTGTTCTGAGCACAACACTTTTTCTCCTTGCTATAAATGATTTGGCCTCTAGTCTTCCATCCAATATTTAGTCATCACTCGATGTTGATGACTTCGCTATTGCCTGTGCATGCGCTGACTGTCACCTCATTACAGTTTCTCTCCAGCATGCGGTCGACCGTGTTTTCAATTGGGCCAACACACATGGGTTTAAATTTTCCTGTACCAAAACTCACCAAATTACTTTCACTAGACGCTCTGTCATCTCCGAGCATCCTTTATACCTCTATGGCACCTGTATCCCTGAACGTGATACAGTCAGGTTTCTAGGCCTCCTCTTTGACTGTAGGTTATCCTGGAAACCTCACATTACCTCTCTGAAGACAACTTGTCACAGCCGGCTGAACCTTCTTAAAACCCTTGCTCATCTTTCATGGGGAGCTGATCGTCGAACTCTCCTTCACCTACATTCCACCCTCATTTTATCGAAACTTGATTATGGTGACCAGATCTATTCAGCTGCCTCTCCTGCTACTCTATCTAGCCTCAACCCTATTCATCACCAAGGATTACGTTTATGCCTTGGTGCTTTTCGCTCTTTCCCTGTTGAGAGCCTCTATGCAGAAGCAAACGTTCCATCCTTATCTGATCGCCGTGATGCCCATTGCCTTTGCTACTATGCACGCTCTCATGATCTCCGCAATCCTTCCATTTATAGAATGGTCACCGATATTAGTAGACATTCTTTATTTGTTTGCCGCCCCTGTTTGCTCCATCCCTTCACTCTTCGCCTTCATTTGCTCTTGTCTTCTCTTCAATTTTCACCTCTCTATGTTCATGTAGCATCTCAATTTTCCCTACCCCCCTGGGAAGTTCCAGCTGTTCGAGTCTGTTCTTTCTCACTCCCTTGATCGAAAGCCCAACTGTCTACAGTAGCTTCCAGCTCTCTTTTTCTTGACCACTTCCACTCTCATTCTCATGCCATTGCAGTGTACACAGATGGCTCTAAGTCTTCTGACGGCGTAGGATTCGCAGCAGTCTTTCCGGACAACGTCGTAAGAGGGCATTTACTATCTTCGGCTAGTATCTTTACTGCTGAATTGTATGCCATTCTTGCAGCACTTATACGTATTGCATCTATGCCTGTGTCATCATTTGTGGTTGTCTCAGACTCCCTTAGTGCTTTACAGGCTATACAGAAATTTGATACACCTCACCACTTAGTCCTCCATATCCAACTTTGGCTATGCCGCATCTCTACCAAGCATAAAGATGTTGTTTTTTGTTGGGTCCCTGGTCATGTTGACGTACAGGGCAATGAGCAGGCAGACACTGCTGCGCGGTCAGCAGTACATGACCTACCAGTTTCATATAGAGGTACTCCATTTACGGATTATTTTGCTGCAACAGCTACCCACCTTCACACCCGTTGGCAACAACGTTGGTCTACTGTACTCGGTAACAAACTTCAATCTATTAAACCGAGTATAGGTTACTGGCCGTCTTCTTGTCACCAGTGCCGAGGTTGGGAGACTACTCTCTCCCGTGTCCACATTGGCCATACTCATCTTACTCATGGATATCTCATGGAGAGGCGCCCTGCTCCTCTCTGTGAGAATTGTCAGGTTCCATTATCGGTCAGCCACATTCTGTTAGACTGCCCACTATATCAACGAGCACACAGAATTTACCTCCAACGTCGTCTTCGCTCTGCTGCTCTCTCTTTACCTTCCCTTCTCACTGATAGACCCACCTTTCATCCGGACTCTCTCATTGACTTTTTGACAACAACTGACTTACTTCACAAACTCTGATGATACCTTCAGCCCTTTCTACCTCGATCTCTTGCTACCCTCTACCCTGCACTATCCCCTGCCCCACTGTTTTCTGTAACCTACTGATCGCCCCTCCCCCCTTCTGCTGCCCAATACCCTCGCTTCATTTCCTACCCTGCAGTGCTGTATAGCCCTTGTGGCTTAGCGCTTCTTTTTGATTATAATAATAATAATCCCATATCGGTAATGGGAACGCAACCCGACCCTAAGACCCGACCCTCAGTATTGCAGTGGCTCTGCGCCTTCCTTCCTCAATTCACACAGAATATACGTGTATTTGCAGTGAAGCGCAAGCAGGCCAATACGGTCTACATGGTCTTAACTGTTACAAAACCAAGGGCTGGCGTGCAAGATGCAATGAGGTCAACGACATCATAAAGAGAACTCTTGCTACAGCTGGATACCCAGCCGAGAGGGAGCCCCGATCACTAGCAGCCAATAATACCCACACCCCAGCAAACCACCCAGATGGGATCACCATCTGTCCTTGGAAGATTGGCAAGCACTTAGCATGGGACTATACCTGTGTGTTCACACTGGCTGACACCTATATCCATCACGGTGTTGGGCGACAGGGAGGAGCTGCTGACCACAGGGAGGAGTACAAGATCAGCAAGTACAGGGATATAAGCCAACAGAATCAATTTGTCCCAGTGGGATCAGAGACCTTGGGATCATGGGGAAAAAATGCCACATGTTTTCTTAAAGAATTGGGTTCCAGACTCATCGACACCACCAGGGACCCAAGGGCAGCCACTTTCATGCTCCAGTGATTAAGCATGGCCATCCAGAAAGGAAATGCTTGCTGCATACTTGGCTCGTGTCTGGCTTCGGAGGAGCTGGAGGAAATTCATGATCTTCAATACATTGCACCATTGTATTCATGTTTGTGTTTTCTGTAAATGTATTCTGTTTATTAATAAATGTTCACGTAGAGTATAAAATATAGGGGGTGGTAGGAGAAGAAAATATTCAAACAGCTCTGGGGAGAACTTTGAGTTTTCCCTGAGGTACGTGTATCGTCTTCTCTGAGGATGAGGGTCCCCATTCCAGCTATAGAGGTGGTACTTCCATATATATTATATATAATATATATATATATATATATATATATATATATATATATATATATATATATACGTATGTATATTTCTTTCCCAGCAGAAACCCGCTTGTTTCTGCGTGGGATAGAAACATGGCTTGTGAATCGGGCATTTGTCATGTGGCATTTGTGTGGACAAGTAGACTAGAGCGCTGCCTGAGAATCTTGACCATTCTCAGTAGTAGTTTCGAATCCTGCTGACTGCGATCTTTCTTTGTATATAACCGCTTGTTTCTGCGTGGTGCATTGATATAAAAATCGCTTGAGAGGTCAGAACATACAGGAGATTAAAATAGCTTGAATCCATGCTTGAGGCTCACTGACGTGCCCGGGCTGGGAAAGAAACATTGCTTGTGAACCAGGCTGCCCAGTCTATGTGGCATTCGTGGCCAAGTGGACTAGAAGGCTGCCTGAGAATCTTGACCATTCTCAGTAGTAGTTTCGAATCCTGCTGACTGTGATCTTATATATATATATATATATATATATTGGTAAGCAGCAACCACCCAGGGAGGTACTACCGTCCTGCCAGGTGACTGTCAAACAGAAACCTGTAACTCTTTTACATGATGGTAGGATTGCCGGTGTTTTTTTCTGTCTCATAAACACGCTGGATAACAGGTATATCTTGCTACTTCTACTTACATTTAGGTCACACTACACAGGCACGCACATGCGTATATATAAATATATGTAGGTTTTTTATTGTTTTTCGTAATAGCTCTTGCTCTTGTTTATTTCCTCTATTGTCCATGGGGAAGTGGAAAACAATCTTTCCTCCGTAAGCCATGCGTGTCGTATGAGGCAACTAAAATGCCGGGAGTAATGGGCTAGTAACCCTTTCTTCTGTACACACTTACTGAAAATGAGAAGAAGAAAAACTTTATAAAACTGGGATGCTTGAATGTGCGGGGATGTAATGCAGATGATAAGAAAGAGATGATTGCTGATGTTATGAATGAAAAGAAGTTGGATGTCTTGGCCCTAAGCAAAACAAAGCTGAAGGGGGTAGGCGAGTTTCAGTGGGGAGAAATAAATGGAATAAAATCAAGAATATCTGAGAGTGTTAGAACTAAGGATGGGGAAGCAATAATGTTGAAGGATTAGTTTTGGAAGAAGAGGGAATATAAATGTGTAAATTCAAGGATTATGTGAATAAAATAAAGGTTGGATGCGAGGAGTGGGTCATAGTAAGCGTGTATGCACCTAGAGAAGAGAGGAGTGTAGAAGAGAGAGAGAGATTTTGGGAGGTGTTAATCGAATGTATAGGAACCTTTGAACCAAGTGAGTGAGTAATTATGGTAGGGGACCTAAATGCTAAAGTAGGAGAAACATTTAGAGAGGGTGTGGTAGGTAAGTTTGGGGTGCCAGGTGTAAATGATAATGGGAGCCCTTTGACTGAACTTTGTATAGAAAGGGGTTTAGTTATAGGAAATACATATTTTAAGAAAAAGAGGATAAATATGTATACAGAATATGATGTAGGGCATTATGACAGTAGTTTGTTGGCCTGTGTAGTGGTAGATAAAAGACTTTTGAGTAGACTTCAGGATGTACATGTTTATAGAGGGGCCACAGATTGATCAGATCACTTTTTAGCTGTAGCTACAGTGAGAGTAAAAGGTAGATGAGATACAAGGAAAATAGAATCTGTTAGAAAGAGAAAGGTGAAGGGTATATAACTAAAAGAGGAGGCAGTTAGGGTAAGATATAAACAACTATTGGAGGATAGATGGGCCAGTGAGAGTATAGGCAATGGGGTCGAAGATATATGGGGTAGGTTTAAGAATGTAGTGTTAGAGTGTTCAGCAGAAGTTTGTGGTTACAGGAAAGTGGGTGCGGGAGGGAGGAAGAACTATTGGTGGAATGATGATGTAAAGATAGTAGTAAAGGAGAAAAAGTTAGCATATGAGAGGTTTTTACAAGTAGAAGTGATGCAAGGAGGGAAGAAAATAAGAAAAAGTTTTGGAATGAGATAAATAAGTTGAGGAAGCCTAGGGAACAAATGTATTTGACAGTTAAAAATGGGGAGGATAGTTATTAAATGGAGAGTTAGAGGTACAGGGAAGATGGAGGGAATATTTTGAGGAACTGTTAAATGTTGATGAAGGTAGGGAAGCTGTGATTTCGTGATTTCTTGATTCTGAGGATATGTACATAACCTTCACGACTACGACTACTGCTACTACAACTAATCCATGTCTTTGGGTAGGACCTGCTTCCACTGGGGAATCCCGCCTACCAGTGACCATGCCCTCGTCTGCTACACATCCCATTTCCACCAGTCGTTAGTATATAAACGCGAGGCTCCTTGCTTCTGCTTCAGAATCTCCACGACTACGGTGCTCTTCGCACCAATTCCAAGGTTGAGGGACTGATTACCTCATCTTCTGTATATAGTTCTACTCTCTTCAAGTTATGTCCTGGAATTTGTATTGATAAATACACTGAATGGCGAAACGTCTACAATAAAGATTCCAAGATGTTGGACATGTGTCTTAATTTCATCTTGTCGGAGTGAGGAAGAGTCAGTTGTGAGTGTGAAGGAAGTTTGTGAGGCAGTGGGTAGAATGAAAGGGGGTAAGGCAGATGGGATTGATGGGATCAATATGAAAATGTTAAAAGCAAGTGAGGATATAGTTCTGGAGTGGTTGATGCTATTATTTAATAAATGTATAGTGCATAGTTCCTCTGTAAAAAAACAAAGGAGACATGGGTTCGAGTCCTTGGCTAGTCCAGTGTTGTTATTAGAACATAAGAACATAAGAACGAAGGAACACTGCAACAGGCCTACTGGCCCATGCGAGGCAGGTCCAAGTCTCCTACCGGCTTAAGCCAATGCACCCAACCTAGTTAGGTCAGGTCACCTTGACTTAAGGGAGGAACACGGCAACCGACCTGGTAGCACAAGCTATCAGGTCCAACTCACCCCCACCCACACCCACTCATGTATTTATCCAACCTATTTTTAAAGCTACACAACGTTCTGGCCTCTATGACTGCACTTGGGAGTTTGTTCCACTCATTCACAACTCTATTACCAAACCAGTACTTTCCTATATCCTTCCTGAATCTGAATTTTTCTAACTTAAAACCATTGCTGCGAGTCCTGTCTAGGCAAAATATTTTCAGCACACTATTTACATCCCCTTTATTTATTCCTGTCTTCCATTTATACACCTTAATCATATCCTCCCTAATTCTACGTCTTTCTGGAGAGTGCAGATTCAGGGCCCTTATTCTATCCTCATAGGGAAGGTTTCTGAACATGGGATCAACTTTGTCATCCTCCTTTGTACATTTTCCAGAGCATTTATATCCATTCTGTAATACGGTGATCAATACCACTCGTTCGTGGTCACAATAATATAAAATACTCCTCGTTGAACTAGTACACCAAACAGAGACTAGAATGAAACTAGCCTAGAGTCATCCACACCATCGCGAGTCCTTGGGTATGGAGTACAACATTCAGCTCCGCTGGATGCCCTACTCTTAGGATCGTATGGTTCAGTGGATAAGGGCGTCATGTGCTTTCGCCCACCATGAGGCAGGCCAGTACAACATGGGTTCGAATCCTTGGCTAGCGCAGTGTTGTTATTAATCAATTCCACTCGTTCATGGTTACAATAAATTATTATATATATATATATATATATATATATATATATATAATATATATATATATATATATATATATTTATTTATGCAATAAGATCACAGTAAACAGGTGATTTCAGAATATGCAAAACAACCACTGTGAAAGAATAGAGAAATTCCAAGCGCTATCGTGCCTACTCACATTATCAAGGAACAATAAAAGTAATGCATCAAAGGAAGGCATATAAAGGGTCTAGACCACACCTCACTATCACATCCCACAACAAAGCAACACCTGACGTGCGACTCATAAGAAAGAGAATGCTGCAGCAGGTCCGCTGGCCAAACTAGACAGGTCCTTCACACAGCCAACAAACAAACTATTCTTCCCATGAATTAAGAATTTTAAAATTTATTATTTGTCCAATGTATTATTAAATTCTTCCCAAATTCTATTAATTATAAATGGAGCTAACTTATATAAACCTAAGGAAATATTCATATTATTGTCAAAACTGCTTTTTATGAAACAAGATTCAATTTATTCATGTCGACCATGGACTTGCTTGATACAACTTTCTCAACTTTTTGAAAATCAATTGGATGGTTGAAATCTCTCCTATGAATAAATAGAGCATTAGAATCTTGTCCAGTTCTAATGCTATATTTATATTGTTTTAATCTTAGTTCGAGATTTTTACCAGTTTGACCGTAATAAACTTTATCGCAAATTTTACAAGGAATCTTATAGACACATCCATCAGCATTTTGTTGGGAATTCTTTATCAAAAGTTTTTTTTATTGTATCAAGATTTTTAAACACAACTTTGATATTAAAAGTCTTAAGAAGAGAAGGCATATCAACCAAGTTTTCATGGTAAGGGAGAACCAACATATTTTTAGTTGAATAAGGCTGTTGTCCCTTTTTGGATAGTAAAAAGTATTCTAGCAATTTTAAAAGATTTATCAATTACGTTTCTTGGGTATTTCAAATCATTAGCTGTTTCATAAATTTTGGATATTTCCTCATTTATGAACTCTGGACTATAAATACGTAAAGCTCTCAAAAAGATTGATGAGAAAACAGACAGTTTAACTATCTTTATGTGAAGAATAATAGTGTACATAGGAACAGTTATTTGTAGGTTTTCTGTAAATTTTAAATTTGAATTCATTATTACCCTTAATAATTAAAACATCTAGAAAAGGCAATGAGTTATTTTCTTCAAACTCAACAGTAAAGTTTATAGAATGGGATAAGCTAATTAATTTATCAAGGAAATGGTGTATAGCTACATTCTTGGGTTTAAGACATGAAATTTCATCAACATATCTGAACTATTTAGCTCTATTAGGGAGGGTTGTGTTAAGCAACCTTATTTCAAAAAAATCCATGTATAGGATACTAAGAACAGGTGAAAGAGGATTTTCCATTGCCATACCAAACTTCTGAGTGCAAAACTTATCATTAAATACAAATTTTGCATCAACAATGCAAAGCTTAGTAAGTTTAATGATAGTAGGAACTGGCAATGGTAAATCATAATTAACGAGTTCTTCAGATAAGAAACTTAATAAATCATCATCAGAACTTTCGTAAACAAGGAAGTAACATCAAAACTAACCATGTGAAAATCAGTTAAGTCAGTCAAGGAGCTTAATTTATCAACTAAATCTAAGTTGTTTTTAACATTAAAGTTTGAAATTTTGCCAACAATAGGGTTCAAAATGTCAACAAGTCATTTGGATAATTTATATGAAACTAATCTTATGGAGCTAATAATTGGTCTGACTGGATTCCCTATTTTGTGTGTTTTTATTAGTCCATACATGTAAGGTAAAGATGGATTAGTGGAAGTAAATTGTTTGACTAATTCATCTTTGCCTTTCAGTAGAAGTTTTATTGATTTATTGAAATTGCTGTTAACGGTTTCTAAGGGATTCTTTCTAAGTTTAGAATAGGTTTCAGTATCATCTAAGAGATTATTCATTTTTTCTTGGTAATCATTTTCTCTCATAATTACTATTGCATTTATCTTATCTGCTTTAGTAAGGTGCAAATTTTTATTATTATTAAATGTATCATAAGACTTAAAGAATCTTTGAGGGCAATTGGGAATGTTTTGTTTTAACATAGAGTTATATACCATTCCCTTGCTAATATTAATTTCATCAGTGGATAAACCAGATTTATTTATTTCTGATTTATCCACTAATGAAATTAATATTTCATCAGCAGATAAAATAAATGCAATAGTAATTATGAAAGAGGTTGCATGTCACATAGACACTGTGAAACTCAGGTCCTGAGCTGTAGCTTCTGACCTAATTTGTACTGGTATCTGTGTACTGTCACAGTCAGGGATTTTCTAATGCTGAACTTAGATTCGGTATTATGGGAGTTTTGTGACTTGTGGAGGATCTGTAGATGGTCCCTAATTAGTGTCATTATATTATCTCCTTGTTCCTGATTCTGTGTTGCTGTTGCTTGTTATATTGCTGTTCGGCTTAACAGTAGCTTTATTGTTCAAGCAAGCTTTTCTGATTGACAGGTTGGTCAAGAAGTTAGTTTATGTGAGGACTTGTAGTCAATTACTGGTTAAGTCTAGTCGAGTCTTGAGACATAGCAAACTACATAGAGCACTTACACACATACACACAAACTTGTATATATTTGTATTATGTTATTAAATTCTAACAATGTACCAGACGGTACTTAAAAGCCATAAAGATGTGATCTGTGCCTTTAGCACAATACTACTGTACACGAGATAAGTGATTTTGATTATTTTGATTATAAGGGTACTTAATTTATTTGTAAAAAGCCTAGACAATTTTATTTTTAAATAAATTTTTAAAATTTTTAATTTCTTTGTTATAGCCTCCCATTTTGTAACCCTGAAGCACTATTGAATCTTTTTAAATTTTTAATGGATAATTGGACCGGAACTGCTACTTGTTACAAAAAACCCAGTAACACTGATACAAAAGGGCATCCTTTCTAGTTTTCACGGGAGATCTCTAGCTTTTTAGAAATCGCTTTTTTTGTAAAAAATGGGGGGCCTGTCTGGGAGGCTCTTGATCCAAGGTTTTGGGAAAAAAAAAAAAAAAAAATTGCCCATTTTGAAAACTAGTAACCCCTATGGGTCAAACATTTTAAAGTATTTCCTAATCTAAAGTTTTTAGTTTTGTCTTGTACAACATACTAGGGGATGTATTATTTGACTGAGTCTTTTGATCCAAGGAGATGGAAATTCTGTTTTATGAGCTCGGGCTCTAAACAACCACACTAAAATTCCTATTGGGATTATTTTTCCCTAATCACTCTCTCGTATTTGCACTTATTTTGTGATGACTAAAAGGAAACATTAATTGATACTCTGACTTTGCTGAGCTGAGTACGTTAATTTTTTTTTTACACAGGGTTTGCAAGGTTAAGAATCCTTTTTTTCATTGACAAGCTATTTTCAGGGGTTTAAAGGGTTCCCCAACTTTACTGACAAACGTACTGACAACTGTTGGGGAGACCAAATTCTCGGTGTGAAGTATAACAGGAAGTAACCGCGAAAAATGAGAGCATTAAATTTAAAAAAATTATTGTTTCCCGCCTGCAGGATATTGATTATGATTCAGATACGAAGATGTGTCGCTATTAGAAAGTATGATCTATTTAGTAAAGTAGAAGAGAGAGCAATACGGCAAAGTGTCTGAGCCAGTGAATTCCGTTCACGCTCAACCCTCCCCCTGATAAATAATAGTACAAGTGTATGGTATATGTCAGCCCCTACTATTACCGTGTATGCTAACCGTACTACTTATCCTAGACCAGATCTAGAAATCTCTAGGGGGGGCTGGAAAGGAGTCCGACCCAAGGACCATCCAGACTCATTCGTAAAATTCCGCACTCCTCCCTTCCTACTGGCCTACTCTGAGGGAAAAATTTGAGAGGATGGAATGCCCCCCTTTTGTTGTAGACTGCACAATAGAGGCCAGAGGAAATTTAAGAAGAAGATTTCCCAGAGAAAATGTTCAATCTTTGGAAACAACAGATGATAGACGGCAAAGTTGATAAACCTGTTAGTACAACACAGGACACATTTTAATTACAGAAACTGCCTCAAGGTTCCTAATGTTTTTAGATGACTAACACCTATTTGATGTTTTGAGAAAACCCGGCCAATTCTATGAAAATGGGGCCCGTAAGCACTGGCTACCTTGTTTTCACCAGCTTTAAAAGAAGGCTCAAACTTGTACTGCGCTTTTCCCCTTTGCCAAGTACATATATTAGTTATGTGCGTCAAGGAAACTATTCTAGAGACATATAACTTTTACCTGTAATTTTCAAATTTCCTTTTGTATTTACAAAGACAACAAGATCAAATCTTTTGTAGAGTTTGTTCATGAAAAAAAGTTTCATTTTAGAGGTGGTGCAGAGCCTAAGTGCAATAATTAGATAGTTGGTTCAGTTTTTATTCACAAAAATTTTACAACTGTATGTCGCTGAATACAAAAATCGATCGATCATGCTTTCCCCGGATATTTTGAAAAAGCAGCAGACAAAAATTACGAGATTTCTCACAAAATTGTGTGTCTAAAACACAGAGAAACAAAGTAACTAAAAATTGTCCTAGAAGTTGGCTACCTAAATCAGCTGATCAGTCCCGGGCCTGATGTACCTGCTACTGTAACTTCTCGTACCTTTAACCGGGGAAAACTCATAATCCTGAATCTGTCTCTGGGGTTAGACAGAAATCTGATATCGAGAAGAAGAAATTTAAATGAAACCTTTTTTGAAACAGAAAAGGACATGCTAGAGAGTATGCTATAAGTTAGAAAGAGATACGAGAAGCGGGCTGGCGCCCCCCCCACAAGTTGTATCCTCTTCTGTGCAACAAAGGCACCAAAATCCTAGTAATACCTCTGATCCTACTGTTTTAGATAATATTACTCAGAATAGATGACTAGCATCAGAAAATGTATCTGACGAAAAGATTCGTTCAGTAATGAGTCCTTACTTATTGAGAGGCAAAGTAAATTTCCCTTGGGTGAATTACATCTAACTGAGATAATTACTTTCAGAGACACTGGCAGTTATCTCACGTTATTGAGAGATGTACTGCCCATAACTGAGGATACCTATTGCAAGATGTATTGTTAGAAGCCTATGGTGGGGCTGCTATAAAAGTACCTCTGCACAAAGTTTACATTGAAACAAGCTATTATACTGGTTATATTTCAGTGGGTATATCCAGTGGTGTATTTCCCATCAGGTCAGTGGACTTGTTGATAGGGAACGATATCCTTCATGCTGGTATATGTAATGAACCACTTGTGATTGATAATACCACTGATGATAATTATGCCATTGAAGCTTGTAGAGAGAAGCCTATTTTATTTTCTCTCAGTGCAATTACTAGAGCTATGTCAAAGATAAAACAACCATCCTTGTCCCCTGTTGATTTAGGGGATAAAATGTTTTGGGCTTGAATATGTTATTTAATGATGCTCTGCGCCCAGGATCATTAACACTGGCTCCCCTAGTCAGGGCACAACTGATGTTAAATTTCTAACTCATGATGATTTAATCAAGGATCATTTTGTGGATCACCCCTAGAAAGACGGAGATATAGCATTACTGAGGTGAACAAAGGATCTCGATAATTTTTTACTATTAAGAAGGGTGTACTGATGGGAAAAAAACTTTAAGTTGTCACTATAGTTTTCCACCACAGTCAAAAACTCGTTTTTTCCCATTACATTTCGTGAACAACCATTGATTTTGGCTACAATAGCCCCAGGGGAGGACATTGGGTGTCAAGAAACACTGGGTAAACGGCAAAAATTTTACGGGCCAAAAATAAAAGGAAACAGTAGCTGATCATGTGCGACGTTCCCACATCTGTCAAGTGACGAAAACCGCCCCAAAAAACCTTCCACCACACACCACAGTGGGGGAACAGTGTAGGGGGTCACAAGCGCCAGGCTCCCAGGATCTTTGTGCTTTTAGGGCTGTTTTAGCAGCTAAACAACCAGTTTAGTGACAACGTCAGTGAACAACCCACAAGTGATAACATGTATTTAGCAAAAAAAATGAAGGGGGAGAAAAAGCCTGAATTATACAACAAAATTTTTAAAGTGCCCTTCGTTAGGCCTAGTTGCCCTGTTCCACATTGTTACACTAACAAAGTACAAAGCAGTGACTAAAAAAGAAAAACCAAAAAGAATTTAAAGAGGGGGGGCAACGACAAAAAGTGATGTACACACAGTGTGAACAATCTAGCCAAAAAGGGGGAAAAAATTTTTATAATAAATACATAATAAATATAACAGAGGGGGTGGCGAGTAGGCCTGAGGAGTACGCCGCCATAACAGGTTGGGGTCATCACAAAAAAGTAGTGTAAATTACCAAAAATGAAGTGAAATTTAAAAAGTACGTAACAAGGATAAGGTGGAAAAAAGAGGACTCAAAAGGGCAAAAGAAAAATAATTGCCGAAAATCAGCGGCGGAAGGGCGAGGTGTACGGCATCGTCTCTACAGCGAGCATCGTTCAGCGAGCATCGTACATCAGGCACGGGTGGACGTCCCCTCTGAGTAAACGTACAAATCACCTGTTTGTGGTTGGCGGGAATCTGAGTGGTAAGCCGGCCCTGGGGGTCACTGTGGGTCGCTACTAAAAACCCGCTCCAGAGCGATTATCATACACACAAAACGTAGCATAGTAGGGAAGATAAACTTTGTAGGAAAGGACTAATGGGACTACAGCCCTGACA
>NC_069400.1:84128743-84165137 GCF_026875155.1 Cherax quadricarinatus | reverse complement strand
ATATGTCTTCTTATTTACTTCTGAAATTCATAATCATTTAAATTTTTTACCATTTAACCCAAATCCAATCGAAATGGCCCAACTGAATCTATATAATCAAAAATCCCAATCAATATTTAAGTGAAAGCAATTGTCTTCACTACACAGCACCGGAAGCCAGTACTGTCCTCAGCAATTCCAGAAGTATTACAGTTTTGAATTACAATGTTAAAATCCCTAAGTAAACACTGTGATAAACCTCCTGGCACTCCTATATTAATTAAAGACAACCTTCTCCTGCATTATTATTAATGGAACCTGGCTTAAGCAAGATGCAATAGACACTACACACTACCAGGACACACAACAATCCATAACTACAGCCAGAACAAATTGGGGGGGGTATTGCCATCTATTATTCTAATAAACTATCATGTAGCAACATCAAATTTTTCAGTGATGAGAAAGGTGAATATAAAATTTGCAAACGTCTCTGTAAAAAACTAAAAAACCCTATAGCAATTGGGGGCCCTATACAGTATGCCCATACTAATATTGCATTTTAGTGCTAAGCTAAAAACACTGATTAAAGTTTCACAAATAATAAGCACCACCTCTACTGGGCAGAAGACTTCAACATCAACCTTGACCTAACAGATGACCAACCTGTATCGACTTTATTAACAATATGAACAATACACTACTCATACCAACAATTACAAAACCAACAAGACTAACTGAACGAGTGAAACCCATAATTGACCCCCTTTAAAAGGGGGGTAATCATGGACAACACTGCTGATCACTACCCAACTTCCTTCTAATAAACATTTGAAGCATATAATGGAATAAAATAAGTTCTCTTTTCGACTCTATGATGAGGCGTCAATAAGTAACTTCACTGCAGAACTAAGTGAATTGACTGGTATTAATGAATGGGCAGACATTTTTCCCTAAACAATATGTATAGACTAGTTAATAAACATTGTCTATAAAAACTAAACAGATACAAATAAAAGACTAATTACCCATGGCTTACAAAGCATCCTAAGATTCATCAATATGAAACATCAATATGAAAAATCTAGAAGTTTAATAAAATAAAGATTTTATCAAAAACATAATGTCGTCCTCACCAAGTTAATCAGAAAATCCATGCAACTGTAATATTCTAATAGATTCACTGAAACGAAAGGAGATAATAAAAAAAGCTGGAAGATTCAGATCCTGTTCATCACCAAACCCCTACAGAACAGTAATATTGTGTTAATCAAACCAAACGAATCGAAATTCCAGCCTATTGATACAACTAACAAGATAAATGACTTCTTTCCAAACATTGGACCAAATCTCGCCAGTAAAATTCCCCAAATTTCCAATGCACGAGCTAATGATTATGTAGATTTGGGAAAATTCCCAACATCCCTCTACCTTTCTTCGACAGAAACCCCACTGAGGTTACCATGATTATTAACTCGCAAAAAAAAAAAAAACAGGAAATGTAACCCAAGTGCCACCACTACGTACAAACTTGCGGCTCATATCCATTCACCCACCATTGCATTACTCTTTAATAAATCATTAGAAACCAACATTTCTCCGGCATCACTCAAATACCAAGGATTACACCAAACACAAAGATGGTGACGCAACAGATGTAAACAACTGAGGAAAAATATCAAACTTTCTTACTTCCAAAATTTTCAGAAGCTCATTCACAAAAAGTTATTCCCCTTCATAACATCACAAAGCATCCGCACCCCTGTCAGTTTGGCTTCAGGAGAAACAAAAGAAAAACTGACGTAATAATAAAAATACTAGACCTACATTACACGGCACTTGAAAAAACGAATACCCGTTTGGACTTTTTAAATTTATCTACCTAAGAAAGCTTTAGATACAGTAGATCACCATCCTACTCCTCAAGCTGTATCATTACGGTATAAGAGGACACGTACTTTCATATATCAAGTTGTACCTTACAATAAAAAAGCAAAAATTCTCTTACCAAGGACAACTTCCTCAACAGACCCCTGGACACTGGTGTACCACAGGAAAGCGTTTTTGGGCCCCCGTTTCCTTTCATACATCAACGACCTTCCAAGCGTGTCACAATAACTTACACCTATTCTCTTGCAGACGACACGACTTTTGTCATCTCCCAACCTAATGTAGCCTCACACAATACTATTGTTAATGAAAGCTCGCTAAAATAGCAGCCTGGATGACTGTCAATAAACTTACACATGATATAGACAAAACCTTTTACATTATCTTTGGGAGTAGAGCAAATGAAGTCCAACTAAACATTATGCTTAACAACATCCTTATTGCTATACGTAACGAGGGAAAATTTCTGGTCTACATCTTGACAGCATCCTGAAATTCAACTCCAAATCTAACATATAAAAAAAAGTATCTAAAACAGTTGGCATCCTTCAAAGACACGTTACTATGTACCACAAACAGCACTACTTACACTATATTATTTATGCCTGGTGTTCCACAACAACAAATCATCTAAAAACAATAATAACCCAACAAAAAGCTGCAGTGAGAATGACACCACAAACCACAGCTAGACAACCCCTCCCCCAACTTTTCAAAGACATAAACATACTCACTATACAAAATTCACTCGTCTTACTGTGGCAACATACATTACAGAACAATCAATTCTAATAAAATCCCGACCTGAAGTGCTATCTTGACACTTGCAATAGGACCCACAGACAATAATAGACAAAAAAATCTGACATTCCCCCGTGTAAGACTAAATCTTCTCAATACCTGGAGTATACCTGGAGGATTTTGGGGGGTTCAACGTCCCCGCCGCCCGTCTGTGACCAGGCCTCATTTCGGATCAGGGCCTGATGAACCAGGCTGTTACTGTTGGCCGCACGTAAACCGACGTGCGAACCACAGCCCGGTTGGTCACGTACTGACTTTAGGTGCCTGTCCAGCGCCTTCTGAAGACAGCCAGGGTCTATTGGTAATCCCCTTTATGTATGCTGGGAGGCAGTTGAACAGTCTTGGGTCCCTGACACTTATTGTGTTGTCTCTTATTGTGCTAATGGCGCCCCTGCATTTCATTGGGGGATGTTGCATCTCTTGCCCAGTCTTTTGTTTTCATAGAGAATGATTTTCGTGCACAAATTTGATGCTAATCCCTCTAGAATTTTCTAAGTGTATAGAATCATGTATCTCTCCCGCCTGCGTTCTAGGGAGCACAGGTCGAGGAACTTCAACCGTTCATAGTAAGTGAGGTGTTTTATCGTACTTAATGTGTGCCATGAAGGTTCTCTCTACATTTTTTAGGTCAGCAGCTTCACCTGCCTTGATAGGTGCTGTTAGTGTGGCAGCAATATTCCAGCTATACAGAACAAGCGACCTGAAGAGTGTCATCATGGGCTTGGCATCCTAGTTTTGAAGGTCTCATTATCAATCCTGTCATTTTTCTAGCAGAAGCGATTGATACAATGTTGAGGTCTTTGAAAGTGAGATACTCTGATATTATCAAATCCAGATCCTTTACTTTAGTTTTTCTCTCTATTGTGCGGTTTAAATTTGTTTTTACTCCGATAAAGTTTTAATTTACCTCACTTTTTCCTCATCGGAATAACTGAGATTTCTTATCATTGAACTTCATATTGTTTTCTGCAGCCCGTTTTAAGATTTGGTTGATGTCCAACTGGAGTCTTGCAGTGTCTTCAATGGAGGATACTGTCATGTAAATTCGGGTGTTTTCTGCAAAGGAAGAGACGGTGCTGTGGCTTACATCCTTGTCTATGTCAGATATGAGGATGAGGAACAGGATGGGGGCTAGTACTGTGCCTTGTGGAACAGAGCATTTCACAGCTGCCGCCTCATACTTTACTCTGTTTATTGTTACTCTTTTGCGTTCTATTTGTTAGGAAATTTTTGATCCATCTATCAACTATTCCTGTTATTCATTTATCACGCATTTTGTGCGCTATTCCACCAAGGTCACACTTGTCAATGGCTTTTGCGAAGTCTGTGTATGTTTCATCTGCATTTTTGTTTGTCTTCTAGAGCATCCTTGGTGGTCCAGTAGTTGGGATAGGCAGAAGCGACCTGCTCTAAACACATGTTGCTCTGGGTTATGTAAATGATGGGTATCTAGATGAGTGACGATCTTGCTTCTTAGAATCCTTTCAAAGATTTTTATGATGTGGGATGTTAACACTATCTGTCTGTAGTTCTTTGCTACTGCTCTACTGCCCACTTTGTGGAGGGGAGGCTATGCCTGTTGCTTTTAGTAGCTGTGGGATGAGCCTGTGTCCATGCTCTTTCTCCATAGATTGTGAAAATCACAAGATACATAATGTACAATGTACTTAAAAGGGCCCAAAATCTGGAACTCTACTAGAAATCTCGAGAACCACAGGTTCAGCTGGCAGTTTTAAAACTACAGTTAGAATACACCATCATAAATACATATGTAAAAAGTATACTATATTTGCTAATTATCATGAACATAGTTAAAACTTTATAATCACTATATACTTACTGTCAATATCTGAAAACCTCTCTAATGTTAATCATTCCATTGTGTCCACCTTAGGATGATAATCAAAACTGTAATTCTCCTCTACCAAACTTATTAAGTCCATTTAACATGATTTAAAAGAATATTCAAATTTCATATACGTATTCATTAAAATCACCTATACCATATGTACAATTAGTGAACTGTTATTGTTTTATTAATGTTTAGTTGTAAGTTTACCGGAAATGCTCTTCAAATAAAGGGGCTTTTGGCATGTACACCCAATTGTTATACCTTTGTGCAAACATGTATCATACTAAAATATAATTATTATTATAAATATGTATAAGTGTATATACAACCTGCAGGAGTTAAAGCACAAACTCTGTATGTATCATTATTTACTTCCATTTTTTTCAGGCAGGGATGTCACTGGAGTGTGGGAAACGTGCCGCGGGTGCTGGTAGCCACCTGGATCATTGTGTCTCTGGTAACACTTACCTCGTATGTAGCCATGCTTATTGCCTCCTTCACTCTGCCTCAGCTCTCCCCGACTGTTAACTCCTTGGAGGATCTTGTACAGTCAGACCTTGCCTGGGCATCCAGGTAGGAATAAAATGCCATTGTAGTGTCTTGTGTATTTACAGTATATTTAGAGGTCATCGCAGAGCTATAAGTGGCTCCTCATCTTTGTTCAATAAATGAAAATAAATATTTTGGGAACAATGTGCATGAACATATCTGAAAATCCCAGAGTATATACAACATACATTGGACAAATGATATAAACAAAATTAAAAAAAAAAACACCATAGCAAACTTACTGTAACATGCTAATCAGACCCTTCTCGTGCCATTCAATTATCAAGGATTTATCTGACCAGTTTTTAATTATACGTATTCACAAAAAGCACTAAACTCTTATACCAGTTTTTAAGTAAAGACAATCAGAATATTTGCTTCGGTGACATTACTTGGCATTTAGCTTCACTAACCACAGTTCATTATTAATCAGTTATCTTTATATAGCATTTTTTAAATTTGAGTTTGTGTCCTGTATCCATTATTTTGAGTTTCTTTCGATTACGTAATTTTTGTGCCTTATAATACTAAGCTTTAGGTATCACTATGCAAGGAGTGATGTTTTTCAGCTATTACATATACTGTAGAACAAAATCTGTAATCTTACCCGCTAGTTATGCCTACGGTGACAATGACAACTACAAAATTTTTGGTCATATCCCATAAACTACGAACTTTTCGGTAATAAATTTTCCTTGTATTTAATAACCCTCGAAACTGGTAACAGGTAAATCACAAGAAAGGGAAACAACTTTTATAGAATAAGCAACACTGACTTACTCCTTGGGAATACATGCCACCAGATGAGGTAACATCCAGCTTCATATATATAAACTGAGAGGTGTGTGTAGCTCTGTGTAAGAAAAGGGAGCATACTTTGAATTCCTGTATTTTATGGTTAAATTACCTTTAAAGGTTTGTGTACATGTGAAATCCAGCTACTTCTAGTCGCTAAACTTTAACACTTACATCTAACTGGTAAACGCTTTATTTTTATGTTACCTTGGGTGCAGGATCATGAGGCTGGAGATTACCAGCTGCTGAAGACATCAAACGTGCCACTTTAACCAGAAGCTGTTCAAGGGCTGAAGGTATGCCCCTCCTTGGATGAATGCCTCGTCAGGGCCCGGGACACCAAGTATGCTTTCATAGCCTGGAGGCTCTTCATGGAGGACAGGATCGCTCTCAGTACAGTACCCTATATCATTTATATCTATGGTTTATATACTGGTACTGGTGGTGGGACTGGTATGGTGATACCCACAAATAGGTAAAAGACACTATATGTACTGAGTGGCTTCTTAGCCATCTTTTACTTAGTGCTTGTGGTATAAATCCTTAGCTAAAATCAGTTTGTTCCATTTATACTGATAATCTTGCCTCCCCATTCCTCCTGTGCAGTATGACCACTGCTGGTTTGCTTCCCAAGAATATTATAATAATAATGATGGTGTTAATAATAATAGTCTCTTTGATGCTCGTGAAGGGCTTTTTATTCCAGAAATTGGAGCTACCCTTGTAGTTCCAGGGGTAGGGATGTAGAGGGGCGGAGTTTTTCCTTACTCCTCCGTAGACCCACTTAGACTAAAGAGTCTTTCATTATCACCACATAATACTGTCACTTCCTCCCACCTGGTGAACACTCTTTCTTGCCACTAAACTACTCTACTAATTAATTATATAAAATATTTCAAGTGCAATCTTATGAGAACAAGTCATGTACCAACTGTTAAAGGGATACAGACCATTACCCCAGCCTCATCCTCCACACCAGGCCTGTGTGGTCCTCTGTATTTTCCACAAAATCCTCTCTAGTCTGCCTTATGTTTTAAAGAAGTTCGTCTCCCAATCGTCCCAACAATTTTTCCCTCAACAGACTGTCATCTAATCAGGTCCTCTCATGGACCTTTTCAGCCATTCCTACAATATCCAACAACCCTCCGTCTCTCTTATATGACCAAACACCAAAAATAGGCTGACCCACAAAGTGGGACCTACTGTCTAGTATTAGCCATTCGACTGAATTTCTGCATTGAATTAGTCCCCTTAAGATGAGAAAGACCATAGACCATCTGACCTCTACCCTGAACTGTCCAGTAATAAATAACACCAGTGAATTTGCCCATGTCACAAGGTTTGTTATTATAATAAACCAAGTGCTAAACATGTAAGGTCATTCAGCTCTGCAGGGTAGGGTGCGCTAAAAGGTGGAATATGCTTGATCAGAGACTAGCGAGGGTAAAGAGTGTAACAGAGGATGAGTTAGGAAGGGTGGTGAGGAGTGCTAAAATATAATCAATGGTTATATATTAAATCTGTTGCTGCCAAAAAGTCAGAGAGGGAGTGTGTCAAAAATGAAGCCGTCAGCGAAGAGGGAAGATAAAATAAGGATGTTAGAGCGGCGACAACGACGGAGATAAATTCTGCCTGTTTACTGATAGACAGGACAGTCCAGTAGAATATGGCAAACCGAAATGGAACCTGACAATTTGCACAGAGTGGAACTAGGCGCCTCTCCATGAGATACCCATGACTGAGACTTTTGTTCTCGATTCGTGATAGAAAGTGCAGTCTTCCAACCTCGTCTGAATCAGTGTTGTTGCCAGTGGTTGCGAAGGTGGCTAGAGATTACAGGAAAATAATCTGAGAATGGAATACCTCTTTATGAAACAGGGACATCATGTACCGTTGACGGTGTAGCAGTCTGCCTGCTCGTTGCCCTGAACATCAACATAACCAGGGACCCAGCAATAAAGGAGTTCGAGACTGCCACAAACGTAGAAGTAGGCATGGGTGCACTATGGATAACTGCTATGAGACTTGCATATAGTTCAGCTGTGAAAATGCTAGCTGGTGTCTCATAAATGACTATAAATAACACTGTCTGGGAACACTGCTGGAAACCTGACGCCGTCAGAGGATTTAGAGCCATCAGTGTAAACTCGAACGGCATGAGAATAAGACCGGAAGTGGTTAAGAAAAAGGGAGCGAGAAGCCACAATAGTATTTGAGCTTTCACGCATGGTAGTGGGGAAGAACGGACACGAACTTTCAGAACCTTCCAAGGGGAAGAAAAAAGTTAGAAGCAAGATGAACATAAAAAAAGGGGGGATTCAAGAGGAGTCAAGAGTGAGTGAAGATGAAGAAAATAGGGACCTCTACTAACGTCCGTTACTATCCTGTATGTAAACGACCGTCGTCATGAGAGTGGACAAAAATAATGGAGGCAATGGGCATTACGTCGATCATTCAAGGATATAGGCTCTCTACAGGGAAAGAGCGAAAAGCTCCCAGACATAAACATAATCCCTGACGATGGATGGGAGCAAGTTTGGAAAGCATTGCGGAAAGGCTGCAGAATATATCTGTCGCCACAGTATAGTTTCGACAAAATTATGGCTGAATTCAGCCTAAGTAGAGTTGGACGATCTGCGTCCACCACGAAAGATGAGCGAAGGTTTTAACGAGGTTCAGCCGGCTATGGCAAGTTGCTTTCAGGTGGTAATGTGTTTTCCGACAGCCGGCATTCAAACAGAAGACCAAGAAATCTGACCGTATCACGTTCAGGGATACAGGAACCATACAGGAACAATGGAGTATCAGTGACAACAGAACGTCTAGCGAAAATAACTGGTGGGTTTTTAGTACTAGAAAATTTAGACCCATGAGTAGTAATGGGAAACAACGGTTTATAGCATTCTTGAGGAGTGAGGCTGCTACTAGGCGACAGTCAGCACCTGTACAAGCCATAGCAAAGTCACCAACATGAAATGACAAAATATAAATGGGACAACAGGATCAGATCATTTATAGCAAGTAGAAAGAGTGTTAAGAACACATCCCAGAGGGACACCTTCAGCAAGGACAAAGTCAAAGGTAATGTCTCTCAGACAGAAAGTTTTTTAAGGAAAAGTGGCAGATTGATTCAGAGATCCTAAGGAATGAGCTTGGGCCAAGATGTGGCCCTTACAAAGCCAAATGATTAGTGGAGAGACTATTGTGTGTCTCTTAATACCAACACCAAACGTCTATTTACTAACGTTCCATCAACATGCAAACTGTACTGGTAAGAGCAATGGGATGATAGTGTGGGGCATCATGGCCTGAAGTACCTGTTTACGAAAAGGCAGAACAACGGCAGTTTTCTGGGAAGAACCTCATGCGACCAAATAAATTTAAAAAGACGTAAGAGGACTGCGAGGGCTGACGATGTAAATACTGAAGAATGCGAAGTGAATGCTATCAGGCCCACTGCCAACGATCGGTAAACGGACGGTGTCGCTCTATTTCCTAGAAGTGTACAAGACACATTAAAAACCCTTCTCTGTCTAAAACAAAAGTCTAAAGACAGTAACTCTCTGGCAGACTTAAAGGAAAGGAAACAAGGGGCATAGATGGAGCTTCTGAAGAGATGTGAACAGGATAATTTCCAAACTGCACTCATAGAGAAAATCGAAGCGACGGTAGAAAGATAACAATCCAAAAAGTGCGTTAACCTCTCGAATGACATGTCGAGCAAACCACCCTCGCCCACTTAAAATCAAGGAGTCGCTCTGTGGTCCTGTTATGATATCGGCCCCATGCAGCCACTTGTCAAACGCACTGTACGAACACAAGTAGGAAGCCATCAAGGAACACTTTTCTGAGGGTGCCTACCTGAGGTTTGAGGAATTGTACTGAGGTTGTGGTTAAAACCAAAAACAAAAATAATTGCAATAGCTCAGCAGTTCAGGAAAAAGGAGGTTCTCCACTGAAAACAGTTTGATGTGAGTAGATGTCCCAGCTTCAAAGTGCCAACATGGGATACAAGGAGGTCGAGAATATGTATGAGATAGGGAAATGATCACTGTCATGTAAATCAGGGAGCATAAATGGTATAAAATACAGACACAGTGAAACATAAACACATATGGCAGTTTAATGTGATCCTTTATTGACAACGTTTCGCCCACACAGTGGGCTTTTTCAAGTCAAAACAGATCTCTGGGGTAGGGGTACCGATATTTGCATTCAGAATTTAGGTCGGTGGGAAGCTGCATTGATATCTACCGGTGGATTATAAGCTAAAACTTGGGTAGCTTGCAGGGTATTGGACAAGTTGGAGCAGACCTTCTGCATTTGTTCTATGTTCTTTGGGGGATAGCGATGAAGAAGTTTCTTGGCAATGGTTCAGCATGTTAAAACCAATTGTTCGGGTTGAAATTGTGGTTTAGAGATAAGCGTGATAAAGGGATTCTCAGTTTTGAGTGTTTCTTCTGTGGCATAAGTCTTGAGTTCTGTAGTTAATTAAAGGTTTGTGTAAATTTGGGATGTTGTACAAGGCATTCCTTGATCGTCAGTCCTGCTTGCGTACTGGTGTTCGAAATATGTTGGGGGTCTCTTGTGTTTGGGCCCACTAATATTTGTTCAGTCATTAAAGGGATTTGTATACCCCGCAGGGATGGAAGCTTGTCCTGTCTACCCCAGGGATGTCCTTGGGTCGTGTTGTGGAGGTAATAATTGGAATGATTTTATTGGAAAAAATGTGGAAACATGTTTGGCAATGGATTGGTGGGGAGGACTATGTATCCTTCTCGCAGTGTTTCGGTGTGTTGAAGATGTTTAATGCCGCGCTGCAGCTCTGTGAAGTGACGAGATAGTGGATTTAGACAATATTGTTCAATTAGTGCATTCTCCATCAAGGAAACATTGCAGATTCTATGTGTGCGGGAAAGAAGCCATAATTACACCACGTTTATTTGGTGTGGGGTAAGAGAGTGGAAAGACGTTTTGGTTGGTGGTTTTCGATAGACTTTAAACGATGTTCTGGTCAATTTTGCAGAGAGAACATCAAGGAAATAACCTACTACACAACCCAACGATCTCCTGCGCAGAAAAATTGACGATTCACTTTATCTTCCTATTCCAGCCAGCGATTTCATCGACCTCGTTGAACTATGTGTCGGCTTTACGCGTTTCTCTTTCGAAAATCACCTCTTTAAACAGACTTTTGGTCTCCCCATGGGCTCGCCACTCATGCCGTTCTGGCGAACTTATACATGGAACATCTGGAACCCGAGCGTTTCTCCCCATTATTCCTTCGACTGTCACCGGGCCTCCGTTATGTTGACGACATTCTCCTCAAAAACTCCCAGGCGCTTCAACGTTCAAGCTCTCCAAAAAAAGCTCAACCAGTCGAGTCCTTAGTCCAGTTCACACTTGAAGAAGAAGTCGACAACATTTCTTCCTTTCCTTGATGTTCTTCTCTGGCAAAACTGACCATGAATTTCCCGTTTTAAAGTCTATCGAAAACCAACCAACCAAAACGATCTTCTCCACTTCTACTCTCACCACACCAAAACTAAACGGAGTGTAATTTTGGGCTTCTTCCTGCGCACACTCAGAATTGCAGCAATGATTTTCCTTGAGGGAGAATGCACTATAATTGAACAATTATTTTCTAAACTCCACTATCCTCGTCACTTCATCAGAGACTGCAGCGGGGGGCATTAAACATCTTCAACACACCCAGAGAAGACACGCCGAGAACAGATACATAGTCCCCCCCACCAACTCCATTGCCAAACATGTTTTCCAACATCTTCTCCAATACATCATTCCAAGTATCCACCCCCCACAACCAGACCATCAGAGGACATCACGTAGTAGACAGGACAAGCTTCCATCCTCGCAGGGGTAAAACATAATCCCTTGTAATGACTGCAACAATTATATGTGGGCGAAACATCAAGAGACCTCCAAACACGTATTCAGAACACAAATACGCAAGCAGGACTGACGATACAAGGAATGCCTGTGTACAACATCGCAATTCACACAACCATTTAATTAACTACAGAAACTCAAGACTTATCGCCACCGAAGAAAACACTCATTACCGAAGAATCCTGGAATCATCGCTTATCTCTATAACCAACAATTTAAACCCAGAACAATGGCTTCTATACCATAGCTGAACCACTTGCCAAGAAACTTCTTCATAGCTATCCCACATAAGAACATAGAACACTGCAGAAGGTCTGCTCACAACTTCCAATACCCCTGCCAAGCTCCCCAAAGATTTTAGACTCTATAACCCCACCCGTAGATCATCAGATACAGCATTCTCCACCTATCTCAACATTCTGAACCTGATAAATTAGACACATGTGCAACTCTTGGGTATCTATTCAAGATTGATGGACTGACCACATCGACTCAAGGTTGAGGAACTGATTACCTCATTCTCCTCCTGTTCTTCAAGATTCTCCTTTGTATGGACTGATGAACCCACTGTATGGCGAAACTTTTTCCTCAAAAAGATACCCAAGAGTTGCACATGTGTCTAATTTATCAACATGTGGGTTCTCTGAACCATTCATCTACAATTCTGAACCTGACTATTAATGCTCGTCCCACTGTGTGGGCGAAACGTTGTCACTAAAGGATCACATTAAACTGCACATGTGTTTATGTTTCCAAATCAGGGAGCACTTACAAGAATAGTTAAGTGCAGTTGAGGGGGAGCAAATTGAGAGCTCTATGCAAGAAAGAGTTTGATGGGAGAGTCGAAATGAGTGGGAGTACCTGTATTTAAAACCGGGAGAGGAGAAGTAAAAGGGAGCCTCTAACTGATCACGAGAGTCACAGTGAGACCCTCTCCATTAAAATGTAATAAGAGGAGAGGAGGAGTAGGAAGTAGAGAAGAAATCAGAAATGCCACATGCAGAATAGATTTTGGCCGATGAGAAAGAATAAAGACGAGACTGTATTCCACTTGTCCAAGAAAAAGTAGCTGCAGTGTAATGCAGCGAAATATGGATAAGGACCCGATAATGTGGGATACCTTGAGCATGAGAAATACACTTTCATTAAAAAGTCCCATCAGGAAAAGGATCTGATGAATGTAATAAAAAATAGCCCAAGAGGACGAAAACAGCAGATACAATTTTGGTTCTTGAAACATACCCAGAAAAACTGAAGAGCAGCACCTGGATCACGCCGATTACCCCAAAGGGCCTGAATATTTCACTGTAAATTAGCCATGACAGCTAATGGGAGCATAATCGTAACATTTTGTAGATGTCCACTGACAAGGGGGCGTATGTCAACATGAGAGGACTTTGGGGAGAGGTAAGGAGAAGTTTTGGGATAATTTGAAGAAAGGCACAAAGATGTGAATGTGAAGTGACAGGGGGTGGACTGGTGTCCAAGAACGTGTTGTCTCCTCGATGAACGTGGAGATGACTTCAATAATTTCAGATGAGAGAGACGTCGGAGAGAGCTTGACAGTGGAGGAAGATGTAGTTTAGGTAAAAAGTGAAGAGACAAAGGAAGACACCAAAGAAGGGGAAGAGTTGTCTTGACAAGCAGAAATTTCCGAAGTGACAGGCGAGGGGGTAACTGTTCATGGTGATGGATGAGTTCCCCAACATATCAGATGCATCTCGAGGTAAAGGTCTAGATTCAGAGATAGAGAGAGAAGCATGTTTGGGAATGTCACGTGGTTTGTGGGTTGAAGGAGAATTTGGACGTAAGTAAAGATGCAGATTTCGGGGAAGAAGGGATATTGGCGTCGATTTAGACCGAGGGGACCATAGACATTGATGCATGAGAGTGGAAGGTAAAGAAGTAGAGACAGTAAGAGATGAGGCTGGAACCTCGGAACCCAGGACCGTAAAAAAGTTGGACACAGAGGTGATTGCAGAAGGGGCACAGAGGCAATTGTGGAAGTAGGCACCCCCAGGGTCTGGGGCGGTCTAGCATCCCTAGAATAAAAAAGCCATGGGGGCCCAGATAGAAAACTGCCACACCTAGAGAAACCCTCTTTTCTTTTTGACAAAGGATCTCTTTTCTCTTAAGAAATCAGACAGCAGCAGAATAGGCCCGGGCGTACCTTTTTGCAGTTAAAGAAAGAGGGAGGGTGACTGCAGGATGGACTGCTAGGTCAGCTGCACAACAGACAGGGGATTCTTCCACTGATCTGCAGTATTTTGCAGGCCCGTGACAGAAGCGCCGGGCATTTTCCTGCATTGTTCGGGGTAGGGATCACCTCCCACACTTGTAGACATTGTCCCGTTTAGTAAACAGATGGTGGTAGTTCACGCTGCAAAAGTTAGCCTCGTTTAATTGCAAGGATAGCGCTTCCGCCCATGGGCAGGGGGTATGTAACTGTCAACTTTTAAAGGTCGGGAGATTCTGGAGCTTGAGTTGCTCCAGAAGTCTTCATTGCAAGTGAGAAAGTCACGTTGTACTATCAATGTGGAAGGACAATAGAGCTACAGCAAGAATTAAGCTAAGTGTGCTTACGAGTCATAACGGATGTTTTCAACAACAAACAAGAAGTGAAAAATTATGTGCCTGCTCTGCATTTTTTACAGTGACACCTCGTGTGCCACTCTTAAGAACATGGGAGGAAATGTGTGCCCAACATGGGGAAGGAATCCCTTGCTGAGCTGTGGTCGGAAAGATAGTAGAAGAATTGGCTGGAGAATAAAGAATTTTTTCTGAAAAGGACTTTGAAGGAATTGATTAGTTGGATGCTTCTTAGAACGTGAGAGGAAAATGAGGTAGAATCACGGTGACAGATCGAGGTCGTTTGGATGAAAGATTAGAGGTGGACCGCCCTGAGTTGTGTGTATAATCCAAAAGTCGACGCACTGTATGTGGAGAAGTCAGAAGTGGCTAAAGAGTCGGTCGAAACCGCGGTACCATTTGAGGGTAAGGACCGTTACCCGGAGAAAGTACTAGGTTGGAAGAGAGGTTCAAAGAATGGTCTGAAGGCCTGCCAGGGGCAGTAAGGGGGGCTTTTAGGTAAAGGGGCCCCGGGGGAGGCAGTCATGGGGATGGGTCTCCATGATAAGTTCCCTCATTTTTATTTAAAAAATAGGGGGAGAAAAAGGGGGGAGGAATGTGGAGGGATTTCTCCCAGGGGTGAAAGGGATCGTATATCCTCCTCTGTGTCCCAAGAGCCCTCATGCAGCCCGAAGTGCAATGCTAAAACCCCGCCCTTCATGCCATAAACCAGCATCCCAGGACAGCAATCTCATCCCCCTGAGCATCTCAGTGGGCAAAAAAGTGGGCCAAAAACTACCACAAGGCTATCTCCTTCAGCCATCACCTCCCGGAACCGACAGGCTGCCTCCAGAGATACACTTGTCACCCAAGGATACACCTAGCCAGCGCATGGAATTCCAAAGGGGATCAGGACATCCCAGACGATTCAGATTCCACAGCAAACACCACCCCTACCAAGGACCTCAACAGAATGGGACAGACACGACACCCTTTTCCCAAACTAGGAGCTAGAATTTCAGAGGGAAAGACCCCGAAGCCAAAAGAGGAATGGAAGGAGAAGGGAGGGATGGAGAAAGGACAGGAAATGGAAAGGATGGATGGAAAGACTGGGGGAAGGAAGGGGAGTAGGGGGTAATTAGGTTCGGGTTGGAGGTAGAAGATCAGAAGGTCCAAATCCTCAACTAAAAGTCTTTTCACTGGGCCCAAAGGGGCCCCTCTTGAAGTGGTGGAAGTTGGCTTGATGCCCTTTTTAATCTTGCCCCACTTAAATACTAAATTAAAGTTGAAAGCAGGTCTGGTATTCTTCTCCCCTTTTCATGTCCCAATCTTATTACCCCTTATTCTTTAGTTGTTGTTTGACCCCTATGGGGTTTAGCACTCTCACTTGAAACTGCTTATAATAAAACAGTAGTGAGATACAGAGGGTGACATTGTACTGTGGTAGTGTTCGGACAGCGAACTTTTAAACTCATGAAGTACTAAGTTAATTTACACTGGTGAGGTACAGATATGAATTGCTTTTTGTGGGGGTGAATCAAACAGGTTCAGTTCTGTGACGGGAGAACGGACGCACCATAGCCACCACTAACTCTTTTCCCCCGGATATCGGTTGGGCCTTGAGCGCTGGGGGTCCGTACCGAAGCAAGTTCAAACCCGCAGATCCAGCGGCTGCTGGAAGTGGGCTCATCACAAGTGGATCTCCAGATTGTCAAAGATCCCAAGAGACGGAGGGAAATAGACCCCCAAGGAAATGCCCAACCCCCGGGAAAGGGCCGCAGCCTATCACCCTCGCCCAGCTGGCAGGAGCTTCTACACCTCGTTATAAAGGGAATATTTTTGCACTTTTACTGTTTTTTGGTAGAAAAATTTTTAAAACATGATTCACTGTAAAGATACAGGCATGTATACTGTAGCTATCAGATTAATGGTTGTATACTAACACCTAGTAATACACAGTGTACTAAATACCTTTCATAACTTACTTTATCTGAGCTGCATTTTACATTTAATTTAAATTTTCTAAATAAAGCAAAATTTAATCTTCAGTTACAATTTTGATTTTTAGTTTCAATTAAAAATTCTTAATCCATTTAAATATATACTGTAATTAACAAGAAATGCCCCCAAGTTTGCTGGTGAAATTACAAAGTTTTTGTGGGTAACTTTTTCTTCATCCGCGACCTTTCAATCCGTCTTACACCAATGTCAAGTCATAATAGGCGAGAAAAGTAGAGAAGATAGATTTATTGATACGTCAGGACTGATTCTGACTTAGTCTTAATCCTAAGATGACCGGTTGACCATCTGAGGGTCTCGAAGGGGATATTTCTTTTTGAATCTGCTATTGATAGCTATGGAGTCTTCACCTGTGGGGAGGATGTGCTGTGCTTTGGCCTATTGGTCAGCGTCATGCTGTAATGCCTGTGTGTTCCACTGTAAGATTTATGTATTGCAGCTGAAGCACGATTGTCTCTGGGCTCTGTGTTGGATAGTCGGGGACATTTTCTAATAAACACATGGACTCAGTTTTGTCCATCATGCATATATACAAGAACATCTTCACAATGGTTTGATATCTTTGTATTCTACCAAGTCTATTAGGGAGCACATGACCTCAGTTAAGGACATGGTTGTCGACATTATTTGATTACACTGATCTGCATGATTTTTTTTATTGACTCTATGATATCTTTATATATATAATATATATATATAATAATATATAATATATATAATATATAAAAATATATATAATAAATATATATATATATGTATATATATATATATGGAAAATAGTGATTCACTGTGTTTTTTATTCATCTCTATCACAAACAGGCTCTCGAGTTATACGGAATGGTTACTTTTCTCTTTTCGTATAACTAATAAATGGAAAGGGGTTATTACCAATTAAAAGCTTACCATATATCGATTTAAAATGTTAAATAAAATTTATTTTTTCCCTTTATTTCCAAATTTTTTAATAGTCTAACTGCAAAAAATTCACAAACATATTTTTGTTCTGGGGAATTCATCCCTACAGATTCCCGAGCAAATTATCCTTTATTAAACCCGTCTTAAAGGGCGGATACCCAAAAAATACCATTTTTTTTTGTCTTTGGAATAGTAGGCAGACACCCCTATGAACAAAGCTGGCCACCAAGAACCAGCTTCTTACCCAAAAATCCAACGTGAAAACTGTGCCAAGTTGACCCCAAAGAAAAATTTGCTGCCGCATCCAATAAATTTTGGGTTATGAAAATTTTGTGAAGGCCTTAAAAAAGAATTGAATGTTTTTCAAGTATGAGTCAAAGTTTCCTCGTAAAAGTAAAGGGTAAGCAAATGGGGAATCTTTTTTGGCCCTCAGATTCGAAATTTTGATGAACGACAAGCTTTGTAAAGCTTAGCAGGTGTTTGGGAAATGTGGTTTTCTTCAAGCAGATTGTCCACAACTTCCTGGGAATCAGGCCCCCCCCCAATATGAAAAAAATTACCAAGCCCTGATTTCAGGTTTCCAAAAATTTTGGGGTCTAGAATGAGTTGAAGTGCACTTTTTGCACTAAACCCTTGACTATTTTCCCAACAATGGGGGGGGACTACAGTGAGGAACAAGGAAAGGTTTATCGGATTTTGCACAGGGGAAAACTCGATCCCGGGGAAAAGGGAAGTCAGCACGAGGGCGATTATGCTGGTCATTGAAACGTAATGGTCTTGTGCACAGCACAAAAAAAAATCAAAGCTGCCCTCCTTTTTTTGATTAAATTGTGGCTAACCATTTGACATATTTTTTTTAATACAATTTTTTGATTTTTTTCATGTTGATTTGGAATTCATATTTTCTTAAAAACAACAAATTTCCCTTTTTCCCATGATTACTTCCCTTTTTTTAACACATCAAAAATTTTAAAAAAAATTTACGTTTTTTTAATTATCATTAATTTGTTTTTTATTCAAAATCCTACGTAATAGAGCAAAAGGGGTTTTACATATTTGAATAAGCACCCAAGAGTATGTAAGTCGCAACCATGAATAAAAAAAAAATTAAAAACATTCCAATGCAGACCATGTTATGGGGTATACAACCGCAGTTTTTCTTTGGGGGGGGGTTTTCTTCACTAATGGCTTTGGGGTTGTCATAGAACTTGATGGTAATCATTTCTGGCAGGGACCCTGTACTGTTTTTGCGGATGTGAGCTCGACAAAAGGTCGGAGTGGGCTGAAAGGGACACAACATTGTGATGATTTTTTTTTTCAGCTTCCCTCCGTTGCTGTGTTAAAAGAAGGGGGCCCCTGGGTTCTGTGGTACTCGGGCCCCTTGGATATACTGCTGCTCAGTGGTCGTGCTCTACTCTATTGTTGAGGCGGACAACCAGATTTTCCTGCTGCCTTTTCCAGGCAAAAATGTCCGGCATGGTTCTTCTCCTGTAGTTGGGCACGGGGTTCTGTAGCCTCAGCTGCTTTAGTTATCAAGTAGTCCTTCGCAGATGAACCCCCCTCAGACAGTGCATTTTTTTCCCTAATAGACATTGGGGCACTGAGGTGGTTATCCCTTTTGCACCTGAAGCACCTCGATTTTTGGGTTGTATCCCCATAAATTGGAAATTTTCCTGGACCCGAGATCCAGGTAGCGGGACGGGTTCTATAGTCGAATCAAAACCCCCCCTCTTTGGTATGTTGCTACCCCCTTTACTGTGGGGGGCGAAACCCATTAGTACACCTTTGCGAGCCCAAGTAGCACCACTTTTCTCTGTTTCTGTAAATTTTTGTAAACCACATTCAAAGTCTTCGCAAACCTACCATCAAGGCTCTTCTCCACTACTCCACTTGTACCCGCACCAATACTAAATGTGCATCATAAAAAACCTTTTCCAAAGTGTTCTTCTATCTGCAACAGCCCAATTTAATTTAAGAATGCGCTTTCCTATAATAAAACTTTCAAACTTCATATCCTCCCTTTAAACCGACTGTAGGTGCCGTGCAACATCCCTACCTAAAAACAATCTGAAAAAAAGAGTGAAAATAGGCCTCCTAACAACTATACTTTTAAACGAATCCCCAGTTTCCTCTCTAACGCCAAATTCAAGTATACACCACTGTTTCCCATACTCCCAAAGACATCAGTAAAGGATAGCAAGATATGGTACGGGTATACACAACCCTTAAAATGTTTGTGACCAAATATAGGGTTGAGGAAAATCAAGAGGACTTTCATACATTATTTTTAAACTAAATATGCCCCCGATAGACCCACCTGACATTACAAGGGCCACAACTGATTGTCGAATTGACTTTAAAAATGTAACTCGGAAAATCGTCACTATTAATAAACTTCATCGCAAAACGACTTCATCCAAACAACAGCTTCTCAATAAGCTTAGCCTGTCGGGTAACTTTTTAACGTATGGAGAACACTGCGGGAGGCCTACGGGCCCCAAGCTAGGAAAGGTCCCATTAACCCCACTTTTCCAGCCATTGAAGTAAATGGTATAAAATACCGACAAAAGGAAATAAAAACACATATGAAATTAATTGGGGATCCTTTTATTGACAACTTTCGCCCCAAGTAGGCTTTTTCAAGTCACAAACAATCTGAACTTTAAAAGGTATAAATTACCGGGGTTGTTGGTAAACCATAGCAACATTTTGGGTATCTTTATTTCGAAACGTTTCGCCTACACAGTAGGCTTTTCAGTCGGTACAGAAAGTTAAAAAAACAAGATCTACCGGGGGGTGGAATTACCGAGTATTTTTTTCGGGTCAATGTTGGGGTAGGTGGAAAAGCTGCTTTGATGATTATCTTTTTTTTTGTTATAAAAAAAGATGAGTATTCTTTCCCAAGTATCTACCTCAAACCATGCCATCAAGGACAGTCCCATGATAACGGCAAGCTTCCCCCCCTCTGCAGGGGTATAATAATCCCTTGAAATGACTGAACAAATTATCGGGGGCGAACATCGGGGCCCTCCAACACGTATTTCAGAGCACCAATACCAAGAGGTCGGGACGATACAAGGAACCTGTGTAAACCCCTAATTCACAACCATTTAATAACTACAGAAACTCAAGTTTTCGCCACAAAAACAACACCAATACGAAAACCCTGGATCATCGCTTATCTCTATAACCAAAAAATTCGACCAAAACAAGGGCTTCTAAACTCCGAACCACTTTCGAAGAAACTTTTTCATCGCTACCCCACTAAGAGCATGGGAAAGGGAAAAGTCGGGAAAAGGGTTGCTCAAAAATTCTTTCATTCATTAGAGTTTTCCCCGGATTTCCCGGCCCGGGGGGCCTAAAAATTTTTCCCAATTCCCTTCCAAGTACCTAAATTTTAGTTTATAACCCCACTCGGACATCACAATGATCATTCTCCATGCCCTTTTCATTTAAACCTGACTATAAATACTCGCGTACCTTCCCCCCCAGGTAGATCTTTTGTGCTTGAAAAACCCCACTGGTGGGCAAACGTTGTCAATAAAGGATCACATTATATTTCATATGTGTTTATATTTCTTCTAGCCTATATCTGCCCAAACCTGTCACAGTTACCCAAGAACACTTCAACATGCCCACCTGATCCCCCATACTGTGCGAAAAACCCCCAGTTGGGCGAAAGGTTGCGTAAGGATAGATTAACCATGTCTTTATCCACATGGGTAATTTATCTTTCTTCCTGTATTATATTATATTGTATACTATACTTTACTGTAACTAACAATATTTTTTAAAAGCACCCCAAAAATAATTTTTTTTGATTAAAAAGATCAAATTTTATTGATAACAAAAGCTAGCATTGAAATTTGGCCCTCTTAAATCTTAAAAATAAAGAAAAAGTCTAAATTTTGAACTACATATATGTACGTAAAAAAAGTATTTAAAAGTTATAAATTGAAAACAAAATTGCTACATCGAATCAAATTAAGTTTAAAAAACAATTTTGAAAAAACAAAAGGGCTGGGGGGGAATTAAACCCTTCCGTAAATTACAGTTCAAGCTACACCGCCCTTTCAATTTCACGGTTTAAACCCCTTTGGTTTTTTTTTTTTTTTGCTATAAACAATACAGAGCACCTACTAATCTTCTGATCAAGTAGGGGGGTCGAGATGGGCATTAAAGCAATTAATGCGTTTAAATTTGATTTCATATTCAATTCCCTTTTTTTTTTATATCTAGTCATTAAAGTTCTAATAAATAAATGAATGTTAGTGACAATAAATTGTATGCTGCCATATCCCAACACTGACATTTGAACAATGTTTAGGGATGCATAAAGGCCCTAATATCAAACCCCTGATTATAGATTTTTCTCATGATCCCTTTCACCCATAAGTGTACTTTGAATGTTTTAAAATAAAAGTTGCTATGCATCGTTTTTACAAAAACTTTGTCAGCTTTTGTCTCTCGCAAACACGGGATGGAAATGAACATTGGGAACCTAAATAAAAATGAATCGTCCTAGTCGACACCAAATGTTGCCCCATAATTAAAGTGCAGAAGAGGATTGGGCTGGGACATTTTGAATGATTTTACGTAATTATTGTATGTTTTTTATAGCCTTTTTGCCTTATCAAAACAAAAAATTAAGTTGTTTTGTTAAATTTAAAGGGGGGATTATGAGTATTTGTGTGTAGTAATGCAGGTAAGGAAATTTAGGCCATTAGCAGGTAACTTGCAGCGGGGCAGTAGTCCCCCCTGCTTCATAGTCAGTGTGTAAGCTTTCTTTATCTCAGAAAATTTTCTGGCTAATCAATAGAGTATTTTTATCCGTATAAAAAAAATGCAATTTGTTCGTTTTGAAAACCTCCTAGGAAGGGGGTTAACCCTGTTCCCTAGACTGAAGGACAAATTTTTTTGTTTTCTACGTTTTCTGTTTTTAAATTCGCAACCGAGGATTTTTACCCCCACTTTTAGTTTATTTTGATAAAAAACTGGATGGCAGAAATTCAAAATGTACAGTTTTGAATTTCTTAAATTTGCAATTTAAGAAATACAATACGAAAAAATTTGAAATAGGAAAAGGCAGTGGCATTCAAACTCATATTAGAAAAAAACACATGGCCATTTTAGGGGTTTACTTTTTTTAATAAAAAAATATACAGCAAACCGTCGATTAAGCGGTAGTTAATTCCAGAAAATGCAGTGTTGACAAACCCAGTGTTAAGGGAACTGAAGATTTTATGGGAAAAATGGGGTTTATTTTCCCTAACCCCCCAAAAAACCCAAAAAATTTTTTTTTAGGTCTCCAAATTTTCCCCCCCCCCCAAAAAAAAAAAAAAAACTGAAATCAGTTGCTGTTCTTTGTAATTTGTAGTTTTTTTTTTTGTTAGTCAAGGCTACAAATACAACAGAAATAATATTTCCCTTAAATTTGGGGTTTTGTGGTTTTGTCGATGATTTTAAAGGGAGGGCGGGAGAGGCATGCTGAGGCCTTCGGGCAGCGGTGGATGGTAGCCCAGTCGTAAGTCCATAAAGTGAGTCAGTGGGTTAGTCAACCAATACAGTCATCAGTTTGTAGGCATTCATTAGGTCAGTAAAATCATTCAGTAATCAGAAAAAGTTGGTAAGTCATGTCAGAAGCCCCAAAAGTAGAAATAAATCAAGTCAGTAGGTCATCAAAAATTTCAGAAAATCAGTTGTCATTAAAAAATCATCATCAGTAAGTCACATCAATAAGTACATCAGTAAGTCAGTCATCAAATCATTCAGTAAATCATCCGAAAATTAGAAACCCAGTCACCCAAGACAGCAACCCATAGTAAGGTAAGCGATCACAAAAATCGGTCAGTCATTCAGAAAATCAGTCAAGTTAGGTCAGTCAAGCATTCAGTAAATCATCAGTCAGTAAAGAGGTCAGTCATCATTCAGTAAACAGCAAGTCAGTAAATGGGTCAGTCAAAAGTCAGTAAACATCAAGTTATTCAGTATATCAGTAAATCATGGGTCTCAAGTCAGTAAATCAGATGAACCCCGGGTTTTTTCTTTGACAAGCCCTTTTAAATTTGATTCACTTTTTTTAAAATCAAAAAAAACAACATTTCATTAAGGCCTAACTCTCGCATGCCCAACACCGGCCCCAAAATTTTAACATTGTCTAATTTTTTCGATTTTCTTCTTTTCCCAAGACTTGAACTTTCTGCTGTGTTTGCCACTTTTGCATCCCAAGTTCCTTGAGGGCAAGAAATGGCAATAAAAAACCCCGCCCACAGACAATGTGGTCCCACACGGACGCGAAATATAGCGGTACGGTAAGGAGGTAGCAGGTAGGAAAATGGGCCCCCCCCAAAAAAGATAAGGTTCCCCACGGGCAGACTGCCTACGCTCACTGTAAAAGGGAAAAATTCCACCTTCCGCTTGTGGCCTGAAAAATTTTTTCCCTACCGAAAAGTAGAACGTTGAAATTGAATTTTACAAATATAAAAGGGGAAAATATGCAAAAATTAGACATCAGGTAAGGGAAAAAACGTTTAAAAAAAATTGGTTTAAACACGGTCTACTGAATAAAATCTTATTTCCAAGCATAGTAGAAATTTTTAAAGGCCTAGCTGATATCAGTGCATATTTTTAAAATGAAAGCCTTTTGTTAGCAGAGCTTTTTCGGGCAAATTAGGTATTTTTTGCCCGGGATGAGCCCCATCCCATTGACCAACCCCAGGTACCCATTTTACTGATGGGTCAAGAAAACACCTAATTCTCCCCTTTTGCCGGAATGAACGGGACCCCAGCCGGGAAAAGCGGAGTTTTTATTACCGGGCCAGGGGCCACCTTTTTAAAACATTAGGTAATTTTTCCATCATAAAGTACAGCTAAATATTGTAATGGCATTTTTTACACTTTAAAAAATTATCATTTTATCAAGAAAAAATTTATGACTTTGTAACTACACAGGCACTAAAAAGTACATTACAGTACTCAAATATAAAAGAGCACACTTAGGGAAACAAAAACACAGCATTTAATGTGATCCTTTTAGCCCCTTTTCGCCCAAACCCAATGGGCTTTTTCAAGTCAAAAAAAGATCTACCGGGGGGGAAGGTACGGGAGAAATTTATAGAGGTTCAGAATGTTGAGGCGGGTTTTAAAACCCCATGGGTGGGGGTTAAAAGAGTCTTGGTATTTGGGCGGGGGTTTTGGACAATTGTGAGAGACCTCTGCAGTGTTCTATTTTCTTTTGGGATAGCGATGAAGAATTTCTTGGCAATGGTTCAGCTATGTTATAGAACCTTTTTCTGGTTAAAATTGTTGGTTATGAGATAAGCATGATTAAAGGATTCTTCATATTGAGTTTGTCTTCTGTGGCATAAGTTTTGATTTTTCTTATTTAAAATTAAAAGGGTTTGTGTAAATGCGTGTTGTACACGGCTTTCCTTGTTCGTCAGCCCTGTTTGCGTCTAGTGTTCGAAATCGTGTTTGGGGTCCTTGATGTTTCGCCCAGAAAAATTTGTTGCAGTCTTTACAAGGATTATTATACCCTGCGGGGGAGGGAAGCTTGTCCGTCTACTAGGGTGATGCCCTTGATGGTCTGGTTTTGGGGTGGTATTTGGGAATGATGTATTGGAAAAATTTTGAACATTTTTGGGCAATGGATTTGGGGGGGAGGACTATGATCTTTCTGGGCATGTCTTCTCTGGTTGTGTTAAAGATGTTTAATGCCCCCCGTCGCAGTCTCTGATGAAGTACGAGGATATTATTTAAAAAAAATTTGTTCAATTATAGTGCATTCTTCCTAAAGGGAACTCTTTGTGCAGATTTGAGTGTGCGCGGGAAGCCTATAATTACCCCGTTTTTTTTGGGTCGTGGTGAGAGTAGAAGTGGAGAAAATTTTTTGGTTTGGGTTGGTTTTCGATAATTTAAAAAAGTTCATGGTCAGTTTTGCAGAGAGAACATCAAGGAAAGGGAAAGGGGTTTTTGTCGACTTCTTCTTCAAGTGTAACGGATTGAAAGCTCGCCCTGGTTGGCTTGTTTGGGAAAGGGCTTAACTTGAAAGCGCCGGGAGTTTAGGAGAATGTCGTCAACTAAGGCCAGGGACAGTCGAAGGAATAAGGGTGGAGAAACGCTGGGATTCCAATGTTCCAGTATAATTTCGCCAGGAGGGCACTGGGGGGCTACCCCATGGTAACCAAAACTGTTGAAAGAGGGTTTTCGAAAGAAAACGCGAAAGCCGAAACATAGTTCAACAGGTCGATGGATCGCTCGGGAATAGGAAGATCAAGTAAAATCGTAAATTTTTTCTGCGCGGGAGATCGGGGCTTGTGTAGTAGGTACTTTGGGAAAGGGAAGTACGCAAGCTGGAAGTTTCTTGTTCCGATGTTGATGTTGCAATGCGATTGGAAATCACCCGAGTGTTTTGAGATGTCGGGACTGATAGTGCCCAAGAGTTTGGAGAGGTTTTTGGGGAAAATTTCCCTGAGATTTTGGGGGGTGACTGCCAAATCCCGAAGATATGGGCCTCAAAGGGATCCGGCTTGGGGTTTTTTGGTGGGGCCCGACTTTGGCGGTTGGGGTTGCTGGGTATGGTGTGCAAAAGTTTTTCCCTTTTGTTCTGAGTTCCTCGAATACAGCGACCCTTTGAAAAAATTTTGTATTATGGGCTTTTTCCTGCCGTATCAAAATCTGAGCAATGATTCCTTGGGGAAGAATGCACTAAAATTAAACAAGTATTTTCAAAACCCCACTATCCTGTCACTTATCAGAGATGCAGAGGGCGGCATTAAACATTTTCAACACACCCGAAAGACATTGCCGAGAACAGAACATAGTCCTCCCCCCCACTTCTTGCCAAATTTTCCAACATCTTTTCCAATACACATTAAGTATCTACCCCCACAACCACGCCCATCAAGGCTCACTATAGACAGGAGAAGCTTGCATCCTTGCAGGGTAACATAATCCTGTAATGATGCAAAAAATTTAATGGGCGAAACATCAAGAGACCCCCAAAAATATTTCAGAACCCCAAATACCCCCCAAGCAGGACTGACGATAAAAGGAACCCTTGTAAAACATCGCAATTCAACAACCTTTAAATTTAAATAAAGAAATCAAGATTACGCCACAGAAAAAATCATAAATACCGAAGAATCAGAATCCGTTTCCTATAACCAACATTTTCAACCCGAACAATGGCTTTTTATAAATAGTGAAACTTGCCCGAAACTTTTTCATCGTATCCCCATAAGAACATAGAACAGCAAAGTTACTCACACTTGTCCAATACCCCCGCCAATTACCCCAAAACTCTTTAACCCCCCCCATGGTCATCAGATGAACATTCTCCCCCTGACCCCAACATTCGAACCCGACTAAAAATCTCCCGTCCTTCCACCCTGGGAATCTGTTTGTGACTTGAAAAAACCCACTGGTGGGCGAAACGTTTCAATAAAAACCACATTAAATGATAGTTTTATGTTTTCATAAATTTTGGTATTTTATACTTTATTTTCAAGGCACCTTATTTGAAAATAGACCCCTGGTTGGGTGTGTGTACATACCCCTAAAAAACCCGAGAGTACATTTTAAGTATCATAAAAAAATTTTTAAAAAAACGAGGTGGCACCATTAGGGAGGCTATGATTAAAGAAAAATGGACTTGTTCTGGTTTTTATCAGTAGCAAGAATAATCCACTCAAAGAATGCCAGAAAGGTTCTCCTATCTGGGACTGATTCATCTTGGGGGAAAAAAATCAAATTTTTTGTTTGGAAAACATTACCGCTAAGTTTAAAGAGTTTGTATGAACTTAGAAAAGACACTCCGCCTGCACAGCCACCCCTGCGCGGGCTTGAAACGTCGAAGTCTCTCTAAAGGGCTGAAAGAGTTATAATTTGTAAATTATAAAATTTCCCCTAGGGGGTTATGAGATATTTTATTCCTGATGGCTGACAAATTTAAAACTTGTTTGGACTCAAAATCCGCCCCCTTTCGCCCACTATAGGGTTTATTACAAACTCCCTTGGGGACTAAGAAATCGCATCCCCCCTACAACGAAATTCGTAACCTACCCTTTCCTTTTGCGTACTATGGTGTTCTTCACACCTTCGACAGGTATCGGACTTTATAGAAACTGAAATGTCCTTGCGTCCCGCTTCCATAGTCTAGAATAAGCACATGGTACACTAGTTCCACAAAATTTGTCTTTATTTCACAATCTTTTTCACTAAAGAAGTGATACACTTTATTAAGTGTTTTTTTGTTTTTGTGAAACTTTGTTCACACTAACGCCCAATCGTTTTTTGTTGGTTTCCTGGGGTCAGTGCCTCCAGTAGAGTCAAAAGTAATCTGAAGACACCACAGCCCCCATGCCGTCATGCCCTTGCACAAAAAAAAATGTGACTAGTACTTTTGCTTCCTTTTTCCCCTTCCTCGGAAGCAAAGCAAAATATTTGTTTTTGCGTCTTAACATAGACAACAAAGTCCACTATCTTTACTAGGAAAAAGAGGGGGCAGGGTTTTTCCCTTTAAATTTTCCCTAAAGAAGAATGTACTGTCCTTTTTAAACTAACTTTGCAAAAATGCCCGGGCTCGGTCGAAGCGATCACTCCCTACTCATACTCATCTCTATCATTTCTCGCTGTAGCAGTAAAAAAGAGTTGCCCCTTTGAAAGGGGTGGGCCCCCAGGCTGAAAGGGGCTGAAAGGGGCTGAAGGGCTGATACCCCCCCCCTGGAAAATTTCTCCACCTGGGGGGTGGGGAGGTTTTTTGCAGGTGAAATATTATCCTTAAATTAAATTTTATTTTTTTTACTCGCCACCCCTGTCTTGTCTTTTTGAAACTTTACTGTGTGGTTTTGGGGAATCCTAATTTTTTTTTCAACACTGGTAAATTCTAACGGTATATTTATTTATTGTCCGCTATTCCTAACCTTTGCTCAAAACACAATGTCTGATATTCCATTTTATCGGATATATGGGCACAATTTTTCCAAATGGCCATTTGGGGCCTCGACCGTCATTTTCAATAAACACTATGTCACCAGGTCTAAGGGGTTATGATTTTCAGGAACCCAGCTCCATGAATGTTCTCTCAATGAGGTGGATAGTTCTCGCCAAATTTTCTCCCCAAAATTCAATCCCTTTTAAGTGGGTTTTAATTTACGTCTGAGTTTCTCATTTAATAATAGGGGTCCTCTAGATTTTTTTTCATTCGGGGAAAGGTTCGAGCCCTTTTGCCCTGGGTAAAAGAGATGGACTTTTTAAATTCAAAAAGCCATCATCGGGAACAAAGTTAAGGTCTGTTGTTTACCCTTTTTTCTATTTCAGTCACAGCTGTACGGAATTCTTTTAAGTCTATTCTTTTCGGGGAAAATCTTCTTAAAAAAGTTTTTTTCAATGCCCTCATTCTTTTAAAATCCGCCCGGCCCTGGGATTTTGGAGGAATGTATCTCAACCAATGGTTTATTCGCATCTGTTGTACTTCCGGTTTATCAAAGATTTGCTTATGTAAGCACCCACAACAAAGTTCGTTTCATTTTCTGAAATCATCAGTCGGGGGCATGCCCTTTTGGGTGCAAACCCTTTTGAATAATTTGATAAAGGTTTCAGCAGCATGTCATGGGGTACTTCCCGTTACTGCTTGTCGTAGACAAGGAACAAACTTTTAACCTGATGGAACTTTGCAACGTTTTTGTTAAAAAATTTTTGTCCAATGGAGTGATATGCAAACTCTTTTAAGGGATAGGGGTGGGCCGATATTGCATCTCGCTTCAAGTGCGACAATAATACATCCTTTATTTGTTTTTTAACTTTGTCGACCTTGAGGTATTTATAATTGTCGTTTTGACAAAGTGTTCAGCACCCCACATGTAACACTTATGTGGGCGTTTTCAAATCAGTTTTTTAGCCAAAAGATTCTGGGGGTCAATATTGGATTATGGCTTCTTTAGGTAGTGAAAAATTTTTTAATTTTTTTCGAAACTTTTAAAACTTTCTGAGTCAAAAAGTCCTAAGAATTTAAACATGACAGGTTTCTTTGGGGGGTTTTCTTTGTTTTTAGAAATTTTTATTCTGAAAAAACATCTTTTGTATTAGTTTCACCCCGTATTTAATGGGTTTTAAGTATTCATAACGGTTTTATTCCTTTAATGAATTTAAAGCAAGAGCTGTAACCTTTAAAATTTACCCCAAAAATGATATTTAGATCCACAATGACATTTCTGTTGTGCTGCGTATTTTTCACAACTTATTTTTGTGTTCAGCAATGTTTCTTCTGGGAAAATTTAGCTTTTTTCTGAGGCCATTATTTTCATTTAAAAAGGCCCGTTTGGACCCTGGAGCCTAATTTATTATCCCCAAATTTTGATGGGGCACCAGTGACAAAATTTCACTGGATTTCTTGGGGAGAGACGTGGGGGAAAGAATAACTCCCCGCATCTCTTTTATTTTTGCTACTCTGTTCTGTACATAGACCAGCTTCTCTTATTATTTTAACCCCGGGAACTGCTTTTATCCTCCCCGATCACGGTTTTTTTTAATATTTAATGATCAAGTACTTTGTTGGATAGACAAACTAAATTTTTTACTAAAAGAGTGCTGTCTTTCCAATTGTGGTACTGTTTGATCTTAAGGGTGCGACCTGGCCTTTGAAATAATTAGTGTACTTCCTTCAGCATTATCCATTAAACTACAGCCCTAACCTCGGTTGCCCCACACAGAACACATGTAATGGTACTTTTTTCCCTCTTGCCTTTTGTCTGGGGGAAATTTTTTTGATGAAGTTGCTTAAACCCCCGGATATTTCATCCCCTGCTTTCCCCATTTCTAAAGGGAAATTTTTCCCTCCCCCCCAATTTTTTAGCTTCCATGCACTTGCATAAGCATTTTACCTTTTTTGGGATTGGTGAACGAGTCCCAGAGGGTCAAACATTGTGATATCCTGACAGTAAATACGTTTAGTGCAGATTTATTGTTTACCCTTTTTAGATCAAGTACTTCCCCTGTTTCCCAAATTAATTTTTCCCGCAATTGTTGCAATCAGGAATTTCGCTTCAGGGAAATCTTCTTTTGTAAGTTCCCCCAATTTCTTTGAATTTGTATTCCACATCCTTTGAGGCTATTTGCTTCTTTCATCTCCTTGTTAGCTTCTCTGTATATGGATTTCAAATCCTCCTCTTTTTATACAGTACCCCTTTAAGATTGTCCACAAAATTTCTTTAAGATTTCTTTGAAGGACTTTTAATTTTTCAAATGTGATTTTTAGCTTCTGTAAGAATGGAGGGATTTGCACCAAATAAAACTGATTTGAAACGATAAGTTTTCACAGGAGTTTTTTAGGATCATGGGATTTTCAGGGCCCCAAGAATCGAGTATAATCCTATCTATTTCTTGTGTCCCACTCTAAAAAGCTTTGGAAATTAGCCCTGAGGCAATGGGTTTGTGCAAATTTCAAAGCACTTCCAAAACTTCTCATTATTTAGGGTCCCGGTCACAGACAGTCTTAAGACTTTTACACTTTATTTGCACGTCCTGCATTTTAATACAACACTAGTGGAGTGTTTTTTAGAACCTTTCTGATCCATGGGCGGGAGAAATGGTTCTGTCTTAAATTATCTTCGACTATTTCCTCAAAGAATTTATTTCCCAAATGTTTTTTGTATGATGTTATCAAGACAGTCAGTACTCTGGGTCTTCCCGGTTATGATTTGTGCTTCATTGTCCCAAACCAGCAAATTGCTAGGGGTGGGGTGGATTTAATTTCCATGGTAACCTAAACCCCAAAACTGTCCTCTTATATTTTCAGTGTCCAAAAATTGGTTTAAAATCTGAGACTCTTTGGTTGGTTTTTTTACATAAAACCTATCGCATCTAAAACCCCCAATTATCAATGTTCATTCATTTCTTCCCGTTTGTAATTTTTTCTGTGGTACATATCAGGGTTATTCTCGTAACTAGTTTTTTCACTGAATCAATATCAGCTTCTTTCCACCCTTTAGAGGGAAAAAGGGGCCAATTCATGTGACCTCCTCGTTTCACAAGGAACTATGTTTTTCTTACTATATTTTGACAAAACAGTATTAATCACTTCCCAAAGATTAAATCAAAAGGCTAATAGTTTCCGTCGTAGTAGGACAGGGAATTGCCTTATGCTTTATGCTGCAACTATTTCCTTTAATCCTGGATCTGCACAGACTTAGGCAAATCACACTACCACAGCTTTTACTGTCTTTTCCTGTTCCTAGGGCCCAAAAGGATTCTGGTCGTCATATGTCTGTTACCAGAATTGTGGAAAAAAAAAAGCTATATCTAACTGTATTTTGGCATGGGTTGTTTATTCAGTTTCTGCAAAATGTTCTTCTTATTAAGGGCCTTTGGAGCCCTTTACAAAAAATGTTGCACATTGGTTTTGTGTAATTTATTAATAACTCAAATCGAGCTTTGGGAGAGCAGTTGCTTTAAACTTTTCTCTCACATTTTAACTGTTCTTTACTTCCCGATTCTGTGGGAAATTTCGTTTTTCAGCAAAATATTTGGGCTAAAGCTGTAATCATACCCTTGCATTAAAAAAACTTCTTCAGTGAGCATTTACCTCCCCTTTTGTTCCCTAAACACTTATGCACCCCTTTTTCGTGATGAAAACGTTTTTACGTGCCTCCATTGAGTGTATTGAATACAAAACTGTGCCCAATGTGTTCCCACAAAAACATTTGGGGTAGTTTAGTAGATAGTTGTTTACTGCTTTGTATTCACAGCTTGATAAATGCCTAATGGGGTTTCCCTTCTGTGGTTTAGGAAGTAGGTATACTTTTTTACTGATTGAAGGTTTTTTTATCCACGATTTGTGGGTTTTTTCATCTTGTCCGTTGCTTGCATGCATAAAAATATTGTTTGTAAACCATTTTAAATTTTTTCACAAGTGAAAAAGGGTTTTTGAAAATAATATTTAATGTTCAAAAATTTGTGGGGACAACTTTCTTGTACAAACCACTGATAAAAAAATCAAATGTTGGGCATATTTACACCTAGAGATCTGAGACATTTCTAATGTATTCTAAAGCCTGTAATCTAAAAAAAATGTTTGGGTGGCTTTAATTGATTTGACGCATTCTAATCTGGCCTTGTCCATCAAATAATTGTTGCTAAGACACTAAGGGTTTTGATAATTCCCTTTTAACCCCCGGGAAAAGACTTAAACAGTTTATGGTTCTCCCTTTTACAAGACATTTTAAATAAAAAAAACTTTGCAATTCATCTTTTTAGTTCTGAATTTACTATGGATTGAAAACCACTAATAATTTTCATAAATATGACCCTTGAAAATAGGTAATGCAATGGGTAAGTTGGTAAAGGGGCCTTGCTGTTGTTAAGGGTAACATTGTTTGACCATATTACAGTAGGTCTCGTGACAGAGTTTTGGGCAGATAGCTTACTCCGTCCCCTTTAATTTTTTATTTAAAAGTATCCAAACTTTTTTTCATCCTCAGTGGGGTCTGATTTTAGAAAATTTTTTTTCAAATGTGATATCTGAATTAATTTTTCCAGACGTTAGTAAATAATTCAAAAATTTTACCCCAAAACATCAAAATCTATGTTTGATCTGAGTTAATTATACAGATGAAATTAATTATCTAAAAATTTTAAACTTGTCTGTAAAGCGAAACTGAGTTTTTTAAAAAAAGCCTTTTTAAAGGTATACTGAAAATTTTAGCACCCCCTTTTAATTTTAAAAAAAAACTTTCGCTATAAAACGAGTTTTTGTTTCTAAAGTCAGCAATATCATCAACCTACTGACCACTAAGCTTAACCCCAGGGTAATGACCCTGAAGGGTACAGAGTACATAGGCGGTGTTTATGGTTTATGTGCGTGCGCCTGACCACATATTAATGTAAAAATAACGATGTTTTACACTTTATTTACTATCCTATAAATTTATTGTATAAATGTAAATCAACCCCTGAATATTTTTACACATATATATTTTCACTGTTAATAGTATTTTAAAACTTGCACTTTAAAAATATAAAATCCTTTAATTAACAGGATATCTATAAGAAAAAAAAACTTTTAAAACAACTTGTCTCTTTAATTCTGTCTTAAAAAATTTTAAACCTATGGTTTTTACACTCAGACAAACCAAACATCACTTTGGGGTTTTTGTCTTAATCAGCACTTCTTTGAGTTTGGAGCAGGGATGCCGGGGCCATCCCCCCTTTTTTTGTTGGGTGATCACCCACTCCCCCTTTTCTTTGGGGGAATGCTAGGGGACGCCCTTTTCTTTTGGCTGCCCCATTCTCTGTATTGATTGGAGGGACTCATTTTTTACTATTTAAAAATTTTAAAACACTAGTTTTACAGCGTTTTTCGAAGGACCCCTTTGGTCTAGGTTTTTTGTACACTTAACAACATATTTGGACCACTGTGGCATTTTTCCGGGTTTGAGCCGACCAAAAGTTGAAAAATGGCATTCCCTAAATTTTAAAGTTTGTTTCGTAATTAGAAAGACAGTCATCGCCTCACACCACCCCCGCGACAGGGTTTAGAAACTTCGAAGTATCTCTCAAAGGGGTGAAAGGTTTATAATTTTTTAAATTATAAAATTTCCCTAGGGGGTTTATGTCACTATTTCTTCACTGATGGCTGACAAATTAAAAACTTGTTTTTACCAAAAGTCGCCCCTTGGCCCATATAGGTTTTATTACAAACTCCTTGCGACCCAAAAACGCGCAGTCCCCCCCTACTAAAGAAATTCGTAACCCACCTTTCTCTTGTGCGGAGCATGGGTTTTTTCAACCTTCGAAGGTTCGGTGATTGATAAAGCTGAAGTGTCCCCGGGGGGTCCAATCTTCCATAGTTAGGAATGCAACGGGCCTATGTTTCCCCAAGATTTTCTTTTTTGTTACAATCTTTTCATAAAAAGTGATCACACTTCTCTTAAGTGTTTATTTTGTTTTGGAGACACTTGTTCACCTAACGCACAAATCGTTTTTTGTTGTTATCCTGGCGTCATGCACTCTCAAAATAAAAGTAATCGAAGAACCACAGCGCCCCAGCCAAAGCCCCTTCACAAAAAAAATTGACCAAATACTTTTGCTTCCTTCCACTTCCCCGTGAACAAAGCAAAAAGTTTCTTGCTGTCTTTTAACTAGACAACAAAGTCCACTATCTTACTAGGTAAAAAGAGGGAGCAGGGTTTTCCTTAATTGTCCGCTAAATAAAAGAGACTGTCTCTTATTAAACTACACTTTGCAAAATGCCCGGAGCGTAGGCGAAGCGACCCCTCCCAAAACCAAAGCATTGCTATCAATTACTCGCTGTAGCAGTAAACAAAATGCGCCCCTTCTGGAGGGCTGGGGCCCCCGGGGTGAAAGGGGTGAAAGGGGGTGAAGGGGGGTGATCCCCCCTCCCGGGGAAAATTTTCTCCACAAATTTCGGCATCATAAGAATAAATTTAAAATTTAAAATTTTAATTTTTTAAAATAAAATTTTAATTAATTATAAAATTTAAATTTTTAAATTAAATTATAAAATTTAAATTTAAAAATTTAAATTAAAAATAATTTAAATTAAATTATTAATTAAATAACATTTAGTGAATATTTAAAATACAAGGGGGAAATTTATTTCCAATGAGTATTAATAACACGGAAGAGTAAATATAAATAACGAATTTTTAAGTGAAGTTAAAAACTTATAACCCTCACTTCCGTCGGCTTTTCAAATTGTAAAAATATAATAACTTTCTGGAAAAAATATCTATGAAACATAAAGAAATACATTAGGAAATATGTTCAATAATTTTCATTTACATTAAAATAAAAACTTTTAAAACATTAAAAAATCAAAAAAAAAAGGGTACTTAACTGCAATAAAATAAATTCAATATCTCAAATTAAAGTTGAAAGTTGAATATCTTCTCTAAATTAAAAACTGTTTTTAAATGACTCTTTTTTCATTATTATTTTAATGATTTTAAAATTTTGTTAAAAACCCCGCTAAAAAAATAAAAATACATAAATTTTTCTAATGTCTAAAATTAAAAAATAATATATCAAAAAAAGAACGCTAAACCTAGAAGGTCATACAGCGCAGGAGAGCTAGGGATAGCGTAATCATAGGTAACAGGGGTAGTAGAAAACAGAGGGAGTTAAAAAGGGGCTGGAGGAGTGCTAAAAAAAATATCACAAAGTTTTTGTAGTAAATCAGTTGCTGTCAAAAAAACAACGATGGGAACTGAATCAAAAATGAGTCCGTTAGCAAAGGGGGGAAAAAAAGTCAGGGGAAAGTGGTGATGACGTCGGAGGAAATTCTGCATGCTGATAGACTGGTAGGGGCCCAAAAGAAAATGACTAACCCAAACTCTAAAGACAGTTCTAACAGAGTGGAACAGGGGCCCCCTTTGAGATACCCCTGAGTAATTCGAGTGTGCCCGATGCAAAACGGGAGAGTGTAGTTTTTCCCAACCTCGGGATCGGACAAGAAAAGCCAAAAACTTAAGCTTGGTTTGACAGAATAAAATTTATATAATTTTTTCGACCCAAATTTTTTTGAGGGTTTCGAAGGTTGTTAGAAATCACTGAATGGAAGGAAAACGTTACATGAAACTGGGAGGTCAGTACAGCTGACTGTACAGCGTTCTCTGTTTTTTGCCCTGAACGTCAAAGACCAAGGACCCAACAGAAAACAATATAATTTTTTTTGCTGAAGCAGGTAACAATTGTATATGAAAAAACCCGGGGATGAGGTAAATAAATTTTTTTTTTTTAAAATTGAAAAACATTTGCGAGTCCAAGACACTCAAAAGGCGAACAGGCAAGATGGAATATGGATAATTTCATGAAAATGATACATTCAGCTTTAAAATTGCTAGCCCCCTCTAAAAATGCTTCAACACTGCCCGGGAAAAACGGCAAACCCCAAAACTAAGGATTTAGAACCCCCACTGTACTCTGCGACGGCATGAAATGACCCCGGAAGTGATTAGAAAAAAGCGAGAAGCAACTTAGGCAATTGAATTTTTCATCATGACATTGGGGGGGGACAGACACAAACTGTTTTGGGAAACCCCTCAAAAGGGGAAAGGAGAAGTTGATGCTAGATGAACATTTGAAGGGGGGGAATAAAGA
>NC_069400.1:84029730-84128243 GCF_026875155.1 Cherax quadricarinatus | reverse complement strand
TTTTTTGTTTCTTTTTTTTTGAAATACCAGCGTAACTGTGAATTCATAAAACCTGTAGTTACCAGGGGTGCTTCCGGGAGCAGTAATGGTGAAGCTGGAGGGCTGTCCTGGGAGCAAAATGGTGAAGCTGGGTGCTGCCCTGGGAGAAGTAATGGTGAAGTGAGTTTTTGTCCAGGTAGTCGGGAATTATACGCAGGAAGGAATACATATAATGACCTCATAGGGGCAGAGCCGTAGTGGAAAACAAGTGTAGTCAAAGATAGATAAAACCAATATTGCAAACTAGAAATACCACAGGAAATAGCAAACAAGAGGACTCCACTAGCAATAGTGAGGATACGTTACCAAAAACAACTGGTGGGAGCTCCATTGTTGGTGCTAGGGAGGATAGGAATAAGACAGGTAAACATGCACCAACTGGGAATACAGTCACAGAAACCCAAGGCAAACGGAAACCAAGCCTGTGCACATACTATGCACTTGGTATCTGCAGACATGGGAAATCTGGAAAAACAGACGGGACGTGCAACTATGACCACCCTAGAAAATGCCGTGCCCATATTACCTGGAGAGTTTACCTGGAGAGAGTTCCGGGGGTCAACGCCCCCGCGGCCCGGTCTGTGACCAGGCCTCCTTAGGTCAGTGTCCCAGGATGCGACCCACACCAGTCGACTAACACCCAGGTACCCATTTTACTGATGGGGAACATAGACAACAGGTGGAAAGAAACACGTCCAATGTTTCTACTCTGGCTGGGAATCGAACCCAGGCCCTCACCGTGTGAAGCTAGAGCGTTAACCACCAGGCCACCAGAGCACCCACCAGAGCATATGACAACAGGAAAATGCAAACTGCCTTCCTGTAAGCTTTATCACCCTGAAATGTGTACCTCTTCAGTACAGGAAAGACTGTGCTATAACTTAAATTGCCAGGCACACCATCTAAAGGGGACAAAAAGATACAAAACATCCAGGCCATGGGAAAACCTGGGTAGCCACAGCCACTCAAGAGGGAGAGGTTTTTTAGTGCTAGGAAGGAAAAAAAACTGGCAAGAAATGGCAGAAATCGTACACCAAATCCAGTCATTCCTGGAGTGGAACCACAGTCGATGGCCTCCACTCCAAACCAACAGATACAGATACTAATGCCGGAAAAAAAATCTCACCCTTCCCCAGTACCAACAATACCACCAGTCCGATGACATTCTTCTTTGCAAATATACAGGGTCTAAAGCCAGCAACAAACAACAAAATACCTTCATCCGTGGACTGCTTGCAGAGGCAAAGGCAATGTTCGCGGGTTTCACTGAGACCCACATAAAGGATCACTTGGACAACGAAATATGGATCCCAAGTTACAACCTATACAGATGTGACAGAGTGAACAGGCAAAAGGATGGGGTTAGCCTGTACATTGCAGGGTCACTTGTTTGCACAGAACTGCTTAATGCCTCAAATGACGTAGTGGAAGTTTTAGCAGTAAAGGTCGAGAACCAAAACCTAGTCATTGTGATAGTCTACAAGCCTCCGGATGCAACATCCCAGCAATTCCAGGAACAGCTGTTAAAAATTGACCACTGTCTGGAAAATCTTACAGCTCCTGCACCCAACATCTTGCTCCTGGGGGATTTCAACTTAAGGCACCTAAAATGGAGGAATATAGCAAATAATATTGTTGCAGTAATAACACCAGGAGGCAGCTCTGATGAAAAACTCCCCACTCACACGAGCTTTTAAATCTTGCACAGAATTCAATTTAAACCAGCAAATAATAGAGCCTACTAGACTGGAGAACACAGACCCCCATCTTCAAACAATGAAAGATTCTGTATCTATGGTATTCACTTTACAATTCTGTATCTATAGTATATAGTATGTTTCAGTATCTATGGATATAATTCAGTTATTACCGGTATCAGTGTGTATCAGCTCGTTTCTGTATCTATGGTTATCAGTTTTTTTGCTTTACTTTGGTACATCTGTTAAGTTTCCCTAATCTATGGTATGTCGAGCTATTGTTTCAGTATCTATGGTATATCAGGTATGATTTCATTCATCTGTAGTGTATCATTTATATTTCAGTATCTATGTTAATCAGTTTATTTAATATTTTGTTTCGTTATCTATGGTATATCAGTTATGTTTCAGTATTTATTGTAAATCAGTTATGTTTTAGTATCTTTGGTATATTAGTTAAGGTTTTCAGTATCTGTGGGTATATACGTATGCATTTCATTATCTATGGGATTATCAGGTTTTGTTTCAGGTATTATTGTTATATTCAGTTGTTGTTTCAGTATCTATGGTTATATCAGATATGTTTCAGTATCTATGGTATATTAGTTATTTTTCATTATCTATGGTGTATCAGTTATCTTTCAATATCTATGGTATATCATTTATGTTTCAGTATCTATGGTATGAATTATGTTTCTGTATCTAAGGAGATATAGTCATATTTCAGTGTGTGAGAAACATGACGGTTGCAACACTAGGGTTGAAAACAGTAAATGTACAGAGACATTCATCATGAAGTTATAATTAAGAATTAGATATGGTCAGCGAACGAAGAAGAGACAGCCAGAGGGCAAGCAAGGAATTGCTCCTTAATATTTACTTACTAATAGCCAAGTGTGTAAGAAATTAAGATAGATGAGCTAGATTAATTGCAACTGTGCTGAAACATAGATAATTATTGAGATAAAGAGACATTGTCTCAATCTGAAAGATAGAGAGGATGCTCTGTAAGTCACTACACAAGGCGATAAATTATTCCACCACTGACAGGGTCTAACAGGAAGGGATGTGAAGTAGCGCGTGTAACGTCAGAGGACTATTTATAAATCTGTTGTGTTAGACACATATATAATTAGAAGCGTCAGCCACTGAATCTGACTTAGTTAAGCTTCTCAGTTGGCAGTGAAAAACTAATTTTGGGTGTGATTTACAGGCCCCACTCGTGACAGGGTGTGTCAGTAAACTATTCTATCGGACGATATATTCGTAAGACATCTAAATACAAAAATGTTGTGCTAATGGGAGGATTAATAATAGACGAGATTGACGGAGCATTTGACAGAAAATTTAGAGTCAAGATGACTTTCTTGATTACGATTGAGGATTGTTTTTTAAAGCTGTTTGCGACAGAAAACGCAGCTACATGAAATAACCTGCTTGACTTGGTTCTTGCTCCAGCAGGGAAACGCTATTTATTAATCTTGAGGATAATGATGAGATATTGGGGGGAAAGTTGATCACAAGTCACTCAGTTTTAATGTTATACGGGAATTCCCATAAATAATTGTAATCAAGTCTCTGTCTTGACGTTCGCTTGGCTGATTTCATAAGACTAAAAAAATCTTACGTAGTGGACTGAGCTATGGTTCAGGTATGTTGGGGTGTGATTGTCGTTTGACGTTTTCCAGGGCATAGTTCTAGCTGATCAGACCAACTTTTGTTCCAAATAAGAAATCGATCAAACAAAAATGGATTTCCTAAATAGTAATATATAGGCAAATCTAAAAGAGAGAGAGGTGCAATAACAAATCAATATATTCAGTTTATTAGAGAAATAAAAAAGGGATAAGAAAAGCAAAAAGAGATTATGAGGTTAAAGTTGCAAGAGATCGCAGGCTAACCAAAGGATTCTTAAGGTTACGGGAAGTAAGATAGGGACAAAATGGTACACTAAATGTTACTTGCTCAGCTCAGGACAGTGATATAGTAAAATGTGTAGAATTTTTTCACATACTTCCTCTCTGTTTTTACTATATGAAGATACTAGCGATATTCAAAAATAATAATAAATATGTAGTCAGGACTGATAATAAACTGTGCACGATTTGCGTCACAAGTGACATGGTCCTTAGGTAAAATAGATAAATTAAAACCTACAAATCCCCAGGCCTGATGAACTGTATGTAAGAGTTCTATGGGAATGTAAAAGAGGAGCTTAGCAAACCTTTTGCTAATCTTTTTCAACATATCAATACATACTGGCCATGGTGCCAAATAAAGTGGTAAACTAGCATAAATGTGATACCGATTTTCAAAGCAGGTGAAAGGTCCTTAGCTTAGAAACTTTAGACAATAAGGCTAACGTTCTATAGTGGGAAGGAAAATTTAGGAATCAATATTGCCGAGGGCGCGATTCGCGTAGCCACCTTGGGGAAAGCATAAATTAAATCAACGAATCTCACATGGTTTTACAAAGGGGGCGTTCCTGCCTTTCGATTTATTAATTTTTTTACTTAGGTATTGAGGGTAGTCACTATCTGAATATGACTATTGTGGGGAATGAGTCACGAAGCGGTGTTCCACGGGGTCAGTGCTGGGCCCATGTTGATCATAAATTCTACATAAATACATAGATGAGGGCATAATGAGCTACATAAGCAAGTTGCCGATGACTCAAATTAGGGCGTCGAATTCACAATTCTGACGAGGGGGACTTAGAGTAACTCATGAAAATAATTGAATAGACTGATGCAGTAGTAGGAGGAAGTGGCAGATAGCAGGTTTTTATATAGGTTTTTTTAAATAGAGTCGGGATGAGTGGATCAAACTCCGAGTACAGTTATAGAAGCTAAAACGTTGTGTAGTTTTAAAAAATAGGGTTAGACAAATTTCTTGATGTGGGTGTGGGTGGTTGGAATTGGACATGACGAGGATAACAAGAGGAGATTCGTAGTAGTCCTCTGTTTCGAGTCCTCAGGTCAAGACGGGATCGTGGTCAGGGGATGGACAGCAGGGTGAAACGACGAAGTGACGATCAAGAAGACGAATGGAAAGCCAGAAACGATTAAGAAGAAATGAGACTGCTGAGGGAAACTCTGTGGAGACCTCCATCTACATTATCGTGCTACCGACGTAGTGGATGTCGTCTACTGGATCGTCCTTTTCTAGGCTTGAATAATTGCTGCACTCTAACAGCAACTTTCATGGCAGTTGAAATTGCTGACTTGATATATGTTAGAGAGAACCTTCACGGCGCGCATAACGGCTGAGATAAAACACCTCAATTTTACTGGGAGCGCTTGAGGTTTCCTAAACCCTGTATTCCTGGAACGCAGGGCGGGAGAGATTACATGGATTATAGACACTTGGAAAATCACTCTCTACGAAAGCAAAAGCCTTGGCAGACGATGAACCATCCCCCCAATGAAAAGCAAGGGGTCGTCACTAAAACGATAAGAGACATTACAATTAAGTTATGTTCAGGGGCCCGAGTCTGTTTATACTGCCTCCATAGCATACATAAGGGGGTTTACCAACAGACCCATGGCAGTCTTCAAGCTGGCACCGGGACAAGCACCTTAAAGTCGGGTTTCTCCTGACCAGCCCGGGCTGTGGCTCGTACGTTGGTTTTGCGGTGCAGCCAGCGTAACAGCCTGGTTGATCAAGGCTCTGATCCACCAGGAGGCCTGGGCCACAGAACCGTGCGCGGGGGCGTTGAACCCCTGGAAACCTCTCCTGGTAATCTCCGGTATTCAATCTGGTATTAGGTTATGTTTCAGTTCTATTGTTCAAACAAATTATTTTTCAGTATCTATGGTATATCATATGATTTCAGTATATACGGTGTATCTGTTATATTTCTGTATCAGAGGTATATAGTTATGTTTTCAGTTTCTATTGGATAATAATCTGTTATGTTTCAGTATCTGTGGTATATCAATTATGTTTCAGTTCTATGGGTACATTAATTATGTTTCAATATCGATAGTGTATCTGTTATGTTTCAGTATTATATGGTATATTCAGTTAAATTTATGTTTCTATGGTATTTCAGTAAATGTTTCAGTATCTATGGTATATCAGTTATGTTTCAGTATTATGGTATATCAGTTATGTTTCAGTTATATACGGTGTATCTGTAATATTTCAGTATCCAGTGGTAATTAAGTATTGTTTCTGTATCTATGATTTATCTGTTAATGTTTCAGTATCTGGTGGTATATCAATTTTTTTTTTCAATATATTTAGGAATTATCTGTTTTGTTTCAAACTCTACGGTTTATCAGTTATGATTTTAGTACAAGTGGTATATCAATTATGTTTCAGTATGAATAGTGAATTAGTTATGTTTAAGTATCTATGGTGAATCAGTTATGTTTCAGCATCTATGGTATATCAGTTATAATTCATTATCTATGGTATATCAATTATGTTTCAGTATCTATGGTATATCAGTTATGATTCAGTATCTACGGTGTCTTTGTAATATTTCAGTGTCAGTGGTATATAAGTTATGTTTCAGTATCTATGGTATATCAGTTATATATTGGTATCAGTGGTGTATCAGCTACGTTTCAGTATCTATGGTATATCAGCTATTTTTCATTATCTATGGTACATCTGTAATGTTTCCGTATCTATGGTAAATCAGTTATGTTTCAGTATCTATGGAATATCAGGGATGATTCATTATCTGTAGTGTATCAGTTATATTTCAGTATCTATATTACATTCAGTTTATATTTCAGTATCTCGTGTACATCAATTTATTGTCCAGTATGAACAGTGTATCAGTTATGTTTCAGTATCTATGGTAAATCAGTTATGTTTCAGTATCTATGATTCATCGTTATGATTCAGTTATCTTGGTATATCCGTTATGTTTCAATATATATGGTATATTCAGTTTTTGATTACATGTCTATGGTATATCTGTTATGTAATCCAGTAACCTAAACGTGCCCAAGTTTTATTTCAAGTCTTTCTTGAGTTTATTAGTTAATTATTTATTTTCTATAGCGTTTCACTTATATTTCTGTATCTATGTTATATTAGTTTTATTTCAGTATCTAGGTTATATCAGTTATACTTCTGTATCTGTGGAACATCTGTATTTCAGTATCTATGCGTATATCACTCTTGTTTCAGTATCTATGTTATATTAGTTATGTTTCATTATCTACAGGTATATCTGTTATATTTCAATATATGGGATATCAGTAATATTTCAGTATCAATGGCATATAAGTTATGTTTCAGTGTTATGATATATTAGTTATGTTCAGATTCTTGTGGCACATCAGGTATGATTCATTGTCTACGGTGTATCTGTATTATTTCCAGTATCAGTGGTATATAAGTTATGTTTCTGTATCTATGATATATCTGGTATGTTCTGTATCTGTGTATATCTATTATTTTTCAATATTGTAGAATATCAGTTTTGTTTTCAATGGTTATGGTATTTCAGATATGTCTTTGTTCCATGGTATTTCAATTATGTTCCAGTATGAATAGTGCATCATTTATGTTTCAGTTCTACGATGTTTCAGTTTGTTTCAGTATCAATCGGTATTTGATTTATGTTTAGCATCTATTGTATAATCAGTTAAAATTCAGTATTATAGATCAGTTATGTTTCAGATATATGGGTATAACAGTTTATGTCGGTATCTGTTGGTGCATAGCTACGTTTCAGTATCTATGGGATATCAGTTATGTTTCAGTGTCTATGGTATATCAGGGGTGATTCATTATCTGGAGTGTATCAGTTATATTTCAGTATTTATGTTACATCAGTTATTTTTCTTCAGTATCTATAGTACATCATTTAGTTTCAGTATCTGTGGTAATCAGTTATGATGACAGTATGTTTTAGATTAACAGATAGATTTCAGTATCTATAGTATATCAGTTATGTTTCAGTGTCTATGGTATATCAGTTATGTTTCAGTGTCTATGGTATATCAGTTATGTTTCAGTGTCTATGGTTTGATTCAGTTATGTTTCAGTGTCCTATGGTATATCAGTTATGTTTAGTATCTATGGCATATTGTTTTGTGTCATTTCTGCTGTATTTCAGATATGTTTATTATCTATGGATATTCAGTCTATTTCTGGATCCAGGGTATTAGTTATGTTTCATTATCTACGGTTCATCAGTGTATGCTTCAGTATCTATTGTTATATCAGTTATGTTCCTGCATTTAATGGTGTATTAGTTATGCTTACAATTAACTATGGTATATCAGTTATGATCAGGTTCGATAGTGTATTTGTTATGTGTCATTATCTATTGTTTATTAGTTATGTTTCAGTATTTAAGGTATACCCAGTTACATTTCAGGATCTATGGTGTGTCTATTATGTTTTACAGTACCTATGGAGATATCAGTTACGTTTCAGTTGCTATTGTACATGAGTTATGTTTCAGTATCTATATGGGATATTAAGTTATGCTTCGTATCTATCTTGTGTTAATTATGTTGTCAATTATCTATGGTTTATCAGGTTGTTCAGTTTCTGTGTTTATTTAGTTATATTTCAGTATCTATTTGATATCAGTATGTTTCAGATCTATGAGTTATTCTGTTAATTTTCAATATCTTTGGTTTATTAGTTTTGTTTCAGTATTATGGGATAGTCAGTTATATTTCAGTATCAATAGTATATCCAGTTATGTTTCTGTATCTTTTGTAATCTCTGTTTTGTGTCAGGTATCTATTTGATATCAGTTACGTCCCTTCTAGTATCTATAGGTTATCGTTTGTTTCAGTATCTCTGGTATATTAGTTATGCTACTGTATCTATGGTTTTTTAGTTACGTTTCAGTATCTATGGTATATCAGTTATATTTCAGTACATATGGTTTATCAGTTTTATGTTCAGTATCTATTGGATTTCAAGTTATGTTTCAGTATCTTGGCGATATCCAATTATGTTTCAGTATTTGTGGTATATTTGTTAGTGTTTCAGTATCCTTGGTATATCAGTTATATTTCAGTATAAATGATTCTGTTAATTTTCAGTACTATTGGATTGTTTAGTTATGGTTCAGTATCTATTGTATATCTGTTATGTATCAGTACCTATGGGACGTCAGTTATGTTTCAGTATCTATGGGATATCAGTTATGTTTCAATATTTATGGTATTTTAGCTATGCTTCAGTATCCATGGTACTTTAGTTATGTTTCAGTGCCTATTGTATACCACTTATGTTTCAGCATCTATGGTATATCAGTTATGTTTCAGTATCTACGGTGTATCTGTAATCTTTCAGTATCAGTGGTATATAAGTTTTGTTTCAGTATCTATGATATATTTGTTATGTTTCATTATGTGTCGTATATCAATTATGTTTCAGTATCTATGGTATGTATATTATGTTTCAAAATCTATAGTTTATCAGTTATGTTTCAGTATCCATGTTATATCCCCAAGTTATGTTTCAGTTACCAGTCGGTATATAGTTATCTTTTCAGTATCTATTGTGTATCAGTTATGTTTCAGTATCTATGGTATATCAGTTATTTTTCAAGTATCATGGTATAATCAGTTATATTACAGTTATCTAAGGTACATCATTTATGTTTCTGTATCTATGGTATATCAGTTTTCTAATTCAGTATATATGGTATATCGTTATGTTTCAGTATATATGGTATATCTGTTATGTGTCTGTATTCTATGGCATATCAGTTATGAGTCAATAAATCTATGTGTATCTGTAAATATTTCAGTATCATGGTATATAAGTTTTGTTCTGTAATATATTGTATATCTGTCCGCATGTTGCTGATAACTTTATATGTGTTGTAGAGAGTTATTATAGTACCATCCTGTAGCTTTATTTAGAAGATCCATTTAGGCCGAGTGGACTGTTTGTGTGACGTCATGGGATGAGATGTGTACGTTCGTACTCTGACTCCCCCTCAGTCGGCGTGTTGACATTTGCAGGTAAAGGCAGGCTGGGCTCTTATACTACCATTACCCAGTCTGACAATTTTAGCGTTACCATCCTCTAAGTGGGTCTACCGTCAACCCTCGATATTCCTTGTAAGAACCCTATGACAATTGGTGGCAACGGATGTGGGCGTTAAATTGATAATTTACGCCGATGTAAGGAGATGTCATTTCCGACCAGCAAGACGGCCATTTGTGGTCGCCGTAGGCCGGACCTAAGCCAGCCTGCTACTCGCCAGTTCCTACCGCCAAGTTTCTACCAGCACTATAATATTCACTGGTCAGTCTCTTTGTTATTAGTGTTTATTGCTTATTTGCATCACTCCCGTGGGGTTGACCCGAGTTTTGCAAAATAATAGGACAGTTCTGTGGTTGTGGGGAGTCTGTCTGCCTTAGGTACTCCATTCCAGCTTTGCCTGCCTGTGAAGACAGCTTTTCCTCCACTGCTGTATTTCATCGTTTAGATAAGTGACATTTCTGTAACAGATTAAATATGTGCCCTTAATACTATATACGTGTGGTGCATTAGTGTACGTTACTATATAATTGTGTACATTATATTTTTATTATTTTTCATCACTAGCTAATGACCAAACTACCTCCAATACTCTATAACTTTCTTACTGCTATTAAATGCTCATATTTTTAAATTAAAAGTCAAATCCTTACTCCAAATTAAAATAATATTCATTTTTATTACCTGTCCATTTAATTTTGTTTATCACTACTTGTTTTTTTAGTCACTTTACCATTTTGTATATTCATTAGTGTATTATTCCGGATTACTTTTTGCAAGTACCAAAAAACTATCTTTTGCTAGCTAGGACAACTACCTCATTTTTTTTACTTTTATTGTGCAAAAAAACTGCTCCATTTATCTAATATTACAAATCAGATCTTACTCCTTAAACCAATTATTTTATTTTTCATATTGAACATTCCGTCATTTTAACTTTTGTTTACCATTACTTAATTTTAGTCCCTTGATATATTTTATCTCCTTTATTTTAGCTTTATAATAACTACCCTTAAGCTTATACATTCACAATTGTTAAAATATCAAAGGTGCTATTCTCAAGGTGCTAAAAGTTATCTAAAGTTTTAGAACAAGTTCACCCCAAAAAATTTTGCACATTATTTTACAAAGCTCCCATTTATTTTATAGATACTACTACTATTCATAATTCCCAAGCTCCCATTATTTATTTGATCATCACTTTATTTGTAACTAGTCCCTTTTATATTTGTTCTCCTTTATTTTAGCTTAAAAAAAAAAAAAAAAAAAAAAAATAAAAAAAAAAAAAAAAAAAAAAAAAAAAAAAAAAAAAAAAACTACCTTGATAATTATTTTACATTTTGTTAAATAATTCAGGTGCTATTTTTTTTTAGCTTATGACTTTTTACTTTTGTTTTATACTTATTCTAAACTATAGATTCACTACAAATTTATGTTACAAGCATTGATCCAGATACCAACCTCTTATTTAATGTAACTTAAATGAATCAAACTAGTTTACTGTATTACTACACTGCAGAAACTAAATCATAGGCACTTCTCATGTTGCCAACAACAACATAAACTATCTTTTAAATTCAATATCAGATTATTTAAGCATGCATAATACGATGACCTTCTTAGCATTTAATAAATTCCTTACATGCCAATTGTCCATCTTACCACTACTGACACTGGCTAAACGCCTGTTACTTAACAGATGTGTCTTACCATTCATGGTTACACAGCCAACACAACTGTAGGCCAGAAAAACAAAGGGGGTGGCACGGCCATTATTTATATTACTACCTCGACCAACTAGAATGTATTCAACTAATAATTGCACTAAGATTAGGAACCATGGGGTATATTGTTTATTAATAGCCAAATTCAAATCCAAATAACTACGAAATCCCTCTCACATTGATTAAACAAAATAAAAATATCTACGTGTCCACTGTCAAAAACAAAATTAGCCAATTTAGTCAAAACCTAGGAAGTATGATAAACTGATGCACCGGGCTTGAACCAAATTGTTCACTTTACTACTCTCAGGTGACTCATATAAAAAAATTCTCTGAAGACCGGCCAACAAGTTACGGATTCACAAAAACACAATGAGTTAACTGTATGTTGCTACCAACAGTAACAAAACCGACAAGAGTTACAGTGGACTTTTAAGTTGTTTGTTCCCCTACTTGACCACATCTGGACCAAACCATATGAGACCCCTGTTAAATCAGGGCATAATGACAGATAATACACAGTCCACTTACCTACTTTCCTCATAACAACTCTTGGGTAAATTACCCAAGACACTATAAAAAAAGTCACCTTCAGATTCACAATAGGGCAGCCTTTAATAACTTCACAACAGCATTAGCAATCATTGATTGGCACTTGAGCTAGTAATTCAATACAGATTATTGTCAATGTATTTAATTTAAATTTTCTAAAAAAGAACTCAATACCTCTAAACAAGCACCTGCCCTTAAAAAAAAAGAAGAAGAGGATTGACTGCTATAAGAGGGGAATGTTGTTGTGAGAACAGTCCCTGGCTAAAACACCCAGCTTTCTTTTCCCAAAAAATCATAAATACAAAACCCACCAATATGGATAAAACAAAACAGTACAGAAATGGGTCACTTACCAGAGACTCACCCCCCAAGCAGACACCAGCCAGAGACCAGAGACAAACAAAACGTTACTCGTCAATCCTAACAGCTGGATTAAGAAGACGGGGCAAAAAAATTGTAGTATGAGAAAAACAGATATTAAAAAAAATAAAAAAAATATCCACTTACGACGGGATATTTTATTTTTTATTTAAAAAAGACCTGGAAGACCCTTTCTGGAAATTCTGGGAACAAAAAAGATAAGATATCACGATATAGCTATTAGCGAATAAAAATAAAAATTATTTTTATTGCCAAATCAGGATTGAACCCCAAATCACACCAACAGAAAACAAGGGCAAACAGACTCATTGAGTTCTTCTACTATTTTTTTTTTTAGCGGAGATGCAAAACTTGCCAATAAAATCACCTAAGCTCAGATCAGATTACCCCACCAAATGAACTACTCTCCCGGAACTACCCGGAACACATTGTTCCTTCCTTGTCCGACTTACCCATACGAATGTCTCCCTTATTTATCAAAAACGCGCACTAGAAAAAACAAGGACAAGGAGATTGTTTATTTTACCTTCGTACCGCTCTCACCCCCTGTTTTTTTTTTAGTTTCAAAAATAAGTGCTCTAGTGCATCACTAATATTTGCAACTCTCTGTATACAATTCCAATTGAATCCTCCACCTTCCTACAGGTTATAAAAATAGCAAGGGTCACCCCCGATCCACATGGGGGAAAGCGTGATCTCCCCCCCAAACAGAGAGAGTTTATAGTGTTATTATTGAATTAAATATATGGCCACAATATCCAACATACACCCTCTCTCAACAATCTTCGGAATAAAATGTAATTATATAAACGTATACTTTAATCCTTATACTTTATCTCCCATAAATAGACCTCAACCCCTGCCAATTAAAGATTTGCGGATAGTTTTAATCGTAGAAATTCTGGCCTAATTTAAAAATACCTTTTGAATGCTATTTTTTACCACTTGTAGCACATATATTACACTGCAATAGAGAAAAATAAGAAGTACAACTGGGGTATTCGTTCACATTGTGACTTAACGTTAAAGCTTTTGATAACCCAGTTTGACCATGGGGACTAGATCCACCGTAAAATTATCACACTATGGTTTTATAAGAGGGCACTACCCTACACTAACCTCAAATAGTAATAAAAAAAGTAAAAATATAAAAATAAATAAGAGTCTTACCTCAGCAAACAGAAGAAGCCAATATGTTGTAAGAATTTGGTTGGGGCAAAAAATCTTCTGCTAACATTTTTTTACAGTTTGGTGTCCCACAGGGGGGTGGGGAAGATGTGGCCTTGGCACATCTGCGTAACCTTCCATTTCTCTTTTTCTATACATCAATGACAATACCAAATGTCTTCTCATATTACGCGCAAAACCCATATACTATTTGATGATGATCCATCATTACTTGTGTTCCTATCTTGTTTATTCCCAACACCAGAGTCCCAGGTCCCAACCACGTAGCCAAAATATAATACTGTTGAATAAATAAATTATATATAAATACCGCCGAATTACATGATAAATTAATAAAATAATAAAAATAGAAAAAAATTAATATATAATTCAAAAAATTAAAAAAATAAACTAAAATAAAATAAAAAAATAATAATCAAAAAAAAAAAAAAAAAATAAAAAATAAATAAATTAAAAATAATAAAATATAAAAAATAAAAAAAATAAAAATAAAAAAAAAAATAAAATTAATTAAAAAATAAAAAAAAACTAAAAAAAAATAAAAAAAAAAACAGATATAAATGTAAAAAAAATAATAAATTTAAAAAAAGAAAATAAAAATATATAAAGTATAAAAAAAAATAAAAATAAATAAAAAATAAAAAATTAAAAAAATGGGGAAAAATGAATAATATCTACCTGGATTGGAGTTCTAGTTACAAACGTACACGAAACATTGACAATAACCTACTTTCATTCGTTTGGTTAACAGAGCTACAGATGTTTCCCTCTTATACATACTTAATGATAAACGGTATCACCTATCACAAAGCTAACAGAAGGGGGGTGGGGGGGTAATTAAATTCTTAGAGAAATTCCACATTGATTAATTATGTTTAGACTCATTATTTCAGACAATTTACATCAAATTTATATGAGAATTTTCCAAGGAATGTAGGCAATTACTATCGATGATACGGTGTTCCTATGATCCACAGTCAGCCCTCCGTAAGGGCCCTTCTTCACACTCTTATTTACCGCATTTCTACTATGGTATTTGTGCATGGGGCCATCACAAGTAAACAATCTCAGGACCCTTATTACAACAATGGCATGCAGTTGCAGTTTGGAATGTCTTAACCTATTCTGCCACTTATTGGGCCCAGCTACTCTCCACCAAATATTCATTACACTAAAACTACATCTCCTTACAAAATCATCCAGACTTATTACTGGTCCCTGATTATCCATTACATAGATCAATCAACTCTTTGAGATTATCCATTCCCCTCATAAAATCTCCTTTGCAACATCCCAACCAGATCACATGACCTTAACACAAGGGCACAGATCACTCTTTGAATTTTCTTCGTGTACATTCTCCGTTATGCAAAAACTCAATGCACATAAATGGGCCCTCTAAATTCTGGTATTCTTTACTGTTATTATTATAAAGAAACACTACTGTTTATAAATTCAAGCTCACTTCTCAAAGATCACTTACTCACCCATACCAATAAATTACTGAATAAAGCTGAACCTTATAAATTTGTATATCTCTTAAATGTTTCTACAAATTTATCACATATATGTGATAAACCTAATACCCATTAACCCTTTATTATTTTTTTAGTTACGTCCTAACAGAATACTCCATTCTACTGAATTTTCAACAAATGCATGCTACCATATGACCTGTCTTTGTAATAACTCACTTGTGCTTTATAGTAATCTGTATAATTAATGTTTTTCACTGATTTCATCATTGCTTAGTTAATCTGTAAGTTAATTTTAAAGCCAGCCCGTAATGCTATGCATAGTATTAGTGGCTTTGGCTTGCCTGCTCTTATCTGTATTTTTTTTTTGTAACTCTGGTAGTGTAGCTCATAATATAAATTATAAATAATAAAAAGGGTTAAGATAAGCCAGCAAGCCAATATAACCCAGGTTGTTCTTACACCAGTTACTCATGCAAGGCCACGTGTTGTACAGTCTTCATCGCTTGTGTTTCAAAGCTCCAAAAGCCATTCTGAGTGCCTCTTTTCATACCTGTGGTGTGGTGGGAATTCGTGGAGTTTGTTTTTTAAGCCTAGCAGGTTAGAATATCTTCGCGCCAGTGTGGGTGTCTTCAGTGAGGCTTACGCCATTATCCCATAGGCCCATCACTTCACCACGCGGTCGCTCACTGACGGCCTCAGACACCTCAATTCAGCCACTCACCCACTCACAACCACTACCACTGTGTTTTGTACATACTGGGCAGGTTCCAGTAGCATATTTTAAAGGACCACATAGGGGGTCAGAGCTGAGTGTGTTTGCCCATCGTTTGAAAGCCTCCTGTGTGTGTCTATCGTCGATGTAAGATCATTCTTACGATAGTTGAGGACAATAGCCAGACACGAGCGATAGCCTCGAACATCACACCTTCCACATTCCACTCATTCTACACATGTTCGTTACAGCGGTAATATTTTTCATAGAGCAATTGCGAGAACTTAAGTGTTGAGAATTTCTTATGTTTTCAGTGATTTTTATTGTGACATTCGTGGAATACTTGATTAGAATCAGGTGATTATTATATTCTGTTTGCAATATTTTGTTTTATCTTCTAAATTCAGTGTTAATTTTTCGTGCATATTTTTTGTTGTTGTGTGGTGTTTCTCTTTTTGTATACACTTGAAGTAAACCTTCGTTGGATTTTTCTTTGTTATGTGGGCAACTTATAAGCAGTATAAAAATTGTGTTACACTTCACTATTTAACTTGTTGTTCAAAAGTATTTGCAGTGAAGTAATTCTCAGTATGGTTTCCTTGTATTCGGCATCGCACATACTCGTGTTGTCTGTTATATTTTTTATCAGTATTTGTGTATTTCTTGTGTTTTGTTCTATGATGTGTTGTTACTTTCTTGTGTTCTTATTCTTTTCATGATAGCCAATGTCTAATTTGCTGTTTTTCCACAGACATAGTGTCATTATTTTGTGCAAGCAAGATTGTTTTCTCTATTGATTTCACACATCAAGTTTCATAGCAAGAAAATTTCAGTATTGTGTTTATTTGATGTGTTGTGTTTGCAATCACTGTAAGTTTTAAAGTGTTCAAGGCTTTTTTTTTTGTTCTGTGTTTTTATGGCCCAAACCACCTTTAAATATTTTGCATGATTTCATTGAAAACAAAATTCCTTTAGTGCAATTTTTGAGTGTTGTCATTTAAAGTAAATTGATCTTTTGCTTGTTAGGGTTGCATTAAGCTGACAGTTAGAGTTAAGTGTTCTCTCAGTTCATTCTTCGATGATATTTTCTTTTCTTGTTAAAACAGGTTTCTTGTGTGTGTAATATTTTGTATTATTGCACATTGACTCATTTTGCCGCAATGATTCTTGTGCAATCAGATGTGCTGTCATTAAACTTTTTCATGCGGAATTTTTAGTATTTGTTGTGCATCTCTTGATTAGCAATGTGTAATTTGCATTATTGTTACAGTTATTTCAGTGCAGTATCATATGCGCTTTTCTGTGCATACCATTTTATTCTTTCTGTGCCATTTTATTTTATTTCAGTGAATTGTGTCCCAGTTTGTTTTACTTTGCACAAGCTTTACTGGAGTTCATTTTATCATTTATTGTTGTATTATTATTCAGTATCTATGGTATATGGTTTATGTTTCAGTATCCTATGGTATATCAGTTATGTTTCAGTACCTATCGTATATCAGTTATATTTCAGTATCTATTGGACATCAGTTATGTTTCAGTATCTATGGGATTTCAATTATGTTTCAGTATCTGTGGTATATTAGTTGTGTTTCAATATCTAAGGTTTATCAGTTTATATTTTCAGTTAATGGTAATTTATTCAGTTAATTTCAGTATCATATTGGATATCACTTATGGTTCAGTATCTATTGTATATTGTTAGTTCAGTACCTGTGGCGGCATCAGTTATGTTTCAGTATCTGCGGGATATCAGTTATGTTTCAATATTTATGGTATATTAGCTATGCTTCAGTATCTATGGTACATTAGTCATGTTTCAGTACCTATTGTATACCACTTATGTCTCAGCATCTATGGTATATCAGTTATGTTTCAGTGTCTACGGTGTATCTTTAATATTTCAGTATCAGTGGTGTGTAAGTTTTGTTTCAGTATCTATGGTATATGAATTATGTTTCAATATCTATCTTATGTCAGTTATGCATCAGTATCCATGGTATATCAGTTATGTTTCAGTACCAGTGGTATATCATTTATGTTTCAGTATCTATGGTATATCAGTTATAATTCAGTATCTATGGAATATCAATTATGTTTCAGTATCTATGGTATATCAGTTATGTGTCAATATCTATGGCATATCAGTTATGATTCAATATCTACGGTGTATCTGTAATATTTCAGTATCAGTGGTATATAAGTTATGTTTCAGTATCTATGACATATCTGTTATGTTTCAGTATCTGTGGCATGTTAATTATTTTTCAATATCTATAGAATATCAGTTATGTGTGTCAATATATATGGTAGATCGTTTTATATTTTTTAGTACCGTGGTATTTCAATTATGTTTCAGTTGAATTTGTATCAGTTATGTTTCAGGTTCTTGGTGTATCAGTTATGTTTCAGTATCTATGATATATCATTTATGTTTCAGTATCTATGGTATTCACTTTACAATTCTGTATCTATAGTATATAGTATGTTTCAGTATCTATGGATATAATTCAGTTATTACCGGTATCAGTGTGTATCAGCTCGTTTCTGTATCTATGGTTATCAGTTTTTTTGCTTTACTTTGGTACATCTGTTAAGTTTCCCTAATCTATGGTATGTCGAGCTATTGTTTCAGTATCTATGGTATATCAGGTATGATTTCATTCATCTGTAGTGTATCATTTATATTTCAGTATCTATGTTAATCAGTTTATTTAATATTTTGTTTCGTTATCTATGGTATATCTGTTTGTTTTCAGTATTTATTGTAAATCAGTTATGTTTTAGTATCTTTGGTATATTAGTTAAGGTTTTCAGTATCTGTGGGTATATACGTATGCATTTCATTATCTATGGGATTATCAGGTTTTGTTTCAGGTATTATTGTTATATTCAGTTGTTGTTTCAGTATCTATGGTATATCAGATATGTTTCAGTATCTATGGTATATTAGTTATTTTTCATTATCTATGGTGTATCAGTTATCTTTCAATATCTATGGTATATCATTTATGTTTCAGTATCTTTGGTATGGATTAATGTTTCTGTATCTAAGGAGATATAGTCATATTTCAGTGTGTGAGAAACATGCAGGTTGCAACACTAGGGTTGAAAACAGTAAATGTACAGAAGACATTCATCATGAAGTTATAAATAAAGACATTAGATATGGTCAGCGAACGAAGAAGAGACAGCCAGAGGGCAAGCAAGGAATTGCTCCTTAATATTTACTTACTAATAGCCAAGTGTGTAAGAAATTAAGATAGATGAGCTAGATTAATTGCAACTGTGCTGAAACATAGATAATTATTGAGATAAAGAGACATTGTCTCAATCTGAAAGATAGAGAGGATGCTCTGTAAGTCACTACACAAGGCGATAAATTATTCCACCACTGACAGGGTCTAACAGGAAGGGATGTGAAGTAGCGCGTGTAACGTCAGAGGACTATTTATAAATCTGTTGTGTTAGACACATATATAATTAGAAGCGTCAGCCACTGAATCTGACTTAGTTAAGCTTCTCAGTTGGCAGTGAAAAACTAATTTTGGGTGTGATTTACAGGCCCCACTCGTGACAGGGTGTGTCAGTAAACTATTCTATCGGACGATATATTCGTAAGACATCTAAATACAAAAATGTTGTGCTAATGGGAGGATTAATAATAGACGAGATTGACGGAGCATTTGACAGAAAATTTAGAGTCAAGATGACTTTCTTGATTACGATTGAGGATTGTTTTTTAAAGCTGTTTGCGACAGAAAACGCAGCTACATGAAATAACCTGCTTGACTTGGTTCTTGCTCCAGCAGGGAAACGCTATTTATTAATCTTGAGGATAATGATGAGATATTGGGGGGAAAGTTGATCACAAGTCACTCAGTTTTAATGTTATACGGGAATTCCCATAAATAATTGTAATCAAGTCTCTGTCTTGACGTTCGCTTGGCTGATTTCATAAGACTAAAAAAATCTTACGTAGTGGACTGAGCTATGGTTCAGGTATGTTGGGGTGTGATTGTCGTTTGACGTTTTCCAGGGCATAGTTCTAGCTGATCAGACCAACTTTTGTTCCAAATAAGAAATCGATCAAACAAAAATGGATTTCCTAAATAGTAATATATAGGCAAATCTAAAAGAGAGAGAGGTGCAATAACAAATCAATATATTCAGTTTATTAGAGAAATAAAAAAGGGATAAGAAAAGCAAAAAGAGATTATGAGGTTAAAGTTGCAAGAGATCGCAGGCTAACCAAAGGATTCTTAAGGTTACGGGAAGTAAGATAGGGACAAAATGGTACACTAAATGTTACTTGCTCAGCTCAGGACAGTGATATAGTAAAATGTGTAGAATTTTTTCACATACTTCCTCTCTGTTTTTACTATATGAAGATACTAGCGATATTCAAAAATAATAATAAATATGTAGTCAGGACTGATAATAAACTGTGCACGATTTGCGTCACAAGTGACATGGTCCTTAGGTAAAATAGATAAATTAAAACCTACAAATCCCCAGGCCTGATGAACTGTATGTAAGAGTTCTATGGGAATGTAAAAGAGGAGCTTAGCAAACCTTTTGCTAATCTTTTTCAACATATCAATACATACTGGCCATGGTGCCAAATAAAGTGGTAAACTAGCATAAATGTGATACCGATTTTCAAAGCAGGTGAAAGGTCCTTAGCTTAGAAACTTTAGACAATAAGGCTAACGTTCTATAGTGGGAAGGAAAATTTAGGAATCAATATTGCCGAGGGCGCGATTCGCGTAGCCACCTTGGGGAAAGCATAAATTAAATCAACGAATCTCACATGGTTTTACAAAGGGGGCGTTCCTGCCTTTCGATTTATTAATTTTTTTACTTAGGTATTGAGGGTAGTCACTATCTGAATATGACTATTGTGGGGAATGAGTCACGAAGCGGTGTTCCACGGGGTCAGTGCTGGGCCCATGTTGATCATAAATTCTACATAAATACATAGATGAGGGCATAATGAGCTACATAAGCAAGTTGCCGATGACTCAAATTAGGGCGTCGAATTCACAATTCTGACGAGGGGGACTTAGAGTAACTCATGAAAATAATTGAATAGACTGATGCAGTAGTAGGAGGAAGTGGCAGATAGCAGGTTTTTATATAGGTTTTTTTAAATAGAGTCGGGATGAGTGGATCAAACTCCGAGTACAGTTATAGAAGCTAAAACGTTGTGTAGTTTTAAAAAATAGGGTTAGACAAATTTCTTGATGTGGGTGTGGGTGGTTGGAATTGGACATGACGAGGATAACAAGAGGAGATTCGTAGTAGTCCTCTGTTTCGAGTCCTCAGGTCAAGAAGGGATCGTGGTCAGTGGCTGGACAGCAGGGGACGACGAAGTTGACGATCAAGAAGACGAATGGAAAGCCAGAAACGATGAAGAAGAAAGAGACTGCTGTGGAAACTCCTGTGGAAACCTCCAACGCATTCTCGGTGCTACCCGACGAATGTGAGTCGACTACTGGGATCGTCACGACGAACGACAACAAGGAAGGTAAGAATATTGTTGTTGTTGGGGATAGCCAGGTTAGATACATGGATAGGGCATTCTGCTTGAAGGACAGGAGTAAGAGACAGAGGGTATGCTTTCCTGGGGCTGGGATGGAGGACATTGTTAGCCGGCTTGACAACATCATGAACGGTAATGGGATCAATTCTATTATTTGCCTCAGTGCTGGAGGCAATGATGTAGGCAAGCGTAGAAGTGAGGATTTAGTTAGAAAGTTCAGGACAGCTATAGACATAATTAGGAAGAAGGGGGGGCGCCCTGTTATATGTGGCATTTTGCCAAGAAGAGGTGTTGGTAATGAATGGTTGTCCAGAGCAATTGGTATTAATTGTTGGCTGGATAAACACTGTAAGGATAATGCAGTACCATTCATTGACAACTGGGACAACTTTTATGGCCGAAATGACATGTATGCCAGGGATGGGGTTCACTTATCCAGGGCAGGTGTGGGTTTTCTTGCTAACTCAGTTGAGGGGGTTGTTAGGACTTTAAACTAGGATTAGTTAGAGGTATGGGTTTAGAAATGATAAATAATGAGTATGGATATATTGACTTATGCTCTGATATTAAGAATCTTAATAGTAACTGTCATGGAGTAACTCTGGGTAATGATAATTTCAGAAATTGTGTAAAAACAAAGATGAATAGGAAAAATGTGCAGAAGAAAAAACATATGATGGTATTTTATGCTAACAGTCGAAGTGCAAGAAATAAAGTTAATGAACTACGTTTGGTAGCATGTGCTGGGAACTTTGATATCATTGCATTACTAAAAACGTGGTATGACTTAAAGAGTCGGGATATAACTGCTGAGTGTAATATTCAGGGATTTAAGTTGTTCAATGTGGATAGATGTAATTGGAAGGGGGGAGGAGTTGCATTGTATGTTCGAGAAAATATTAATTGTTGCATAAAAACAGGTATAAAAATAGATGGAGCAGTAACAGAATCTGTTTGGGTAGAGTTCGTGGAGGGTCAAGAAAAACTAATTCTAGGTGAAATATACCGACCTCCAGGCTTGGATCACGATAGAGGGAGACTTCTTTGGGACGAAATTGTTAGGGCTTCTGGACACAGTAACATAGTCATAGTAGGGGACTTTAACTTTAGTCAAATTGACTGGAATTCTTTGACAGGTAATCTAGAGTCCAGTGACTTCATGGAAACAGTTCAGGACTGTTTTCTGAAACAGAGCGTAACTGAGCCTACCAGGGGTAATAATTTGCTAGACCTAGTCTTGTCAAAATAAGGAAACACTCGTGAATAATCTGGAGATCACTGAAGAGCTTGGCGCAAGTGATCACAAATCCATCACTTTTAGCATTAATTGGGAATGCAAGAATAATGATAATACAGTAAAAATCCCTGATTTTCGTTCTGCCGATTATAATGGACTTAAGGAACATCTGTCTAATCTTGATTGGGGTTATCTAGCTAATGATTTTATTGACGATAATCATACTTATGAATATGAAGGGATCTGCTTTTATGATTGTTTTCTTAATAATTTTACACAGTGCCCAGAGTATATACATTCCCCAGAGAGAAATTAGGTCTAATAATAACGATCCCAAATGGGTTAACAGGAGGCTAAAGCATCTATTAGGGGAGAAAGGGGGAATTTATAGGCGCATCAGAAGAGGAGAGGTTAACCTTACTGACCAATATGTTCAGCTTAAAAGAGAAGTAAAAAAGGCGATTAGAAAGGCTAAACGTGACTATGAAATTAGAGCTGCTAATGAATCAAAGACTAATCCAAAGGGGTTCTTTCAAGCGTATAGGACGAAGGTGAAGGAAAAAGTAGGACCTCTGAAAATTGGGAATAGACAGCTGACAGATAATGAACTGGAAATGTGTTCCTTAGTTAATGACTATTTTTTGTCAGTTTTTACACAGGAAGATGTAAATGAGTTTCCCAGTAATTAACATTATTTAGTTCCTGATGAATTTAAGTTAACTAATATTACTGTCACGTGGGACATGGTTATTAAACAGATAGACAAACTGAAACAAAATAAGTCCCCGGGACCCGATGAGTTGTTTTCCAGGGTACTTAAGGAATGCAAGATAGACCTTAGTCAGCCATTAACGAGTGTATTCAATGCGTCCATCCTTACCGGTGTTGTGCCAGAGTTGTGGAAGATGGCTAATGTGGTTCCTATATTCAAATCAGAGGATAAGTCCACTCCTTCAAATTACCGTCCAATAAGCCTGACATCTATAGTGGGCAAGTTATTAGAATCAGTTATAGTTGACTTTATCAGAAGTCACCTTGAAGAGCATAACTTGATAAATGAATCTCAGCATGGATTCACGAGAGGTCGTTCCTGCCTGACAAACTTACTGACGTTCTTCAATAGAACATTTGAGGCAGTTGACAGAGATAAGGAATAAGATATTGTTTATTTGGATTTTAGTAAAGCCTTCGAAAGAGTACCTCGCAAGAGACTCTTAAGAAAAGTGGCAGCTCATGGTATAGGAGGTAAAGTTCTAGCATGGATTGGGGCATGGCTTACCAATAGAAAGCAGAGAGTTACCATTAATGGAGTGAAATCTGAATGGGGATTAGTCACTAGTGGCGTTCCACAAGGATCAGTTTAGGCCCTCTCTTGTTTCATAATTTACATTAATGACCTTGATGAAGGGATTACGAGTGACATGAGTAAATTTGCTGATGATACAAAGATAGGCCGTATAATTCACTCTGAGGAGGATATCAATGAACTCCAGGACGATTTGGACAAATTAATGTCTTGGTCTGAAAAATGGCAGATGAAGTTCAATGTGGATAAGTGTAAGGTACTTGCCCTTGGTAATGAAAATAACCCTCGAAGCTATAATCTAGGTGAAGTAGAACTTGATCATACAGAATGTGAAAAAGACTTGGGAGTCATGGTAAGCAGAAATCTAAAGCCAAGACAGCAGTGCCTTAGTGTGCACAACAAGGCCAACAGATTACTTGGATTTATCTCAAGAAGTATAAGTAACAGAAGTCCAAAAGTTATTTTACAGCTCTATACATCACTAGTGAGGCCTCATTTGGATTATGCTGCTCAGTTTTGGTCACCTTACTACAGGATGGATATAGACTCATTAGAGAACATATAGAGAAGAATGACTAAAATGATTTACTGTGTAAGGAACCTCCCGTATGAAGATAGACTCAAAGCCTTAAATCTCCACTCTCTGGAGAGGCGTAGAATGAGGGGAGATGTCATTGAAGTTATTTCTAGGGAAGCTTTAGGTAGTAGTCGTTTTGATAAGGACCTGCCTCGCATGGGCCAGTAGGCTTTCTGCAGTGTTCCTCCATTCTTATGTTCTTATGTTGGTAATAAATGGTATAAAATACCGACACAATGGAAATATAAACACAAATGCAGTATAATGTGATCCTTTATTGACAACGTTTCACCCACACAGTGGGCTTTCTCAAGTCACACACGGATCTACCTGGGGTTGGAAGGTACGAGAGTATTTATAGTCAGAATGTTGAGGTCAGGTGAAGAATGCTGCATCTGATGATCTACCGGGTGGGGTTATAGAGTCTTGGGTAGCTTGGCAGGGGTATTGGACAAGTTGTAGACCTTTTGCAGTGTCCTATGTTCTTATGTGGGATAGCGATGAAGAAGTTTCTTGGCGAGTGGTTCAGCTATGTTATAGAAGCCATTGTTCTGGTTGAAATTGTTGGTTATAGAGATAAGCGATGATTCCAGGATTCTTCTGTATTGAGTGTTGTCTTCTGTGGCTATAAGTCTTGAGTTTCTGTAGTTAATTAAATGGTTGTGTGAATTGCGATGCTGTACACAGGCATTCCTTGTATCGTCAGTCCTGCTTGCATATTGGTGTTCTGAAATGCGTGTTTGGAGGTCTCTTAACATAAGAACATAAGAAAGGAGGAACACTGCAGCAGGCCTGTTGGCCCATACTAGGCAGGTCCTTTACAATTCATCCCACTAACAAACATTTGACCAACCCAATTTTCAATGCCACCCAAGAAACAAGCTCCGATGTGCAAGTCCCTCTCAAATCCAACCCCTCCCACTCATGTACTTATCCAACCTAAATTTGAAACTACCCAAAGTCCCAGCCTCAATAACCCAACTAGGTAGACTGTTCCACTCATCAACTACCCTATTTCCAAACCAATACTTTCCTATGTCCTTTCTAAATCTAAACTTATCTAATTTAAATCCATTACTGCGGGTTCTCTCTTGGAGAGATATCCTCAAGACCTTATTAATATCCCCTTTATTAATACCTATCTTCCACTTATACACTTCGATCAGGTCCCCCCCTCATTCTTCGTCTAACAAGTGAATGTAACTTAAGAGTCTTCAATCTTTCTTCATAAGGAAGATTTCTAATGCTATGTATTAATTTAGTCATCCTACGCTGAATGTTTTCTAACGAATTTATGTCCATTCTGTAATATGGAGACCAGAATTGAGCTGCATAATCTAGGTGAGGCCTTACTAATGATGTATAAAGCTGCAGTATGACCTCTGGACTTCTGTTGCTTACACTTCTTGATATAAATCCCAGTAATCTATTTGCCTTATACATACGCTTAGGCATTGCTGTCTTGGTTTAAGGTTGCTGCTCACCATAACCCCCAAGTCCTTTTCGCAATCTGTATGGCTAAGTTCTACATCATTTAACTTATAAGTACTAGGGTTATGGACACTCCCAAGCTTCAGAACCTTGCATTTATCTACATTGAACTGCATCTGCCACTTTTCTGACCAAGAATAGAGTTTGTTTAAATCCTCCTGAAGTTCCATAACATCTACGTTTGAATCAATTATCCTACCTATCTTTGTGTCATCTGCGAATTTGCTCATATCACTAGTAATTCCCTCATCAAGATCATTGATATATATTATAAAAAACAACGGGCCCAAGACTGATCCCTGTGGAACGCCACTTGTTACAGATCCCCACTCGGATTTGACCCCATTTATGGACACTGCTTCCTGTCAGTGAGCCATGACTCGATCCACGAGAGCACTTTTCCCCCAATGCCATGAGCTGCCACTTTCTTTAACAGTCTTTGGTGCAGAACTCTATCAAAAGCCTTACTAAAATCTAAGTAAATAATATCAAATTCTTTATCGTGGTCAACAGCCTCAAAAGCTTTACTGAAGAAAGTTAATAAATTAGTTAGACAAGACTGGCCTCTTGTGAATCCATGCTGAGTATCATTAATCAAGCTATGCTTATCGAGATGGCTTCTTATAATCTGAGCTATAATTGACTCTAGTAATTTGCCTACAATTGAGGTCAGGCTTATTGGGCGGTAATTTGACGGTAACGACTTGTCCCCTGTTTTAAAAATAGGAATTACATTAGCCATCTTCCACATATCAGACACTACACCTGTTTGAAGAGATAAATTAAAAATATTAGTTAATGGTTCACAGAGTTCCATTTTGCATTCCTTAAGAACCCTTGAAAAAACCTCATCAGGACCCGGTGACTTATTTTGTTTCAGTCGGTCTATCTGCTTCACAACCATTTCACTAGTGACTGTGATGTTACATAATTTATCTTCTACTGGCCCACTATAAAAATTAATTACTGGAATATTATTAGTGTCTTCCTGTGTAAAAACCGAGAGAAAATAATTATTTAAAATTGAGCACATTTCATTCTCTTTGTCAGTAAGATGCCCATAGTTATTTTTAAGGGGACCTATCTTATCTCTGACTTGTGTTCTATATACCTCGAAAAAACTTTTTGGGTTAGTTTTAGAATCCCTAGCAACTTTAATTTCATAGTCCCTTTTAGCTTTTCTTATCCCCTTTTTAATGTCCCTATTAATATCAATATACTGATTCATAAGATGACCCTCACCTCTTTTGATACGCCTATAAATTCCTTTCTTATGCCCTAGTAGATATTTCAGCCTATTATTCATTCTTTTTGGGTCATTTCTATTTGATCTAATTTCTTTATAAGGGATAAACGTTTTTTGAGCAGCATGTATGGTGTTCAGAAAGCTGTCATATTGATAGCTATCTTCGTTACCCGTCAACAGATGATAAGTGTTCTCTAAGCCCGATGAAGATTGAGACACTTATGCAGCATATGGAAATCTTTATTCAGGAAACGTTTCGCCACACAGTGGCTTCATCAGTCCAATACAAAGAGGAAGGCGTAAGGAGAGGAGGAGAATGAGGTAATCAGTCCCTCAACCTGGAGTCGATGTGTTCAAACCATTCATCACAACTTCTCTAAGCCCATCGTAATCTGCTAAGCGAAAATCTGGGACCGTTACTGAGTTATCCCTGCTATCATACTTCCATTCAATGCTAAATGTAATTGATTTGTGGTCGCTAGCACCCAGTTCCTCTGAAACTTCTAAATTATTAACAAGGGATTCATTGTTTGCCAGAACTAAGTCAAGCAGGTTATTACCCCTTGTAGGTTCTGTCACAAACTGCTTCAAAAAACAATCCTGAACTACTTCTAAGAAGTCGTATGATTCTAAATTCCCAGTCAAGAAATTCCAATCAATATGACTAAAGTTAAAGTCTCCTAGAATTACTACATTATCGTGCCTTGTGGCCCTAACAATTTCCTCCCATAGTAGTCTCCCCTGGTCCCTATCTAAATTTGGGGGACGGTATATCACACCTAAAATTAATTTTTCATGCCCCTCTGATAATTCTATCCAAACAGACTCTGTATGTGTTACTTCAGACTTAATACCCGTTTTTATGCAACAGTTCAATCGATCTCGGACATACAATGCCACCCCACCCCCCTTCCCGACACTTCTATCTACTTGGAACAATTTAAAACCCTGAATGTGACATTCTGCAGGCGTGTCCCGACTTTTTGAATTAAACCACGTCTCAGTTATGGCAAATACATCAATGTTACCTGCACTAGCAACTAGTCTCAACTCGTCCATCTTATTCCTAGCACTGCGACTATTTGTGTAATAAATATTTAAAGACCCTCCTCTCTCTTTACCCTTCCTGCTCCTTTCTGTTATTCCACTAAACCTATTACTGTCCTTGTCAATTAGTGCCACTGGCCTTCCAATATCCACCTCATTTTGCCTATTACTAGTTCTCCTAGTACTCATATTAGTACCCTGGGACTTCACAGTTTTCCCGCCAAAACCCATACCACTAACTATTCCTAGTTTAAAGACCTAACAGCTCCCTCCACTGCGTTGGCCAGTGCTCCCCCCCACACCTAGATAAGTGAACCCCATCCCTGGCATACATGTCATTTCTGCCATAGAAGAGGTCCCAGTTGTCAATGAATGTTACCACATTTTCCTTACAGTATTTGTCCAGCCAGCAATTGACACTAATTGCTCTGGACAACCATTCATTTCCAACTCCTCTCCTTGGCAAAATACCACATATGACAGGTTTCCCACCCTTCCTCCTAATTATCTCTGTAGCTGACCTATACCTGCTAATCAGGTCCTCACTCCTACGTCTGCCAGTATCTATGGTATATCATTTATGTTTCAATATCTATGGTACATCAGTTAAGTTTCAGTATCTGTAGTGTATCAGTTATGTTTCAGTATCTATGGAATATCTGTTATATTTCAGTATCAGTGGTATATAAGTTTTTTCAGTATCTTTGGTATATATGTTATGTTTCAGTGTCTGTGGTATATTAGTTATGTTTGAGTATGTCTGATATATAAATTATGTCTCAGTTTCTATGGTATATTAGCTTTGTTTCAGTATCTATGGTATATCAGTTATGCTTCAGTATCTACGGTATATCAGCTGTTTCAATATCTATGGAATATCAGTTATGTTCAGTATCTCTATTATATCAGTTATGTTTCAGCATCTAGTGTGCATCAATTTTGTTTCAGTATGAATAGTGTTTCAGTTATGTTACAGTATCTATGGTATATCAGTTATGTTTCAGTATCTATGGCATATCAGTTATGTTTCACTATCTATGGTATATCAGTTATGTTTCAGTATCAATGGTATATCAGTTATGTTTCAGTATCTTTGGTGTATCAGTTATATTTCGGTATCAGTGGTATTTCAGTTATGTTTCAGTATCTATGGTATATCAGTTATGTTTCAGAATCTATGGTATATCAGTTTTGTTTCGGTATCAGTGGTATATCAGTTATGGTTCAGAATCTATGGTATATCAGTTATGTTTCGGTATCAGTGGTATATCAGTTATGGTTCAGAATCTATGGTATATCAGTTATATTTCGGTATCAGTGGTATTTCAGTTATGTTTCAGTATCTATGGTATATCAGTTATGTTTCAGAATCTATGGTATATCAGTTTTGTTTGGTATCAGTGGTATATCAGTTATGGTTCAGAATCTATGGTATATCAGTTATGTTTCGGTATCAGTGGTATATCAGTTATGTTTCAGTATCTATAGTGTATCAGTTATGTTTTAATTTCCTTGACACTTCATTGTTATGATGTTGTCAACTCTGTTGTATTGTGTATAATGTTATGTTTTATGTATATATTACGCTTAGCTTCATTATAATTTCCTGAACTTTTCCTGGAGAGGGTTTCGGGGGTCAACGCCCCCGCGGCCCGGTCTGAGACCAGGCCTCATAATGATATTTAATATTGGCTAGTTGAGACATAGGTGCAACACTTAGCTTTCTTAATTGCCGAAACGTTTCTCTTTCATAAAAGACTTTATCAGTCTTATACAGGAGTATATAGCACTGGATTCAGTGGAAATGAGGTAAATTTGAGGTGATCATTCCCTCAGCCTTGATATAAAGTGATCAGCCCCTTTGTATAAAGTAGGGGCATGGAGCTTCACCTTATATTCTATATTCGACTGGACAAACCTGTTGTACAGAGAAACTATTCGATAATAAAGAAATCTAAGTGTTACACCTGTGTCTTATTCATCATGTATGGGTTTTAGTTAGCTAGCTGATACACACTGACGTCAGCCACAATGTATCTGATACCACACTGACATCAACCTACTGTATCTTATACCACGCTACTAACTTGTATTGGTTTCAGTAACAATGTATATATCAAAGTAATATGATGTTACTGTGTGTTATATGTTGAAGTTATAAATTAATAATATACCTTCACAGGCGTGTGTGTGTGTATGCATTAATACCTTGAGAAGCGTACATACATAATTAACATCACGTATCCTGAGAGGCAAGTACGTATATGTACGTAATACCTTCAGAGGTCTTTATGAGAAGTGTGTGTATGCATGTATTAAATATTTTAAGGAGGGTTTATGTGTGTATTCAATATTTTGAGGAGTGTGCATGCATACACTCAGAAGCCCCACGATAAGAGTGCATTAGATGATCTCAGAAATGCATAAGTTCCTAGGTTGTTGTGATGAGATGAGAGACGTGGGAGTATCAATAACACAAACAATTAAGAGTGGAATATAATAGCACCCTGGTTTCTGTCTTCCCACGTAAATGTTGAAAAAGAGTTAATTAGTGTTGGTGGTCAGGGTGAAAGTTTTTAATGGAGGAAGTGTTGTTGATAGCAGTGGTGGTGCTGGAGATGGAGATGGCAGTGTTGATGGTGATTGTGGTGCATCATAGTGGTGGTGGTGGTGGCGGTTTTTGTCGTGGTTGTAATAACTGAGGATTATTCGCGTGTTTTTTATAGGAAGGAAATATACATCAACACCAGTACAAAAGGACTAGTCGCGTAGCTCAGTTGTAACTGCACTCAGTTCACACACTGAGTGTCCGTGGCGTGTTTCCTTATACCTGCTGTCCCTGATCATCTAGCAAACAACCGGTCCCTGGGGTTTTTAGCCCCGATGGTGTGGGTCGCATCCTGGGGGACAAATTAAATAAAAGTTGGCCGAAAGCTCTCAAAAACAAGGGGGGTTTTTCTTATAGTATGTCAGTGACCCAGCGGATCTGCATAAATTGCTCATTTACTTATGAAATAAAGATTTTTTTATTATTATTATTATTTTATTTTATTTTATTATTATTATTTTATTATTTTATTATTATTATTATTATTATTATTATTTATTATCTTATTATTAATTTTTTAAAATCCCTTTTGGCCATACAGCGGAGTATTCAAGACTGATTCGAGGAAGAAGCCCTCAATTATTTGGGGTAAAGAGACCGTCGACACAAAGTTCTCCCCCCCATGAGGAGCTAAGTAGTTAGCTTACAAAGTTTGATTTCCTATGATGGAATTTTTGAGAAGCATACACCCAAAATACTTGTTGAAAAAGCATACACCAAAATATTTTGTTGAGAAGTTCACCCAAAATACTTTTTGAAAAGCATTCTCACAATATTTTTGAAAAGAAAAATCCAAACTTTTTTGAGAAGCTTTCACCCAAAATATTTGTTGAAAGCATTCATCACAATACTTGTTGAGAAGCTACATCACAAACTTTGTTGAGAAGCATTCATCCAATACTTTTTGGAAGCATTTCCACAAACTTGTTGAGAAGCATCATCACAATATTTTGAGAAGAAACATCCACAATACTTGTTGAGAAGCATACATCACAATACTTGTTGAGAAGCTTACATCACAATACTTGTTGAGAAGCATTCATCACAATACTTGTTGAGAAGCATTCATCACAATACTTGTTGAGAAGCATTCATCACAATACTTGTTGAGAAGCATTCCACAATACTGTTGAGAACATACACCCAATATTTTTGAGAAGCTTTCATCGCAATACTTGTTGAGAAGCTTTCATCCAATAATGTTGGAAGCTACATCACAATACTTGTTAAAAAGCATCATCAAAAATACTTGTTGGAAGTTTACAACAATACTTGTTGAGAAGCATGATCACAATACTTTTTAAAAGCTTCATCACAATACTTTTGAGAAGCATACACACATACTTGTTGAGAAGCATGCATCACAATATTGTTGAGAGCATACTACATATTTGTGAAAAGCATTCTCGCAATACTTTTTTGAGAAGCATAACACAATACTTGTTGAAAAGCTGCCACAATCTTGTTGAGAAGCATTCACACAATACTTGTTGAGAAGCAAACCAAACTTGTTGGAAGATACATCACAATACTTTTTTGGAAGCATTCATCACAATACTTGTTGAAAAGATTCATCACAATACTTGTTGAGAAGAACTCACAATACTTGTTGAGAAGCATTCTCACAATACTTTTTGAGAAGCATACATCACAAAGTTGGAGCTTCTCACAATACTTTTGAAAACATTTCCAATCTTGTTGAAAAAGCATGCTCACAATACTTGTTGGGGAACATTCATCACAATACTTGTTGGAAGCATAATACAATACTTTTTGAGAAGCTTCATCCAATACTTGTTGAGAAGCTTCATCACAATATTTTTGTTGAGAAGCATCATCACATACTTTTTTGGAAGATTCATCACAAACTTTTTGAGAAGCATGCATCACAAAAATTTTTGAAAAGCATTCTCACAATACGTTGAAAAAGCTACACAAAATACTTTTTGAGAAGCATTCATCACAAATTGTTGAAAGCTGCATCACAATCTTGTTGAGAAGCATAAAACCCAAAATACTTTTTGAGAAGCATACTCACAATACTTGTTGAAAGATAAAACACAGACCAGTGTTTCCCCTGTTGAGTGTACGAGGTTTCCCTGAGTTTAAAGATAAAAAAAGTTAAGAAAATATTTAAGGGTTTTCTTTGCCCCAGGGGTTAAGGCCCCGGATACCCAAGTCAGTGCATCATGGGGGCTGTCTTATTTCCGGGGGTCCTTCAGTCTTGTTCTCCGGGATAAACCCACACCACTTAGGTAACAAATAAACTCAGGCAACTACATAATGCCGGTAACAGGGGGAAAAATGTAAAGGGAAAATTGCCCCAAAATTTCCATCCGCCCGGGGGAAAGAACTAAGGGAAATCGGTGTGTGAGAGGGGGAGCGTTGCCAACCGGCTCGGGGAAATTTTTAATTTCTGATACACGACCAAAAGGTCATTTAACATGCCGGCCCGAGGTTAGTTACATGATGCAATAAGTCTTTGTCTTTCTCGTTGGTAAGTAGTTGGAAAAACTTTTTTATTGTAAAAACCCCCGGGGAAGTCTTAAAACCCGAATAACCCAAAAAACCAAGCGTATTGCTTTTTTACAATGGGATCCCTGAATTTGCTTTAGAATGCAATCCAAATTTTTTTTTTTCTACACAAGTTGTTTGAATGCAGGAACCCGGTTCTTCAGAGTGGGGAAAACCTTTTTTGCTCACCATATTGCCCACCTCCTGTTGTGTATCCATAGTTCCAAAAGATTACCCAAATTTTGCGAGAGAAATTGTGGGGGAGACCTGAGGTTATATTAGTTTGGCGCGACTAGAAGGAGAGGAGGATTGTCTGGGAGAGAACAAAAACATTCACTGCTCCTGCCTGACTCCAATCAACATAATACACCTGGGCGCGTTAACACACTACCCACCCGATAATAATACCAGTACAAACTACCGAAGTGTTGCACGGCAATGATTGGGTGGTTTGTCAAGTGTGAATTGTGCATACACTGTGAGATATACAACTACCTGGTGGTGCATCTCAGTGGTAGAGCATTCAACTGCAGATTGTGAGGTCCATGGTTCATTTCTAGGCTCCCCCTTCAGTATGTTTATGGTGTCCCGTAGCTCGATTGCTAGCGCACTCAGCTCACACAGTGAGGTCCCTGGTTCGATATCCCGGTAGGGTTGGAGACATTAGGACTTGTTTCCTCAAGACACCTGCTGTCCCCGTTCACCTAGCAGTAAAATAGATACCAGGATGTTATTCGATTGGCGTGAGTCACATCCTGGGACAGAATTGACCTAATTTGCCCGAAATGTTCTGCATAAGGGGCTTTCTATGTAGTATTATGTTACTAATGTCACCTAGGTCTGTATACCTTGTACATGTACTTGAAGAAATGAGGATTATTATTATTATTATTATTATTATTATTATTATTATTATTATTATTATTATTATTATTAATTACTGTGACTTCTCAAACACACACATACACACACACACACACACACACACACACATGGGGCAGGGAGAGAGAGGACCTAGTAGCAATCAGCGAAGAGGCGGGGCCAGGAGCTGTGAATCGACCCCTGCAACCACAAATAGGTGAGTACAAATAGGTGAGTACACACACACACACACACACGCGCGCGCGCGCGCGCGCGCGAGGAGTGGAGCAGTCGCTCGCGATTGAGCTCGTGATTGGTGGTAGTTTCTGACTGTACCATAGGGAATAGAGTGTGGGATATAGGCGTGTGCAAACTTAAGAGTGCATTTAATCACTTAAACCCCGCAAAAAGTAAATATAAGTGATCACAGAAGAGAAAACATAGATAATAGTGCCAAGTGTTAAGTGCTGGCCTGGATCAAGGAAGGGGAACGGTTGTGTACCAGGCCTAAATAGTGGTGCCACACATTACATAGTGGAGTATTTGAAGAATAAGTGCGACTCAAGACCAGGGAGATAAGAGATAAGTATAGATGTGTCAGTAAATACAGTGAGTGCAGTGGAAAAGTTAGATGAGCTAGTGACTACAGTGCCTACAGGAAGGTAGTAAAAAAAAATTACCGAGAAGCATCAAGCATCTTCAACTACGTGAGACCCAGGTACTGGACGGACCGGCAACGTGATACTTCAGCATCACTGCCAGCCGCGCGTAATATTCACCTAGTTGAGTTGCATGGGGTCAACAGTGCCAGTCTCTAGCTGGAAACTGGGAGTCACTCTCCTGGAGCTATCAGAATTAGAATAAACAGCATTTACTAGCATTTAATAGAATTTACTGAGATGTGGGAGAGTAAATTAATGAGAGGTAGCTAGTGTGGACATGCGGGTCCCCACATAGGCACACACACACAGTAGGTGAGGCCTAGTGTTATAGAACTGAATGTAATTTTAAGCATACAAGACAGTGCACAGTGGGAACCAAGCGATCGGTTACATATGTAGTACATACGTGGGTATTAAGGACTCGCTTACATAAACACACACACACACACACACACACACGAACAATCGGTCAGGCACTTGTAAAAGCTGTAGTACACGCGCACACACACACATACACAGGATTTCACACAATGTAAACTGACCTGATAACCCTCCCTCTAACATTTCACTCCATTCTCTCTCTCTCTCTCTCTCTCTCTCTCTCTCTCTCTCTTCTCTCTCTCTCTCTCTCTCTCTCTCTCTCTCTCTCTCTCTCTCTCTCTTTCTCTCTCTCTACCTATCTGTCTCTCTACCTATCTCTCTCTACCTATCTCTCTCTCTCTACCTATCTCCTCTACCTATCTCTCTCTCTCCCCTCTCCCATCTCTCCCTCTAACATCTCTCCCCTCTCCCATCTCTTCCCTCTAACATCTCTCCCCCTCTAACATCTCTCCCCCTCTCATTATCTCTCCCCTCTCCCATTTCCCTCTCTCTCTCTCTCCTCTCTCTCCCCATCTCCTCTCTCTTCCCTTTCTCTCTCTTCCATCTCCCCTCTCTCCCCCTTCTCCCCTGTCTCTCCCCCTCCTTCTCCCCTCTCTTTGCCCCCCTCTCTCTCCCCTCTCTCCCCTCTCTTCTCTCTCTCTCTCTTTTTTTTTATTTTTTTTACACAGGGTTTGACAAGGTTAAGGATCCCTAGCTTTATTGACAGCTATTTACAGGTTAAGGATTCCTAACTTTATTGGCAAGCTAAGAGCTGTTACCTACATCAGCTCATTTGAAAGCATTTTTATTGTTATGAGACATACAAGTAGGAAATAGGATGAAGTTGGAGCCATCTGTGGGCCAGCATTTTCATTTGATCAACTGACTTTATCTCGTTGACATCATTATCCTGTACGAATGTGTTCCATACTCGAGTCATCCTGGGTATGTATGATCTCAGATGGAGTGATGTTCTGGAGAAGGGTACAGCCAGAGTGAAGTTGCTGCTTTCTGCCCGTCTTGTGGCATAAAAGCTTGTTTCACGCTGTCCTCGAAGTGGATCCAAGTGTGGTATTTTGACAATATTGGCTTTGTACATAACAGTAAGGCCACCCACATCCCTCCTATGTTGAAGGCTCTGCTGAAATGACAGATCTATCCAGGATGGGTCCAGGCGAGAGATGAGACGTCTTGCTCTGTTCTCTACTCTGTCAAGCAGTCGCAGATGAGAGGGGGGGGCAGGCAAACCAAGAAAGTGGAGCATACTCAAGGTGCGAGCGTACTTGTGCCTCGTACAGGATCTTGCAACCCCTACTGTCAAGCAGATGGGAGATACGGCGAAGTGCTGTAAGCTTCCTGGCTGCCTTGTTTGCAGCCTCTCTCTCCTACCTTTCCCTTCTCTCTCTTTCCCCCTCTCGCTCTCTCTCTCTTTCTCTCTCTCTCTCTCTCTCTCTCTCTCTCTCTCTCTCTCTCTCTCTCTCTCTCTCTCTCTCTCTCTCTCTCTCTCTCTCTCTCTCTCTCTCTCTCCCCTTTTCCCTTCTCACTCCCCCCTCTGTTTCTCCTTCTACATTTCCCTTCTCTCTCTCTCTCTCTCCCTCTTTTCTCTTTCAAAAAAAGAAAAAATGAAAAAAGGAAAGAAAAGGGAAAAAATAAAGAAAAAAAGACAAAATGGTGGGGCCTCGAAGGAACCAGGGATCAGATGAGAAGGGTTCTGGTAGGGAGGAGTGGATGGTGGGGCAGTGGAAAAGGATGGAACAAGAGTTGGAGAGAAAATTAGGAGAGCTTTCTGAAAAAATGGAGACAAAGCTTTCTGTGAAGTTGGAAAAGAGGTTGGAGAAGGAGAAGAAGAATTGGGAGGCACAAGCCAAAACTGCAGTAGCCAGGATAAGGGTCCTAGAAGATGAGATAAACAGGCTGAAGCAAGTTACAGGAGCACTGACCAGAGAAGACACAGCATATGAAGCTGAGAGGCCAAACAGGAAGGAAGGAGATATGAATTATGCTAAGGTCATATCAGCCTGCCAAGAAGGGCCAAGGAGTGAAAGGGGAGAGCAGATGGAGAGGGTGGTAGGTCAAATGCAGAGGGACAACCATGCTACCAAGAGCCACTGGAAAAAACAAGGGAGAAAATGACCACATACAGACAGGAACCAGAGTTACAGAGGGAGAGGCAATGGGAGGAGGAAGGGCAAAATCAGTGTTTATCTATGGGCTTCAGGAGAGAGGAGGAAAGGACACACACTGAAAGACGGCAGGCAGAAAGAAAGGAGATTAAGAAAATCATCACAGAAATAGGTGAAGAAGACATGGACGAGATTGTAAATTTTCAGAGAATAGGGGGGTACTTGAAGGGGAGAAAACGACTGATCAAGCTGATTCTCAGGACAGAAACAGTGTGGAACAGGATCCTCCAAGAGAACCCACGGTTGAAGTACTTGGCAGAGTACAAGAGGGTGTTCCTAGACAGAGACAGAACACAAAAAGAATGACAGCAGCTGAGGGAGAGGACAAAAAAGTGAAAGGAGCTAGGAAAGGAGACAAGAACGGAACCAGTAGAGGTTAATCAGAGCAAGGGCAAGCACACACAAAACCATCCTCAGAACCCCACAACCTATCACACTATCCCAACACAAACTACAATCCATACTCAGAGCTTCCACCCAACACCCAGCTATAGAATCCCACAGTATGCTACCAGGTCTCCCACCCTCACAGGCCCCCCAAACCACAGTGTTGGAGAGGAAACTGAAGGTATGGTACACAAACGCTGATAGAATAACAAATAAGTGGTAGGAGTGGCATGAAAGAGTCAAAGAGGCATCACCGGACATCATAGCTCTCACAGAAACCAAGCTTACAGGTATGATAACAGATGCCATCTTTCCAATGGGATACCAGATCCTGAGGAAAGACAGAGGGAACAGGGGGGTGGAGGAGTGGCATTGCTGATCAAAAACCAATGGAATTTTGATGAGCTGGAGAGAGGAGACAGCAGAGAAGAAAGTGATTACATAGCAGGAATGCTTCACTCTGGAGGTCCCAAGGTGGTAATTGAAGTGATGTATAACCCACCACAGAACAGCAGGAGGCCAAGGAAAGAGTATGATGAGAGCAATAGAGAGATGATTGGCACTGGCTGCAGTGGCCAGAAGAGCTCAAGCATACAGAGCAAAGCTCCTGATCATGGGTGACTTTAACCACAAGGAAATCGATTGGGAGAACTTGGAGCCACATGGGGGCCAAAATACATGGAGGGCTAAGATGATGGAGGTGGTACTGGAAAACTTCATGTACCGACACGTAAGGGACACTACAAGAGAGAGAGAGGAGTGGATGAACCAGCAAGACTGGACTTAGTATTCACCTTGAGTAGTGCAGATATTGAGGACATCACATATGAAAGGCTCCTTGGGGCCAGCGATCATATGGTTTTAAGCTTTGAATACACAGTAGAGCTACAAGTGGAGGGGGGAAGCAGGAAGGCCAGGGTGAATGAAGATAAAACTACAAGAAAGGGGACTACACGGGAATGAGGAACGTTCTGAATGGGGTTCAGTGGGACACAGAACTGGTAGGGAAGCCAGTTAATGAGATGATGGAATATGTATCAACAATGTGCAAGGAGGCTGAGGAGAGGTTTGTACCCAAAAGTAACAGGAATAATGAAAAAGCCAGGATGAGCCCATGGTTCACCCAAAGGTGCAGGGAGGCAAAAACCAAGTGTGCTAGGGAATGGAAGAAATATAGAAGGCAAAGGACCCAGGAGAATAAGGAGAGCAGTCTCAGAGCCAGAAATAAATATGCACAGATAAGAAGGGAGGCCCAGCGACAATATGAAAACGACATAGCAGCGAAAACCAAATCTGACCCAAAGCTGTTAAACAGCCACAACAGGAGGAAAACAAAAGTCAAGGACAAGGTAATCAGGCTAAGGAAGGAAGGAGGAGAGACAACAAGAAATGACTGTGAAGAATGTGAGGAACTCAACAAGAGATTCAAAGAAATGTTCACAGAGGAGACAGAAGGGGTTCCAGAAAGACGGAGAGGTGGGGTACACCACCAAGTGCTGGACGCAGTACACAGAACCGAGGAAGAAGTGAAGAGGCTTCTGAGTGAGCTAGATAACTCAAAGGCAATGGGGCCGGATAACATCTCTCCATGGGTCCTGAGAGAGGGAGCAGAGGTGCTATGTGTACCCCTAACAACAATATTCAATACATCTATCTAAACAGGGAGATTGCCTGAGGCATGGAAGACAGCAAATGTAGTCCCAATCTTTAAAAAAGGAGACAGACATGAAGCACTAAAATACAGACCAGTGTCACTGACATGTATAGTATTCAAAGACATGGAGAAGATTATCAGGAGAAGAGTGGTGCAACACCTAGAAAGGAATGATCTCATCAACAGCAGCCAACATGATTTCAGGGACTGGAAATCTTGTGTCACAAACCTACTGGAGTTCTATGACATGGTGACAGCAGTAAGACAAGAGAGAGAGGGGTGGGTGGATTGCATTTTCTAGGACTGTAAGAAGGTGTTTGACACAGTTCCACACAAGAGATTAATGCAAAAACTGGAGGACCAAGCAGGGATAACAAGAAGGCACTACAATGGATCAGGGAATATTTGTCAAGAAGACAGCAGCGAGTCATGGTACGTGGCGAGGTGTCAGAGTGGGCAACTGTGACCAGCGGGGTCCCACAGGGGTCAGTCCTAGGACCAGTGCTGTTTCTGGTATTTGTGAATGACATGACGGAAGGAACAGACTCCGAAGTGTTCCTGTTTACAGATGACGTGAAGTTGATGAGAAGAATTCACTCGATCGAAGACCAGGCAGAACTACAAAGGGATCTGGACAGGCTGCAGACCTGGTCCATCAATTGGCTCCTGGAGTTCAACCCCACTAAGTGCAAAGTCATGAAGATTGGGGAAGGGAAAAGAAGACCATAGACAGAATGTAGGCTACATTTCTAAAAACTACAAACCTCGCTCAAGGAAGAAGATCTTGGGGTGAGTATAAAACTAGGCACATCTCCTGAAGTGCACATCAACCAAATAACTGCTGCAGCATATGGGCGCCGAGAAAACCTCAGAACAGCATTCCGATATCTTAATAAGGAATCGTTCAGGATCCTGTACACCGTGTATGTTAGACCCATATTGGAGTATGCTGCACCAGTTTGGAACCCACACCTAGCCAAGCACGTAAAGAAATTAGAGAAAGTGCAGAAGTTTGCAACAAGACTAGTCCCAGAGCTAAGGGGTATGTCCTACGAGGAGAGGTTAAGGGAAATCGACCTGACGACACTGAAGGACAGGAGAGATACAGGGGACATGATAACGACATACAAAATACTGAGAATTGACAAGGTGGACAAAGACAGGATGTTCCAGAGATGGGAAGCAGCATACACTCACCCACTTGCTTCTCCTTCCTTCCCACTCCCCCCTCCCCACTACTCTCCCACATAGCCACAGTTACTCCACTACCTCCCCCCCACACTCTGACATACACAATACTAATATAACATACAGAATTACATAGGTTTCCCACTCTGAGGCAATCAGGATAAAACAAAAATGGGTTGCCAGAGACCAACAAGAAAAACCAAGGGACAGGAGGAGGAAACTGCAAAGGAAGAATGGGCAGCAGAGCTCACAAAAAAGGAACATTAATGGGAAAAGAAACTAGAAGAACTTAGCATGAGAATGGGAGAGAGGATAGACATGGAAAGCAGGAAGTGGGAGGTGCAAGTCAAAGCAGCAGAGGCCAGGATACAGAGTTCAGAAGAGGAACTGAAAAATCTGAAACAGCCTAAAGAACTAAAGAACATTTTGGGATTGACAACAGAGACTGCTACCTCCGCCACAAATAAGGGGACTGTAGGGAAAGAAGAAGCAAAACTGCATGTAGAAACTCAATCAGTGGAGACTGTAGTAAATGAAAAAGCTAACCTATATGTGGAGGCCCTAACAGACCACAGCAGAGCCCAGGGAAAGCCGAGAAGGGAAAATAACAGGCCACTGAGCCCAAGTACATTAGCTAGTGGAACTGAAGAAAGGAAAGCTGCAATGGAGGAAATCAAATTGAATGAGGGGATGCACAGGGATATGCAGTGGGAGAATGAAAGGGGGAGATCAGTCTTTGTGTATGGGCTCCAGGAAGTTGAAGGGGAAACATATGAAGCAAGAAAACAAGGGAAAAAAAGCAATTGAAAGCATAATGAAAGCAATAGGAGAAGACAACATGACGCAGATGGAAAATTTTCGGAGAATAGGGGGTTTTTTAAAAAAAAGAACCCGGCCAGTGAAAGTGACCTTCAAGGCAGAATCGACTCGGAACAGGATCCAGCAGGAGAAAGCACGATTAAGGGACATGCCGGCATACAGGAAGGTGTATCTCGACCGCGACAGAACACAAGACGAAAGGCAGAAACAGAGAGAGATGGTACAAAGGCGAAAGGAGGAAAGAGAGGGGATGGAGAAGACAGACAGGAGATCCCAGACACAGGAAGATCAAATACAGCCTCCCTCACAACTTCCTAAAGAAGCCTTCCAACCAGGTCAACCCCAGTGCAACCAAACACTCTAAGCCAAAACACCCATGCAACATCCAATGCCCCCACCCATTGCATTACAAACTCCACCCCCACAGCAACCACCCATAGTTCCTTATCAGGTCTCCCACTTCCCCAACCCCAATACACCTCCCAGACCACAATCTTAGAAAAGAAGTTGAAGGTGTGGTAAACAAATGCAGATGGAATAACAAATAAGTATGAGGAGTGGCATGAAAGAATCAAGGAGACATCCCCAGACATAATAGCACTCACAGAAACAAAACTCACCAGAATAATAACAGACTCAATCTTTCCATCCGGATATCAAATCCTCAGGAAAGACAGAGGGAGGAGAGGGGGAGGAGGAGTTGCACTGCTCATTAAAAACCAGTGGGGGGTTGAGAAAATGGAAGGAATGGACGGCACGGGCGAAAATGACTACTTAGTAGGAACAATCCAGTCTGAGGGACATAAGGTGATAATTGCAGTAATGTACAACCCACCACAGAACTGCAGGAGGCCAAGAGAAGAACACGATGAGAGCAACAGAGCAATGGTCGACACACTAGCTGAGGTGGTCAAGAGAGCACACATGGGAGTTACTAGTTATGGGTGATTTCATTCACAAGGAGATTGAATGGGAAAACCTGGAGCCCCATGGGGGTCCCGAAACATGGAGAGCCAAGATGATGGATGTGGTACTGGAAAACCTCATGAATCAACATGTTAGAGACACTACCAGAGAGAGAGGAGAGGATGAACAAGCAAGACTGGACCTTGTATTCACCTTGAGTAGTTCGGACATCGAGGATATCATGTATGAAAGGCCCCTGGGAGCTAGTGATCATGTGGTTCTGTGCTTCGACTACATAGTTGAGCTCCAAGTGGAGTGAGTAGCAGGAATAGGTTGGGAAAATCCAAACTACAAAAGGAGGGACTACTCAGGCATGAGGAACTTCCTTCAAGACATTCAGTGGGAGAGGGAACTGACAGGAAAACCAGTACAAGAAATGATGGACAATGTGGCAACAAAATGCAAGGAGGCAGAGGAGAGGTTTGTTCCCAAGGGAAACAGAAATAATGGGAAGAACAGAATGAGTTCTTGGCTCACCCAAAGGTGTAGGTAGGCAAAAACTAGGTGTACTAGAGAATGGGAAAGGTACAGAAGACAGAGAACTCAGGAAAATAAAGAGATTAGCCGAAGAGCCAGAAACGAATATGCACAGATAAGAAGGGAGCCTCAGCGACAATATGAAAATGACATAGCATCGAAAGTCAAGACTGACCCGAAGCTGTTGTACAGCCACATCAGGAGGAAAGCAACAGTCAAGGACCAGGTAATCAGACTGAGGAAGGGTGATGGGGAATTCACAAGAAACGACCGGGAGGTATGTCAGGAGCTCAACACAAGATTTAAAGAAGTATTTACAGTGGAAACCAGTAGGACTCCAGGAAATCAGAGCAGGGGGTGCACCAGCAAGTGCTGGATGAGGTACATATAACCAAGGAGGAGGTGAAGAAGCTGCTATGCAAACTTGACACCTCAAAGGCGGTGGGACCAGACAACATCTCTCCGTGGGTCCTTAAAGAGGGAGCAGAGATATTGTGTGTGCCATTAACAAAGATCTTCAACACATCATTTGAAACTGGGCAACTCCCTGAAGTATGGAAGATGGCAAATGTAGTCCCAGTTTTTAAAAAAAGAGACAGACATGAGGCATTAAATTACAGACCTGTGTCACTAACGTGTATAGTATGCAAAGTCATGGAGAAGATCATCAGGAAGAGAGTTGTGGAGCACCTGGAAAGAAACAAATGTATAATTGACAACCAGCACAGTTTCAGGGAAGGAAAATCCTGTGTCACAAACCTACTGGAGTTTTATGACAAGGTGACAGAAGTAAGACAAGAGAGAGAGGGGTGGATAGACTGCATTTTCTTGGATTGCAAGAAGGCCTTCGACACAGTTCCTCACAAGAGGTTACTGCAAAAGCTAGAGGATCAGGCACACATAACAGGAAAGGCACTGCAATGCATCAGAGAATACCTGACAGGGAGGCAACAACGAGTCATGGTACGTGACGAGGTGTCAGAGTGGGCGCCTGTGACAAGCGGGGTTCCACAGGGGTCAGTCCTAGGACCTGTGCTGTTCTTGGTATATGTGAACGACATAACGGAAGGGATAGACTCAGAAGTGTCCTTGTTTACAGATGATGTGAAGTTAATGAGAAGAATCAAATCGGATGAGGATCAGGCAGGACTACAAAGAGATCTGGACAGGCTACAAGCCTGGTCCAGCAACTGGCTCCTTGAGTTTAACCCTGCCAAATGCAAAGTCATGAAGATTGGGGAAGGGCAAAGAAGACCGCAGACACAATATATTTTAGACGGCCAAAGTCTGCAAACCTCACTCAAGGAAAAAGATCTGGGGGTGAGTATAACACCGAGCATATCTCCCGAGGCGCACATCAATCAGATAACTGCTGCAGCATACGGGCGCCTGGAAACCTATGAATAGCGTTCCGATACCTCAGTAAGGATTCGTTCAAGACTCTGTATACATTTACGTCAGGCCATACTGGATATGCAGCACCAGTTTGGAATCCACACCTAGTCAAGCACGTCAAGAAATTAGAGAAAGTGCAAAGGTTTGCAACAAGACTAGTCCCAGAGCTACGGGGATTGTCCTACGAAGAAAGGTTGAGGGAAATCGGCCTGACGACACTGGAGGACAGGAGGGTCAGGGGAGACACGATAACGACATATAAAATACTGCGAGGAATAGACGAGGTGGACAAAGACGGGATGTTCCAGAGATGGGACACAGACACAAGAGGTCACAATTGGAAGTTGAAGACTCAGATAAATCAAAGGGATGTTAGGAAGTATTTCTTCAGTCATAGAGTAGTCAAGCCGTGGAATAGTGAAGTAGTGAAAGTGAAATAGTGGAGGCGGGAACCATACATAGTTTTAAGGCGAGGTATGATAAAGCTCATGGGGCAGGGAGAGAGAGGACCTAGTAGCAATCAGCGAAGAGGCGAGGCCAGGAGCTATGACTCGACCCCTGCAACCACAAATAGGTGAGTACAAATAGGTGAGTACACACACACACACACACGCACACACACACACACACACACACACACACACACACACACACACACACACACACACACACACACAAACACTCACATACACATATACACACACACACACACACACACACACACACAACACACACACAACACACACACACACACACACACACACACACACACACACACACAACCTGACGACACTGGAGGACAGGAGAGATAGGGGGGACATGATAACGACATACAAAATACTGAGAGGAATTGACAAGGTGGACAAAGACAGGATGTTCCAGAGATTGGACACAGTAACAAGGGGACACAGTTGGAAGCTGAAGACACAGATGAATCACAGGGATGTTAGGAAGTATTTCTTCAGCCACTGAGTAGTCAGTAAGTGGAATAGTTTGGGAAGCGATGTAGTGGAGGCAGGATCCATACATAGCTTCAAGCAGAGGTATGATAAAGCTCACGGCTCAGGGAGAGTGACCTAGTAGCGATCAGTGAAGAGGCGGGGCCAGGAGCTCGGACTCGACCCCCGCAACCTCAACTAGGTGAGTACAACTAGGTGAGTACACACACACACACACACACACACACACAACAAGAGATTCAAAGAAGTGTTCACAGAGGAGACAGAAGGGACTCCAGAAAGACGGAGAGGTGGGGCACACCACCAAGTGCTGGACACAGTGCACACAACCGAGGAAGAAGTGAAGAGGCTTCTGAGTGAGCTAGATACCTCAAAGGCAATGGGGCCAGATAACATCTCCCCATGGGTATTGAGAGAGGGAGCAGAGGCACTATGTGTACCCCTAACAACAATATTCAATACATCTATCGAAACAGGGAGGTTGCCTGAGGCATGGAAGACAGCAAATGTAGTCCCAATCTTTAAAAAAGGAGACAGACATGAAGCATTAAACTACAGACCAGTGTCACTGACATGTATAGTATGCAAAATCATGGAGAAGATTATCAGGAGAAGAGTGGTGGAACACCTAGAAAGGAACGATCTCATCAACAGCAGCCAACATGGTTTCAGGGACGGGAAATCCTGTGTCACATACCTACTGGAGTTCTATGACATGGTGACAGTAGTAAGACAAGAGAGAGAGGGTGGGTGGATTGCATTTTCTTGGACTGCAAGAAGGCGTTTGACACAGTTCCACACAAGAGATTGGTGCAAAAACTGGAGGACCAAGCAGGGATAACAGAGAAAGGCACTACAATGGATCAGGGAATACTTGTCAGGAAGACAGCAGCGAGTCATGGTACGTGGCGAGTGTCAGAGTGGGCACCTGTGACCAGCGGGGTCCCGCAGGGGTCAGTCCTAGGACAAGTGCTGTTTCTGGTATTTGTGAACGACATGACGGAAGGAATAGACTCTGAGGTGTCCCTGTTTGCAGATGACGTGAAGTTGATGAGAAGAATTCACTCGATCGAAGACCAGGCAGAACTACAAAGGGATCTGGACAGGCTGCAGACCTGGTCCAGCAATTGGCTCCTGGAGTTCAATCCCACCAAGTGCAAAGTCATGAAGATTGGGGAAGGGCAAAGAAGGCCGCAGACGGAGTACAGTCTAGGGGGCCAGAGACTACAAACCTCACTCAAGGAAAAAGATCTTGGGGTGAGTATAACACTAGGCACATCTCCTGAAGCACACATCAACCAAATAACTGCTGCAGCATATGGGCGCCTAGCAAACCTCAGAACAGCATTCCGACATCTTAATAAGGAATCATTCAGGACCCTGTACACCGTGTACGTTAGGCCCATATTGGAGTATGCAGCACCAGTTTGGAACCCACACCTAGCCATGCACGTGAAGAAACTAGAGAAAGTGCAAAGGTTTGCAACAAGACTAGTCCCAGAGCTAAGAGGTATGTCCTACGAGGAGAGGTTAAGGGAAATCAACCTGACGACACTGGAGGACAGGAGAGATAGGGGGGACATGATAACGACATACAAAATACTGAGAGGAATTGACAAGGTGGACAAAGACAGGATGTTCCAGAGATTGGACACAGTAACAAGGGGACACAGTTGGAAGCTGAAGACACAGATGAATCACAGGGATGTTAGGAAGTATTTCTTCAGCCACAGAGTAGTCAGTAAGTGGAATAGTTTGGGAAGCGATGTAGTGGAGGCAGGATCCATACATAGCTTTAAGCAGAGGTATGATAAAGCTCACGGCTCAGGGAGAGTGACCTAGTAGCGATCAGTGAAGAGGCGGGGCCAGGAGCTCGGACTCGACCCCCGCAACCTCAACTAGGTGAGTACAATAGGTGAGTACAAATACTCACACACCACACACACACACACACACACACACACACACACACACACACACCACACACACACACACACACACACACACACACACACACACACACACACACAGACACGCACACACAAACAAACAGACAAACAAACGCACACTTTGAGCGATCAGTGAAGTGGCTGGGCCAGGAGCTATGAATCGATCCCTGCAACCACAAATAGGTGAGTACAACTCAGTGAGAGTACACACACACCAGCTACAGTTCCTCGACAGTGACATAACAAAATATAAGGGGAACAACTGAGTGAAAGAGTAAGAATGCATCAGAGGCTAGAAGGGGCTTCCTTGAAAGGAACCTCATCCACAACCACCCATAGAACCACCCACAACATTCCTTTAACCATTTCCACCCTCCCAGTAAACACAATAACAAGAGCAGAACCACACTCCACACCCACAGCCCCCACCCCTAGCACTAATACCTCCAAACCAGCATACTGCCATAGTATCCACACCTGCCTACCACACCCACAGCCAGCATCAATCACCCACTCCCCCAGAATAAGGTTCTAGAAAGGAAGCTGAACGTATGGTACACTAACGCAGATGGAATTACAAATAAGAATGAGGAGTAGCAGGAAAGAATCACTGAAGCATCCCCGGACATCATAGCAATCACAGAGACAAAGCTCACAGAAGTTAATAGACATCTGGTTATCAGATTCTGAGGAAAGTCAGGGGGAGCAGAAAGGGTAGAGGAGTTGCACTGCTCATCAAAAACCAATCGAGTTTTGAGCAGATGGGAGGACTTGTCGCAGGAATAGCAGATGACTACATAGAAGGAACACTTCATACTATGGGCCATATTGATGTACAACCCACCACCGAACAGCAGGAGGCCAAGACAGGAATACAATGAAATCAATAGAGTCGTGGTGGTAGCACTAGCCAAGGTTGCTAGAAGGGTACACATGAGCAGGGCAAAGTTACTCATCATCGGGGGATTTCAACCATAAGGAGATTTGCTGGGAGAATCTTGAGCTACATGGGGGGCCAGAGACATGGAGAGCCAATATACTGGAGATAGTACTGGAAAACTTCAAGCACCAACATGTTAGGGACACAACCAGAGAGAGGAGATGATGAACCAGTAAAGCTGGACCTTGTATTCACCTTGAGCAGTTGAGATGAAGCATATAAAAAATTACAGTATTACAGTTTAGAATAATGAGATTGAAACAATTTTAAGTTTGAAATAGTGCTGAATAGCTGAGCAATTGAAAATTATTTGGGAATTTTTTGAGTTGCTGGTGGTTGATAACGTGTAGTGTTTGTTTGGTTAATTTTGAGAGATAAGGTGATTCCAAATTAGAGACTTAAATTGGTTTGCAGACAGGGGCCTTTTTGTATGTTCAGGCAATAAATTGCAGATCTTTGGGCCCTTCATGTGCATATCATTTTTGCATAGGGATAGATGGACACGAGGGATATCAAAGAGTGTTTTGTGCCTTGTGTTATGCTTGTGCATTCTGTTGAAGTTACCAAGGAGGAGTTTGAGAGGAGGGTTTATACTGGAATATAATGTTCTGTGTATGTAGTAGGCACAGTAATATGAGTGAATATTTTGTATATTAAGCACGCTGGAGTGTGTTGTTTGGTGCAGAAGTTGGTAATCAATCGCACAGCAGCTTTTTATTGGGTTATTAGAGATTTAAGGTGTTCTGCTGTGCTTGAACCCCATGCACAAATATCATAGGTGAGGTAGGGGTAGATGAGAGTGGTAAAAAGCAAGAAGTGCCACATGGGGTACATAGTACCATATCTTAGCAGGGATGCCTACTGTTTTGAAGACTTTCTTGGATATATCCTATATGTGGGTCAGAAATTGAAGAAAGCAGTCAAACTGAAGACATACAAATTTGCTCTCAGTGTGTCTTGAATATGTTTAGCTGAACGTTTGAAGCTCTCTTACCAAGGAAATGAGTGAGCTACTCAAGTCCCAATATGACTCTAGTTTTTAGCAAGCCGCTAACCAGACTGAGAGTCGAAGATCAAAATGAATTTTTTATGAGAGAGCCACAGAATTTGGTTAACACAAGCCTATCTGATGTTTTCCTGAAGCCAAATGACTTCGAACAGGCGTTAAATGACATAAACAATACCCCCGGCCGGGATTAAACCCGCGGTCATAGAGTCTCAAAACTCCAGCCCGTGTCATTACGATTTCTTGAGTCATGTTGACGGCAGTGAAGGGACTTGAGCTAGAGTTCGTCACGGCCACGCTAGCTGGAGATTCGTCTGTAAAAACTTGCATTTGTGGTCACAGTGGTGCCTGTGCTAACCTTCCTATGGTGTAGAAATATACCTAGTTGGATGAATCTTATTGTGGCTAGCTGGTCTAGTGGCTAACGCGACGGGCTGGAGTTTTGAGACTCTATGACCGCGGGTTCAATCCCGGCCGGGGGTATGGTTTGTTTGCAATCGTGTCATTACGATTTCTTGAGTCATGTTGACGGCAGTGAAGGGACTTGAGCTAGAGTTCGTCACGGCCACGCTAGCTGGAGATTCGTCTGTAAAAACTTGCATTTGTGGTCACAGTGGTGCCTGTGCTAACCTTCCTATGGTGTAGAAATATACCTAGTTGGATGAATCTTATTGTGGCTAGCTGGTCTAGTGACTAACGCGACGAGCTGAAGTTTTGAGACTCTATGACCGCGGGTTCAATCCCGGCTGCGGGTATGGTTTGTTTGCAATCGTGTCATTACGATTTCTTGAGTCATGTTGCCGGCAGTGAAGGGACTTGAGCTAGAGTTCGTCACGGCCACGCTAGCTGGAGATTCGTCTGTAAAAACTTGCATTTGTGGTCACAGTGGTGCCTGTGCTAACCTTCCTATGGTGTAGAAATATATCTAGTTGGATGAATCTTATTGTGGCTAGCTGGTCTAGTGGCTAACGCGACGGGCTGGAGTTTTGAGACTCTATGACTGCAGGTTCAATCCCGGCCGGGGGTATGGGTTTGTCTGCAATCGTGTCATTACGATTTCTTGAGTCATGTTAAATGACATGCCCATGCGCTCTGCCCCAGGGCCAGACTCATGGAACTCCGTGTTCATCAAGAACTGCAAGAAGCCCCTATCACGAGCTTTTACCATCCTAAGGAGAGGGAGCATGGACACGGTGATCGTCCCACAGTTACTAAAAACGACAGACATAGCCCCACTCCACAAAGGGGGCAGTAAAGCAACAGCAAAGAACTACAGACCTATAGCACTAACATCCCATATCATAAAAATCTTTGAAAGGGTCCTAAGAAGCAAGATCACCACCCATCTAGAAACCCATCAATTACACAACCCAGGGCAACATGGGTTTAGAACAGGTCGCTCCTGTCTGTCTCAACTATTGGATCACTACGACAAGGTCCTAGATGCACTAGAAGACAAAAAGAATGCAGATGCAATATATACAGACTTTGCAAAAGCCTTCGACAAGTGTGACCATGGCGTAATAGCGCACAAAATGCGTGTTAAAGGAATAACAGGAAAAGTCAGTCGATGGATCTATAATTTCCTCACTAACAGAACACAGAGAGTAGTAGTCAACAGAGTAAAGTCCGAGGCAGCAACTGTGAAAAACTCTGTTCCACAAGGCACAGTACTCGCTTCCATCTTGTTCCTCATCCTCATATCGGACATAGACAAGGATGTCAGCCACAGCACCGTGTCTTCCTTTGCAGATGACACCCGAATCTGCATGACAGTATCTTCCATTGCAAACACTGCAAGGCTCCAGGCGGACATCAACCAAATCTTTCAGTGTGCTGCAGAAAACAATATGAAGTTCAACGATGAGAAATTTCAATTACTCAGATATGGTAAACACGAGGAAATTAAATCTTCATCAGAGTACAAAACAAATTCTGGCCACAAAATAGAGCGAAACACCAACGTCAAAGACCTGGGAGTGATCATGTCGGAGGATCTCACCTTCAAGGACCATAACATTGTATCAATCGCATCTGCTAGAAAAATGACAGGATGGATATTGAGAACCTTCAAAACTAGGGATGCCAAACCCATGATGACACTCTTCAGGTCACTTGTTCTATCTAGGCTTGAATATTGCTGCACACTAACAACACCTTTCAAGGCAGGTGAAATTGCTGACCTAGAAAATGTACAGAGAACCTTCACGGCGTGCATAACGGAGATAAAACACTTCAATTACAAGAAGCGCTTGAGGTTCCTGAACCTGTATTCCCTGGAACGCAGACGGGAGAGATACATGATTATATACACTTGGAAAATCCTAGAGGGACTAGTACCAAACTTGCGCACGAAAATCACTCACTACGAAAGCAAAAGACTTGGCAGACGATGCAACATCCCCCCAATGAAAAGCAGAGGTGTCACTAGCACGTTAAGAGACCATACAATAAGTATCAGGGGCCCGAGACTGTTCAGCTGCCTCCCAGCATACATAAGGAGGATTACCAACAGACCCCTGACAGTCTTCAAGCTGGCACTGGACAAGCACCTAAAGTCGGTTCCTGACCAGCCGGTCTGTGGCTCGTACGTTGGTTTGTGTGTAGCCAGCAGTAACAGCCTGGTTGATCAGGCTCTGATCCACCAGGAGGCCTGGTCACAGACCGGGCCGCTTGGGCATTGAACCCCGGAACTCTCTCCAGGTAAACTCCAGGTAAACAGCATGAAGTAGGTTTTGTCTATATTGAGAATAGGTTTGCTGGTCGTCATCCAAGTATATATTTTTAGTTACTCATCGTTAACAATGTCTCTAAGTATAGTTGGGTTTGAGTGAGAGAAGACATAAGTAATGTCATCTGTAAAATGAACGGGTTTAAGAAGTTTGGGTGCGTTGGGGAGGTCACTGGTGTAAATGAGAAATAGAAATGGGCCAAGGACACTATCCTGCGAGACTCCAACAAGAAGAGGTTGTGTAATGGAGGTAACGCCATTTGTGTATATACGTTGTTGTCTATTGCTAAGATTTTAGGTAATTGAGTGTCCTCTGACCCCGTAATGTTTAAGTTTTAGGTGCAAGAGGTCTTAGTCAACTGTATCAAATGCTTTCTGTAGGTCTACGAAAAGCCCCAGGGGAATTTAATTTTTTTTTTTCAAATGTCGAATATAGAAGTTCAAGCATATGAATAATTGCATCATCAGTACTTTTGTTCTGCCTAAATCCAAATTGGCAGGAGTTAAGTATGTTGTGGATACTAAGCAGGAGTAAACTTGCTTGTGAATTATTTTTCTAGAAGATTTTATATAGTAGGGGCAATTTTGATATAAGTCTATAGTTGTTCAATTCAGTTGGATAGCCTCCTTTAAGGATCGGGGTGACTCTTGCTGTCTTGACTATGGATGGGAAGTTGAAGATTCAACATACTTGTTAAAAAGAGTTGCAGTAATGGGTGACAACACATAAGAAGCTTTTTTATACATGAATGGTGGTAGGTTATTTTTAAGGTCTCTGCCCTTGTTCTTTAGTGTTTTGATGAAAAGAGAGATTTCAGTAGGGGCTGTTGGGGCTAGAAATAGATTACTTGGGTAGTTACCATTGAGGCAGTTGTCCCTACTGTTGAGAAAAAAGAGATTAAGTTTGCTGGCAGTATCTGTCAGCTGGATAAGAGGTTCCTCTGGTTTCGACAATTTACTCACTCTGTTTCGAGACAGTTCTCTAGATCCTAGAATTTCAGAGAAGGTTTTCCACGTCTTTTTTCATATCAACTTTTATGTCATAAAATCTGTTTTCATAATACAGTTTTTTAGATCTCCTTATTACATTAGTAGGTATTGTCAGTAGGTATTGTCATTAGTAGGTATTGTCAGTTCCTTTGTTATAAGACCCATTCTGTACTGCTTTTCATATAGGTATTTTTACCAATGGATTTGAGGGTGCTGTTTATAACCCAGGAGCTGTTTAGTCTCTTTACTGTTATCTGCTTCGTTTTTATTGGACAATGCCTGTTATAGAGGTTTTGGGATTTTTGTAGAAAATTTTTGACACATTCGTCATTATCGAGGTTGACTGCTAGCTCACTCTGCCGGTCGATGTTACTTAATGCTGAAATAAAATTATTTACTGATGACTCTTCATGTAGTCGGAGTGAGATCTTACTTGGGTCCTGAGGCAATTTACGTAAGTTAGTTATGAGAAAGGTGGGATAGCGGTCAGTTGTGTTAGCTGTGATTATGCCTGCTTTTAGTGGGGATGTAGTGTTGGTTCAGATATGGTCAAGTAATGAGGCACTTGTCTCGAAGATTCTTGTTGGTTTAGTTATAGATGGTAGAAATAAGCAGTTGCTCATATTATTATTATTATAATCAAGGGGGAAGCGCTAAACCCGGAGGATTATACAGCGCCTGGGGGGGGGGATGTGGAAGGCATTCAGGCTTAATTCGGGGAACTGGAGCACTGATCCAATTCCCTAAATCAAGAGCCCCTCACCAACATCAAGGAACCTTCCTTGAGGGGGGTGCAGTTGCTCATAGTGTTTGTGAATTCAGTTACTTGTGGGTCGTGTTCAAGGATAAGGTTTATGCTAAAGTCACCTGTAAGTATCAGGTGGCATTTATTCATCTGTGTCAATTATAATGTTACTTAGGTTTTCACTAGTCGTGTGAGATACTCTGAAGGATGCTCCAACTCTTATAGTTCTTTTTAGGTTTTTGGATTTAAATTTAGCAAATGCATTTTCACCATATTCATCCCTGGTGCAAGTAGATTTAATAAATTCAAGTTCATCAGAGTAATAGACAGCTGTGTCACGTAGTAATTGATCTGGCCTGCAGTTGTGAATGGCTGTGCAACCAGATATGACAAAAGTGTTTGCAACATCATGTTTGAGACAGGTTTCAGTGAGAGTAATGATATATAGTTAAATGGTTCTGAGAACCATTTATCTTCATTCCTATAAAACACAGCAACAACCTGGGATTTTAATACAGGGAATTCATCACTTGCCTAACCTTCAGGCATGACCTACTTCGACATTTGGATTTGTCAAATGTGATACTACCTACGTCTGCTTCACCTCACCTGCCTACAGTATATAATCAACTTCCTTGTGCATATGCTGTATTCTTTTCAAGAGTGACAGACTGATTACATCGACTCAAGGCTGAGGTACTGATTACCTCAAACTCCTTCTGCTGTTCACCATTATCCTTTGTATGGACTGAAGAAGCCACTCTGTGGCGATACATTCCCTCAGTAAAGATACCCAACTGTTGCACATGTGTCTAACTTATCAGAGTAATGATAGACAAACTGACATTTAGAAAACTGAGTATTGCTTGGAGGTCATCATAGTGTTTACTCAATGATCTAATATTATAATTGAATACTGTTATGTTATTATTGGCATTGAGTAGCATCTTAACCTGACTAACAGTGTAATAAAGGAAATTATTATTAGGATTGTTTATACCATTGAATAAGAGGTTAATATCAGGGTCGATGTTTGCATTCATATAGCTAATGAATTAATCTATTACTAATTGGAAAAACACTATTTACTATTAATAAGGATTGATATATTGACTGACAAATAGTATAGAAATATTGCACACTGTTAGGACTTAATATTGCACTGGAGCTAATATGAAAAGCTCACAGAAGGAAGTGAAAAGCATAAGTATGAAAAGATCTATTCTAAAATGAAAAAGGAATGATTACCCAGAGATTAAACAATAATAATAATACAAAAATATATAAAATGGATAACAGGCTGCAAGCCTGGTCCGACAAATGGCTACCGGAGTTTAACCCTAGTAGGTGAAAAGTTATGAAGCTTGGGAATAGACAAACGAGACCGCAGACGGAGTACAGCTTAAGCGGTCAGACATTAAAAACTCACTCAAGGAAAAGAATCTTGGGGTGAGCATCATACCGAGCACATCTCCTGAGGCACATCAATTAAATAATTGCTGCAGTATACAGGCACCTTGCTAATGTGAGAATAGTATTTCGATATCTAAGTAGGGAGTGAGTCATTCACGACTCTGTACACTGTGTACGTCAGGCCCATATTGGAGCGTGCAGCACTGGTAAGGAACCCACACCTGGTCAAGCACGTCTAGAAATTAGAGAAAGTGCAAAAGTTTGCAACGCGACTAGTCCCGTAGCTGAGGGATTTGTCCAATGAGGAGAGGTGAACGGAAAGCATCCTGACAACACTTGAGGACAGGAGGGATGGGGGGAACATGATAACATAAAATACTGAGAGGAATTGACAACATGAATAGGGACAGAATGCTTCAGAGATGTGACACAGCAACAAAGGGTCACAACTGGAAGTTTAATTAAAATCAATTGCAGGGAAGTCAGGAAGTACTTCTTCACTAAAAAAGCTGTCAGGAAGTGGAGCAGTCTGGAAAGTGATGTAGTGGAGGTAGGATCCAGGCATATCATTAAGAAAAGGCATGATAAAGCTCATGGAGCGACCAGTGAAGAGGCAGGGCTAGGAGCTACGAGTCTTCACAATTAGGTGAGTATATATACACACACACAAACACATATTCAAACACACATACACACACATACACATATACATACACATACGCACACATGCATACCCACACACACATTCCCACACACACACACACACACCACACACACACACACACACACACACACACACACACACACACACACACACACACACACAAAGGCAGGAGAACAGCAGGAACTAATGAGGGGAATAAAGACAATGAAGGAGCTAGACTATACACAGATGCTCTAACAGACAACTGCCATGTCCAGGAACAGATAAGCACAGGGGCACCGGATAGGGAAGAGACAGTAAGAAGCAACACGTCAATGGCAGGAACTAATTCGTATCAGAGGAAGCACGGTTGGAGGACGAAAAGGGGAGGGCCGTTTTTGTCTATGGGCTCCGAGAAGTAGATGGGGAAACTTACGAGACAAGGAAACAGGAGGAGAAAAAAAACGATTGAAAGCATCATGAAAGCAATAGGAGAGGACGACATGACCCAGGTGACAAATTTTCTGAGAATTGGGTGGTTTGCGAGAGGAAAAAAAACTTCCAGTCAAAGTGATTTTCAAGGCAGAGTCAGCTCGAAACCGTATCCTGCAGGAGAAAGCATGCCTAAGGGACAATCAGGAGTTCTGGAGAGTGTACCTCGACCGAGACAGAACACAAGACGAAAGGATGATTCTGAAAGAGAGGGTGCAACGTTGCTAGGAGGAATGTGAGGCAAGGAAGGTGGAGAGCAGGAGAAATCAGGCCCAGGTGGAAGAACAAACACAACCCCCTCCAGTACCACCCACAGAAGGAACACAACCAATGCAATCCCAAAGCAATCAAATGACCTAACCCAAAACCTCACTTATCCCTATGCAAACCCCCCCCCCCTACCCCATCCCCCTCATGCAAAAACCCCACCCCCACAGTAACCCTCAGTAAACCCACACATCCCCCTCATGCTCAAACCCCACCCCCAAGTAACCCCACATGTAACCCACACCCCATCCCCCTCACCAAACCCAACCCCTACATAAACCCACACAAACCCACACATGTACCCTCTCCCCATCCCCCTCACCACAACCCAACCCCACTGTAACCCACCAAAGACCGTGTCCCCTGATCCCCCTCACCACAAACCTCCACCCCCACGTAACCCCCAACCACACCGTACTCGTCCCCATCCCCCTCACCACAACCCCCATCCCCACTGTAACCCCCATAGGCCCTCTGCCCCCACACCCCACACCACAGACCCCACCCCACAGCAACCCCCTATAGGCCCCTGCCAGGGCACCTGCTACTCCTAGCCCACCTCTCTCCCCAGACCACAGTTACTGAAAAGAAATTGAAGGTTTGGTACATGAATGCGGATGGAATAATGGATAAATGTGAGGAGTGGCATGAAAGAATCAAGGAGATGTCCCCAGACATCATAGTGGTTACAAAAACAAAACTCACTGGGATAATAACAAATGCAATCTTCCACACGGATATCAGATCCTGAGGAGGGATAGAAGGAGTAGAGGGGGAGGAGGGGTTGCACTACTAATTAAAAACCGGTGGAGTTATCAAGAAATGGAAGGAATGAACGAGACTGGAGAAAGGGATTACATAGTAGGTACAGTTCAGTCAGGGAAACACAAGGTAGTCATTGCAGTGTTGTATAACCCACCACAGAACTGCAGGAGGCCAAGAGAGGAATATGATGAGAGCAACAGAGCAATGGTGACACAGTAGCTGAGGTGGCAAGAAGGGCTCACTCGAGTAGAGCGAAGTTACTGGTAATGGGCGACTTCAATCACAGAGAGAATGACTTGGAAAACCTTGAGCCCATGGGGGTCCCGAAACATGGAGAGCCAAGGTGATGGATGTGGTGCTGGCAAATCTCATGCACCATCATGTTAGGGACAGTACCAGAGAGAGAGGGGAGGATTAACCAGCAAGAGTGGACCTTGTGTTCACCCTGAGTAGCTCAGACATTGAGCACATCACATATGAAAGGCCCCATGGAGCTAATGACCACGTGGTTATAAGCTTTGAATACATCATGGAGCTAAAAGTGGAGAGGGTAACAGGAGTAGAAAGGGAAAAACTAAACTATAAAGGGGGGACTACACAGGAATGAGGACCTTCCTGCAGGTGGTACAGTGGGAACAGGGGTTGGAAGGAAAATCAGTAAACGAAATGATGAACTTTGTAACAACAAAATGCAAGGCAGTAGAGGAAAGGTTTGTTCCAAATGGTAACATAAATAATTGGAAGGACAGAACGAGCCCTTGGTTTCCCCGAAGGTGTAGGGAGGCAACAACTAAGTGCTCTAGAGAATGGAAAAAGCACAGAATACAAAGGACTCAGGAAAATAAAGAGATTAGTCGACGAGCCAGAAACGAGTATGCACAGATAAGGAGGGAGGCACAGCGGCAGTATGAAAATGACATAGCAACGAAAGTCAAATCTGACTAGAAACTACTCTACAGCAACATCAGGAAGACAACAGTCAAGGACCAGGTAATGAGGCTGAGGAAAGGTGGGGAGCTCACAAGAAACGGCCAGGAAGTATGTGAGAAGCTCAACATGAGATTTCAGGATGTATTTACAGTGGAGGCTGAAGGGACACTGGGAAGACAAAACAGTGGTGTACATCAACAAGGGATATACCAACAAGTGTTGGATGAATTACACACAACTGAGGAGGAGGTGGAGAAGCTCCTAAGTGACCTTGATACCTCAAACGCAGTGGGATCGGACATCTCTCCATGGGTCCTTAGAGAGGGAGCAGAGACACTACATGTACCACTAACCAAAATCTTCAACACTTCCCTTTAAGCTGGGCAACTACCTGAAGTATGGAAGATGGCAAATGTAGTCCCCATCTTTAAGAAAGGAGACAGAAATGAAGCACTAAATTATAGAGCAGTGTCACTGACGTGTATAATATGCAAAGTCTTGGAAAAGATTATCAGGAGGAGAGTGGTGGAGCACCTGGAGTAGAACAAGATTATAAACGACAGCAAACACGGATTCATGGAAGGCAAATCCTGTGTCACAAACCTACTAGAGTTTTATGACAAGGTAACTGAAGTAAGAAATGAGAGGGAGGGGTGGGTTGATTGCATTTTCTTGGACTGCAAGAAGGCCTTCGACACAGTACAGAAGCTAGAGGAACAGGCATGTATAACAGGAAGGGCACTGCAATGGATCAGAAAATACCTAACAGGGAGGCAACAGCGAGTCATGGTCTGTGATGAGGCGTCACAGTGGACGCCGGCGATGAGCGGGGTTCCACAGGGGTCAGTCCTGGGACCAGTGCTATTCTTGGTATATGTGAACGACATGACGGAAGGGATAGACTCAGAAGTGTTCCTGTTTGCAGATGATGTGAAGTTAATGAGGAGAATTAAATCAGATGCAGACCAGACAGGTCTACAAAGAGACATGGAGAGGCTGGATGCGCGGTCCAGAAACTGGTTCCTAGAATTTAACCCCACCAAATGCAAAGTCATGAAGATCGGAGGAGGGCAAAGAAGACCTCAAACAGAGTATAGGCTAGGAGGCCAAAGGCTGCAAACTTCACTCAAAGAGAAAGACCTAGGAGTGAGTATAATACAGAGTACACATTAACCAGATAACTGCTGTGGCATATGGGCGCTTGGCAAACCTGAGAGTAGCATTCCGATACCTCTGTAAGGAATCATTCAAGACTTTATACACTGTGTGCGTCAGGCCCATACTGGAGTACGCAGCACCAGTTTGGAACCCACACCTGGTCAAACACGTCAAGAAATTAGAGAAAGTGAAAAAGTTTGCAACAATGCTAGTTCCAGAGCTAAGGGGAATGTCCTATGAAGAAAGGCTAAGGGAAATCAGTCTGACGACACTGGAGGACAGGAGAGTCAGGGGAGACATGATAACGACATACAAAATACTATGTAGAATAGACAAGGTGGACAGAGACAGGATGTTCCAGAGATGGGACACAGAAACAAGGGGTCACAATTGGAAGCTGAAGACTCAGATGAGTCAAAGGGATGTAAGGAAGTATTTCTTCAGTCATAGAGTAGTTAGAAAGTGGAATAGCCTGGCAAGCGATGTAGTGGAGGCAGGAACTATACATAGTTTTAAGACAAGGTATGATAAAGCTCATGGAGCAGGGAGAGGGAGGACCTAGCAGCGGTCAGTGAAGAGGTGGGGCCAGGAGCTGAGTATCGACCCCGGCAACCACAATTAGGTGAGTACACACATTCATACACACTCTCATACATATACAGCACACACATACACAGATGCATACATACATACACATACGACAGACATATTCATATACTACACACATTTTGTGGCAACTAGAGTATATATAAAAAATGGGACACCAAATAGGAGAACAAAAAGCCAGGGAATCCAAGGAAGATTGGCTTGGAAAGAAAAAAATGGGTGGAAGAGCTCAGGAGAATGATGGAAAAATAATGGGCAAGGAAGCTAGAAGAGCTTATAAAAAAAATGGAGAAAAGGGATGTAGAGAGCAAAAAGTGGGAGCTGTAAGCTGAAGCTGCACAGGCCAGGATACAGAGACTAGAAGATGAACTGAGAAAGCTGAAGCAAGATATAGAGACAGTGAACAAAAGGGGCTTAGAATCAGGAGCAGGTACACCAGTATCCAGTGGGGGGACTGTAGTAAAAGAAGGGGATAAAACCTATGTAGAGGCCCTATTAGGCCACAAAGGGGGGCCAGGAAATGTCATGAAGAGAAAGTGGCATACCATTGGGTACTGGGACAATGATAAGGGAGAGAATTGTAGGGATGGTTTCAGGTCCCCTGCAGAGGCACTGTCAGGCCACCGAGAGATACAGAAAATGATAAGGGAAGCAGCAGTGGCAATACTTCAATTGGACCAAGAGATGCATATGTCCTTCATTCAGGGTGTTGAAGGGAGGACATATGATAGAGGGCAAAATGGAGAGGAAAAAGAGATTGGAAAAATCAAATGAAGTAGAGAGGAGGACCGGACCGATCTGGTAAATTTTCAGAGAACTGGGGTATACTTAAGGAGAAAAATTCAACAAATCAGATTGATTTTCAGAACAGATACAGTGAGAAACAGGTTTCTGCAGTGAAACCCACACCTAAGAGAAGCAACAAAATACAAACATGAGTTCCTTGACAATGACAGAAAATGTACAGAATGGCAGAAACTGAGAGAGGATAAAAAAAAGATGCAAGGAGCAAGATAAAGAGAAAAGGCTAGACAGGCAGGGACGCTCTGAGTCAGGAAGACTAGCAAACACATCTGCCCAAAGAACCACCCATAGAACACAGCAACCAAACAAATTAACTCAAATCAAACCACACTGCACTCACCCCCGCCACAAATCCCACCTACACAGCAGTATCCCATAATGTCATACCAGGTCTCCCACTTCCCCAGCCCCCACAAATCCTCCAGAATACAGTCTTGGAAAAGGAGCTGAAGGTGTGGTACACCAACTCAGATGGAATAATGAATAAGTGTGAGAAGTGGCATGAAAGAATCATGGAGGCATCCCCAGACATCATAGCACTCATGGAAACCAAACTGACAGAATGAGAATGATAACAGACACCATCTTTCCTTCCAGATATTAGATCATGTGGAGAGACAGAGGGAATGGGGGGTAAGGGAGGAGGGTTAGGAGAAGTTGCACTGCTCATCAAAAAACAGTGGAATTTTAATGAGTTAGAAGGAGTGGAAAGAGGGAAAGCAAGGAACTACATAGTAGGAACACTTCAGACTAGGGGTCCTAAGGTGGTGATTGCAGTGATGTACAAGCCACCACTGAATAGTGGGAGGCCAAGACAAGAGTATGATGAGAGCAACAGAGCAATGGTCGAGAAACTACTTAAGGTTGTCAGAAGGGCCCACATGGGCAGGATGAAGATTCTAGTTGTGGGTGATTTCAATCACAAAGAGATTGACAGGGAAAACCTGGAGCCGGATCAGATGGGGACCAGAAACGTGGAGGGCCAAGATGATGGAAGTGGTGCTAAAAAACCTTATGTATCAACATGTTAGGGACGCTACCAGAGAGAGAGGAGATGATGAACCAGCAAGGCCTTGCTGGGATGAGTAGTTCAGACATTGGGGACATTGCATATGAAAGGCCCCTTGAAGCTAGTGGTCATGTGGTGTTGAGCTTAGAATATATTGTAGAGATAATAGTAGAGAGGGAAACAGCAAGATTAGAACGGGAGAAGACAATTACAAAAGAGAGGGGATTACACAGTATGAGGAATTTCCTACTTGAGGTACAGCAGGAGAGAAAAAAAAACAGCGAATGAAAATGGTTGAATATTCGACCACTGAATGCAAAGAGGCAGGGGAGAAGTTCATTCCTGAGGTCAACTGAATCAATGGGAAGACCAGAATGAGCCCTTGGTTCTCCCAAATGTGCAGAAAGGCCAAAACTAAGTGTGCTTGAAAATGGAAAAAGTATAGAAGACCCATGAAAATAAGGAAATTAGCCAGGAATAAATATGCATGGATAAGGAGGGAAGGCCAGTGGCAATACGTGAATGATATGACATCGAAAGCCAAATCTGACTCAAAGTTGTTGTACAGCCACATCAGGAGAAAAACAACAGTCAAGGACCAGGTAAGCAGGCTGAAGAAGGAAGGAGAGATCACAAGAAATGAAGTATCTGAAAAGCTAAACACAAGATTTAAGGAGTTTTTTAGTGGAGACAGACTGGACTACAGTAAACCAGAATGGTAGGATACACCAGCAGGTGCTGGACACACTACACCCAGCCGAAGAGGAACCAAAAGGGCTGCTAAGTGAACTAGATACCTCAAAGGCTGTGGGATCATGCAATATATCTCCATGCGTCGAGAGAGAGGGAGCAAAGGCACTGTGTATACCACTAACAACAATCTGCAACACATCTATCGAAACAGGGCAACTACCTAAGATGTGGATGACAGCAGGTAACATTAAACTACAGACCAGTGTCAATGATATGTATAATATGCAAAGTCATGGAGAAGCTTATCAGGAAGAGACTGGTGGAGCACTTGAAAGGAATGAACTTATACTCGATAACCAGCATAGTTTCAGAGAGGGGAAATCCTGCATCGCAAACATTCTGGAGTTTACAACAAGGTGAAAGAAGTAAGGCAGAAGAGAGAGGGGTGGCTAGAGTGTATTTTCTTGGACTGTAAAAAGGCTTTTGATACAGTTCCGAGCAAGAGATTAGTGTAAAGACTAGAGGAGCAGGCAGGAATAACAAGAAAGGCACAGCACTGGATCAGAGAATATCTGTCAGGGCGGAAACAACGAGTGATGGAACGTGATGAGGTGTCAGAGTGGGAGCCTGAGACGAGCGGGGTTCTACAATGGGTCAGTCCTAGGGCCGGTGCTATTTTTGGTATATGTGAATGACTTGATGAAAGGGATGGATTCAAAGGTGTCCCTGTTTGCAGACGACGTGAAGTTAACGTGCAGAATTCAAGTGGATGAGGATCAGGTAGAACTACAAAGGGATCTGGACAGACTGCAAGCCTGATCCAACAAATTGCTACTGGAGTTTAACCCCACAAAAGAAGAAGACCGCAGACAGAGTACAGGCTTGTGGGCCAAAGATTGTAAACCTCACTCAAGAAAAAGGATCTTGGGTGAGTATAATGCCGAACACATCTCACGAGGTGAGTACATCAGCCAAATAACTGCTGCAGCATATGGGCGCCTAGCAAACCTAAGAATAGCATTTCGACACTCAAGACTCTGCACACAGTGTACGTCAGGAAACAAAAGAAAGTGCTACGGTTTGCAAAGAGACTAGTCCCAGAGCTAAGGGGTATGTCCTACGAGAAGAAGTTAAGAGAACTCGACCTGACGTCACTGGAGGACAGGAGGGACAGAGGGGACATGATAACGACATATAAAATACTGAGAGGAATCGAGGTGGACAGAAATAGGATGTTCCAGGGATGGGACACAGCAACAAGGGGTCACAATTGGAAGTTGAAGACTCGGAAGTCACAGGGATGTTAGGACGTATTTCTTCAGCCATAGAGTTGTCAGGAAGTGGAACAGTCTGGAAAGTGAAGTAGTGGATGCAGGTACCATAAATAGCTTTAAGAAGAGGTATGATAAAGCTCATGGAGCAAGGAGAGAGTGGATATAGTGGCGACCAGCGAGGAGGCGGAACCAGGAGATATGACTCGACCCCTGCAACCGCAATTAGGTGAGTACACACAAAAACAGGCCAAGTATCTACTGACAAGTGCCTTTGACACCTAATAACTGCAACTACTACCTCTTGGTGTATATACCATGTATCTCACTGTACTGCACTGTCAGGTAGTCTATACCATGTATCTCACTGTACTGCACTGTCAGGTAGTCTATACCATGTATCTCACTGTACTGCACTGTCAGGTAGTCTATACCATGTATCTCACTGTACTGCACTGTCAGGTAGTCTATACCATGTATCTCACTGTACTGCACTGTCAGGTAGTCTATACCATGTATCTCACTGTACTGCACTGTCAGGTAGTCTATACCATGTATCTCACTGTACTGCACTGTCAGGTAGTCTATACCATGTATCTCACTGTACTGCACTGTCAGGTAGTTTATACCTGAGAGGGAAAAGCCGTAATTGTGGGTTAGGGTTGTTCAGACAGCCAGAAACCATTTGCAAGTTACTGCCTGCACTTCCATCTAACGGGCTGGGGCTAAGCTCCAGTTCCTGGTTGTCTGAGGTGCTTTAATTTCTACTCCTGAAAGTATTAACCTTTCCTGGTGTGGGCTGAAGTGTGGAGAGTCACTTCATCTCCACACTTCTGATCAGCTCTGCTGCTGGCCTGGTCATCTAGGGTAGACGTAAGAGTAACATAGTCCGACTACTACTAGCCTTTTTTTCTCCTACTTGTGGTGCTCCAACCAAGTAGTACAGGAGAATCCAGAACATCCGATTGATACCATCTGCCCAGGATAACCTACAGCATTTCTTCAACGTCAGAGAACCATCCTGGGTCTTGCATACTCCTGCCCAAACATTGTACCAGAACCGACAACAACCAATTTTATTTATTTTAATTAAAAAACACTAAAGACAATCATCATTATTAAACCTCGAGTCTTTTTATATATTTTTTTTTTCTTGATCAGGTGGAAGGCTTTCCCATGACAATACCAGAAACACTGCACTGCACTGCCAGGTAGTTTCACAACTTTCTCTCTGTCTCTTCCAAATGTTATAATTAACTTTACCACTGAGTGAACTAAGGTCAGCTTCTCCAGGTAACATAAGAAAGGAGGAACACTGCAGCAGGCCTGTTGGCCCATACTAGGCAGATCATAAGATCATAAGAAATAAGGAACACTGCAACAGGTCTACTGGTTTATGCGAGGCAGCTCCAATTCTCCACACCAGCTTAAGCCAATGCCCTGACCTAGTGAGGGATTAGCACTGCGTCCGACCTAGTAGCTAGTCAGGTCCATTTCACACCCACCCGCACCTACTCTTAAGAACATAAGAAAAGAACACCGCAGCACGCCCACTGACCTACGCGAAGCAGGTCCATGTCCTCTCCCCGGATTAGCCAAATGACCCACCTAGTCAGGTTATTTCCACTTAAGGAAGGACCTAGTAACATAAGCTAGTCAGGTCCAACTCACACCCACCCACACCTATTTTTAAAACTACACCTAACCTATTTTTAAAACTACACAACGTTTTAGCCTCAACTGTACTCGGGAGTTTGTTCCACTCATCCACAACTCTATTACCAAACCAGTGCTTTCCTTATATCCTTCCTGAATCTGAATTTTTCCAACTTGAAACCATTGCTGCGAGTCCTGTCTTGGCTAGAAATTTTCAGTATGCTATTTACATCCCCTTTATTTATTCCTGTTTTCCATTTATACACCTCGATCATATCCCACCTAATTCTATGCCTTTCGAGAGAGTGCAGATTCAGGGCCCTCAGTCTATCCTCATAGGGAAGATTTCTGATACATGGGATCATCTTTGTCATCCTCCTCTGTACGTTTCCAGAGCATTTATATCCATTCTGTAATACGGTGACCAGAACTGTGCAGCATAATATAAATGAGGCCTAACCAAGGATATATAGAGCTGAAGAACAACCTGAGGACTTCTATTATTTATACTTCTAGATATGAAGCCAAGAATTCTGTTAGCTTCATTGCGAACACTAATGTACTGTTGTCTTGGTTTTAGATTACTGCAAACCAGAACTCCTAAATTCTTTTTGCAATCAGTAGTAATAAGATCTACATTATTTAGCTCATATGTCACATGGTTATTTTCCTGTCCTACATTTAGAACTTTGCATTTGCCTATATTAAACTGGGTCTGCCACTTCTCTGACCATTGCATCAGTCTATTCAAATCATCCTGGAGTGTCTAGTGTCCTCTTGGGCACGGAGGGAGATTTCTGGCCCTTTCATTCCTCCTAGGAACTATCCCTCCCCGGTCCCCCATTTTTTTATTCTTTTTTTCTTTTTTCTTTCTTTTTTTTCTTAAAAACAAAAAGAAAGAAGTAACCTAGCCATGGAGTACCCGATCCATGACCCCGCCACCCCCGGGCCCCTTATTGTTACCGCACCCCGTTCTGACCTCGCCTAGTCTTTTGACCACTCTTTGGACACTCCTAAGGCCCCTGTACGTCTTCCTGGTGCTGTTTTGTCACCCGCATCAGGTGCAGGGGTTTTGACTGACTCCTTTGATTTGTCTGACCTTCACTCTCCTTTGACTACGCTTCCGGCCTCTCCCTCTACAGTGCGGCGATTTTCGAATGGAAGCCTCTCCCTCTACAGTGCGGCGATTTTCGAATCGCCAGCCCGTCCCACGTTGGACCGACTCTGGTCCCACTTCTAAATGCCAACGACAATCTCCTGATGATGTTACTTCTTTACCTCCCCATTCTACTCGGAAAAGACCGACACGTCATGCACTCCCACTCCACACTCAGTTTTGGACCACACAATGGACTAAATTCTTTACTTTAAGACCGACTTCTTCTACTGCCTATCTTTCCGACCATAGTATTGGCAAAGCTCTCCTATGCCATGTTGGTAGAGATACTTCCTTTCATGCTGTTAAGAGCAGTACGTGCATCATCACAGTCCAGAATTCTACCCTAGCTCATGATCTTTCTCTTCTTTCACATATCGATACTGTTCCTATCACTATTGAAATACATCATTCCCTCAATTCTTGTAGTGGTACTGTTATTATGCCCCATACCATAGTCCAACAGAATTTCCAGACATGTGGCAATGACATTCTCGAACAGCTGGAACTCCAAGATCTTACAATACTCAAGGTAGACACTTATGTTCTTCCTGCCCACAGGCAGGAAGAACATAATGTGGCTTGTTTAACTTTTGACAGCCATGAACTCCCATCCTCTGTTTATGTAGCAGGACATCGGTTACAAGTTCGGAAGGTGATCCCTACACCACAACAGTGTAGGAATTGCTGGCGATTTGGCTACCCAGCAAAATATTGCAGATCTATAGCCGAATGACCATTCTAATACGTCTTACAGTCGACCTCCCTTTTGCCTTAATTGTCATGAGGCTCACCCTTCGTACTCTCGTCGTTACCAGGTCTACTTAAATGAGCGGGAAATTCGTTACCTCAAAGAGGCAGAAGGTCTCCCTTATGCTATGGCAGTTTCTCATCCCTGCCTCCAAGGGAGACTACCCTGTGTTTCTTATTCTCGTGTTTCAAAACGTCCCCCCACTTCTGGGGTCCCATCTTCTGCAGCCTCCTCTGCGGTTGCCAATCCCATAGTCACTCCTGTAACTAATTCGTTTGCTGTCCTGGGCTCAGACATCCCTACTTCAACACCTCATTCTGTTCTCACTTCTTCGTGTTCTCCCTCACAAACCCCGGTATCGATAAAACCTCGTATGACACCTCCTCCCAATCGTCCCTCTACTTCTCAGAAGTCCAAAAAATCTCCTTTAATCCCTCCTTCCCTTCATCCACCTCCACATTTTACCTTCCCGGTCTCTGTACCTGGGTCTTCCCCTGTCATTGGCTCTGTTACAAGTGTGGAGGTTCATCCTCCTCCTCATACTGTGCCTTCCTCCCCTGTCCCCTCCCAAGTTTCTTCCTCTACTGCCACCTCCCAGGTTTCTGCCTCTTCTGTCCCCTCCCACACTTCTCCAGTTCCCTCCACCCTTTCGCCCCCCCCCATACCTTGGTACAGTTCATTACAGTTCCGATCATTACTCAAACTCCTCCTCCTTCCATCTCCAATATTGTCTCCCATACGACATCTCTGAACTCTGAAACACTTGAAGCAATCTCTGAATATATTGCAGAGACCAAACCATCAATGGACACTGATCCACCCTCTGTTCCTTCTCTTTCCTCTTCTCCATCTGCGCAACTCCTTTCTTCACAGCGCACCATTCCTTCGCTGCTTGAACATTTTCCTTTGCCACCGCATGTGGACTTTTCTAACCCCTCTAGTCCATAAGTACCCTGCCTTGCGGATTCCTAGTAAATAGGCCAATCATGGCCTATTTACAGTGGAATATACACGGCCTCAAGGGTAATCGGGGTGAGCTTAAGACGTTGCTTTCCCAATTTTTCCCAGTTGGTGTTTGCTTACAAGAACCAAAAATACACTCTGCTGTTATCTATCCCATCTCAGGCTATAATTTATTGTATTCTTCGGATCCTTTTCCTGATGGGACCTTAGAAGAAAGTGCCCTTCTTCTATGCACTGATATTCCATACCATCAGCTATTTCTTCGTACTTCGCTGCATTACACAGCAGCCCGTCTCCACCTGCATAGGTGGTATACACTCTGTTCTTTGTATCTCTCTCCTTCTCGAGCGTTATCTATTCCGGATATTGCCTTTCTTGTTTCGTCATTACCGCCACCACTTCTGTTACTTGGCGATTTTAATGCTCATCATTTCCTCTGGGGGGGGGGTCTCACTGTAATTCCTGTGGCATTCAGCTAGAGGCTTTTCTTGCTTCCCACCCCCTCCATGTTTTAGATACAGGTACACCCATTTTGATCCTCGTACTCATACACTCTCTTGCATTGATCTCTCAGTCTGTTCTTCCTCCACCACACTAGACTTCACCTGGTCTGCTCTCCCAGATTTACATGACAGTGATCATTTTCCAATCATTGTTACTTCCCCTTCATATTCACCACCCTTCGTAACCCACACTAGCAATTTGATCTGGCAAATTGGGACCTTTACTCACAACTAACTGTTTTTAGTTAGATTCCTTCTTCGTCCTCAATTGATGAGCTTTTACACCTCTTCTCGTCCTCAGTTTTAACTCCAGTGCTCTCATTCTATACCCCAAACTTCAGGCAGGCATTCTCAGAAATGCGTGCCTTGGTGGTCTCCTGCTTGTGCTCGTGCAGTACGTTTGAAACGCGCTGCATGGGGCAGGTACCGATATAATAAAACCACTGAGAGACTTCTTGATTTTAAGCAGAAGCGTGTGATCACTTGCCGTGTCATCCATGATGCTGAACGCACTTACTGGCGAGATTGTCTCCACCATCACCTCTGCTTCCTCTGAGTGCAGTCTGGAAAAAAGTACGGAAACTGAGTGGTAAATTTCTCCTGACACGGATCCTGTTCTGCAGGTTGCCCGGGGTTGATTTTAGCAAACCCTCTAGATTTGCCATTGAAAATTTGGGAGTCATTGGTCCCTATTTCCTGGGGTCCTTCTCTGTCCCAAAAACACATTTGAAATCCATACCTTTAAAAAATACCACATACGATTTAGCACTGTACTCGGGAGTTTGTTCCACTCATCCACAACTCTATTAGCAAACCAGTGCTTTCCTTATATCCTTCCTGAATCTGAATTTTTCCAACTTGAAACCATTGCTGCGAGTCTGTCTTGGCTAGAAATTTTTCAGTTGCTATTTACTCCCCTTTATTTTCCTGTTTTCCGTTTATACACCTCGATCATATCCCACCTAATTCTATGGCTTTCGAGAGAGTGCAGATTCAGGGCCCTCAGTCTATCCTCATAGGGATCATCTTTGTCATCCTCCTCTGTACGTTTCCAGAGCATTTATATCCATTCTGTAATACAGTGACCAGAACTTGCAGCATAATATAATGAGCCTAAGCAAGGATACATAGAGCTGAAAACAACCTGAGGACTTCTATTATTCATACTTTAGATATGAAGCCAAGATTCTGTTAGCTTCATTGCGACACTAAATTTACTGTTGTCTTGGTTTTAGATTACTGCAAACCAGAACTTTAGCTAATTCTTTTTGCCAATTGAGATTATAACTACATCTATTTATCTCATTTTCCATGTATTTCTGTCCTACCATTTAGAACTTTGGCATTTGCCAATAATACGCTCGTGCACTTCTCTGACCATTGCTTCAGTCTATTCAAATCTCCTGGATGGGGCAGTGTCCTTGGGACACGGGGGAGATTTCGCCTTTCATTCACTCCTAGAACTATCCTCCCGGTCACCCCTTTTTTTATTCCTTTTGCTATTTTTTCTTTCTTTTTTTTTCTTAAAAACAAAAAGAAAGAAGTAACCTAAATATTCTCCTGACACGGATCCTGTTCTGCAGGTTGCCGGTGTTGATATAGCAAACCCTCTAGATGTTGCCATTGAAATTGGCAGTCATCTGGTCCGTATTTCTCTGGGGCTCCTTCTCTGTCCCTCGTTTCTTTCCTCAAAGTCTGCCAGAGAGTTAGCACCCTTGGACTTTCCTTCTCTCAGAGAAGAACAGTATAATGTGCCTTTTACACTTCAGGAACTGGAGGCAACACTCTCAGCTTGCCGATCATCGACAGCTGGGCCCGACGACATTCATATTCGTATGTTACAACATTTACATCAGTCAGCCCTTGCAGTCCTTTTACGCCTTTTCAATCTTATTTGGTCACAAGGAGTTCTTCCACAGTTGTGGAAATCTGCCATCGTTCTCCCTTTCTGCAAATCGGGTACTACGGAACATGAAGCCTCCCACTATCATCCCATCGCTCTTACCAGTGCAGTTTGCAAAGTGATGGAACATCTGGTAAATAGACGTTTAATGTGTTATTTAGAGACACACAAGTCTCTCCACTCGTCAATATGGCTTTCATAAGGGACGTTCTACCATAGACCCCTTAATACGCTTGGATACATATGTTCGTAATGCCTTTGCAAATAAACACTCAGTTATTGCCATATTTTTTGACCTTGAGAAGGCATATGACACAGCTTGGAGGTATAATATTTTTGCCCAGGCCCACTCCTTAGGCCTCCGATGCAATCTACCATCTTTCCTTAAGAACTTTTTAACTGACAGACATTTCCGTGTTCGAGTCAATAATGTGCTCTCCCCGGACTTTATCCAAGCTGAAGGTGTCCCTCAGGGATGTGTTCTGAGCACAACACTTTTTCTCCTTGATATAAATGGTTTGGCCTCTGTTCTTACATCCAATATTTGGTCATCACTCTATGTAGATGACTTCGCTATTGCTTGTGCAGGCGCTGACTGTCACCTCATTACAGTTTCTCTCCAACATGCGATAGACCATGTTTCCAATTGGGCCACCATGCATGGGTTTAAATTTTCCAGTACCAAAACTCACCAAATTACTTTCACTAGACGCTCTGTCATCTCCGATCATCCTTTGTACCTCTATGGCTCCGGCATCCCTGAATGCGATACAGTCAGGTTTCTAGGCCTTCTCTTTGACAGTAGGTTATCCTGGAAACAACGCATTGCCTCTCTAAAAGCAACTTGTCACAGCCGGCTGAACCTTATTAAGACCCTTGCTCATCTTTCATGGGGGGCTGATCGTCAAACTCTCCTTCGCCTACATTCAGCTCTCATTTTATCGAAACTCGATTATGGTGACCAGATCTATTCAGTGGCCTCTCCTGCTACTCTCTCTAGCCTTAACCCCATCCATCACCAAGGATTACGTTTATGCCTTGGTGCTTTTCGCTCTTCCCCTGTTGAAAGCCACTATGCAGAAGCGAATGTTCCACCCTTGTCTGATCGCCATGATGCCCAGTGCTCTCACGATCTCCGCAATCCTTCCATTTATAGAATGGTCACTGATATAAGTAGACATTCTTTATTTGTTCGCCTTCCCTGTTTGCTCCGTCCCTTCTCTCTTCACCTACATTCGCTCTTGTCTTCCCTTCAGTTATTGCCTTTATATGTTCATGTAGCATCTCAGTTTTCCCTACCCCCCTGGGAAGTTCCAGCTGTTTGGGTCTGTTCTTTCTCGCTCCCTTGCTCGAAAGCCCAACTGCCTACGGTGGCTTCCCGCTCTCTTTTTCTTGACTACTTCCACTCTCATTCTCATGCCATCGCCGTGTACACAGATAGCTCTAAAGGTTCTGACATGTTGGATTCGCAGCAGTGTTTCCGGACAGCATTGTGCGAGGGCATTTACTATCTTCGGCTAGCATTTTTACTGCTGAATTGTGTGCCATTCTTGCAGCACTTATTCGTATTGCATCTATGCCTGTGTCATCATTTGTGGTTGTCTCAGACTCCCTCAGTGCTCTACAGGCTATACGGAAATTTGATACACCTCACTCCCTGGTTCTCTGTATCTGACTGCGGGTTCAAATCCCGCCCGTGGTATTGGTATGGTTTGTTTACAATCGTGTCATTACGATTTCGTGAGTCATATCCAACTTTGGCTATGCCGTATCTCTACTAAGCATAAAGATATTGTTTTTTGTTTGGTCCCTGGTCATGTTGACATACAGGGCAATGAACAGGCAGACACTGCTGTGCCGTCAGCAGTACATGGACCTACCAATTTCATATGGAGGTGTTCCATTTCCGACTATTTTGCTGTAATAGCTACCCACCTTCGCACCCATTGGCAACAACGTTGGTCTGCTCTGCTCAATAACAAACTTTGTGCTATTAAACCGAGTATAGGTTACTGGCCATCTTCTTGTCACCAGTGTCGAGGTTGGGAGACTACTCTCTCATGCCTTCGCATTGGCCATACTCGTCTTACTCATGGACATCTCATGGAGAGGCGCCCTGCTCCTCTCTGTGAGCATTGTTAGGCTCCATTATCGGTCAGCCACATTCTGTTACACTGCCCAATATATCAACGAGCACGCAGAATTTACCTCCAACGTCGTCTCCGCTCTACTACTCTCTCTTTACCTTCCCTTCTCGCTGATGGACCCACCTTTCATCCAGACTCCCTCATTGACTTTTTGACAACGACTGACTTACGCCACAAACTCTGATGATACCTTCAGCCCTTTCTACTTTAATCTCTTGCTACCCCCTACCCCCGCACTATCCCCTGCCCCACTGTTTTCTGTAACCTACTAATCATCCCTCCCCCCTTCTGCTGCCTGATACCCTGGCTTCCTTCCCTACCCTGCAGCGCAGTATAGCCCTTGTGCCTTAGCTCTTCTTTTTAATTTTAATAATAATATACCAATAATATCTATATTACCTACACTTGCAAGTAATCTTAGCTCATCTATCTTATTTCTTAGACTCCTACTATTTGTATTGTAAACCTTAAGGGAGCTAGTCACTCGTTGCCCTCTACTATCTCTCTTTGTTTGTTTATCAATTGATTTGCCATTACTAGCAACTTTATTTTGAATATTGTCTTTTAAACATATCCCTGAGGTATCCCTGTAATAACTGCTGTTTTTAACCCTAATACTGCAGCCTGATTGTTTCCCACAAACACCCATACCTCTATAATCCATCAGTTTAAATTCCTAGACAAGTCATCAATTACCCTCTCAATCGAATTGGCTAACCTGAGTTAATTACTTCTCAAGCTCAAGTTGATGCTTTCGCCTCCTTTTTGTAGTCGAACAATTTTCAAAAATTTCCGTGTTTGTCCTATCCCAATAATATCGTGAGGTCAAAAAAAAAAAATAACCTACTAAACAATGCTATTCAATCTCACGTCGTCCAACTTGATCCATTGTTTCTAGTTTATTCTTAAATCTCTCTAATCTTTTATTTATTGATTCATTAAAAACGACAGCAGCTATTCAGTAACAATGCCATTTATGGAAAGGATTTTATTCATCTTTCAAGTTCAGGAATAAGTTTCGACTGGATCATTGAAGAGAGCATTCAAGGTGTTGAAACTAATCACAGAGCGGGTGGGGATCGAACCTATGGTTGGTGAGTCCTAAAACTCACAGCCAGTGAGCTAACCCCTTTGCCCAACTGGCTCTAATAAGATTCATCCGAATGGTTAAAGCACTTGCCTATGGGTGTTAGGATTCACTCGCCATGGGTTCAAGTCCCACCACGTTCTGTGATTTGTTTGCATTTTTTTTTCTACGATATCGTGAGTTTAAACTAGTTGACATCAGTCACGTGGAAAAAATCGTATTACACAGTGAAAGTGATTATCTCACACTCAGAGACGAGGTGACTCACACACTCAGAGACGAGGTGACTCACACACTCAGAGACGAGGTGACTCACACGCTCAGAGACGAGATGACTCACACACTCAGAGACGAGGTGACTCACACACTCAGAGACGAGGTGACTCACACACTCAGAGACGAGGTGACTCACACGCTCAGAGACGAGGTGACACACACTCAGAGACGAGGTGACTCACACACTCAGAGACGAGGTGACTCACACACTCAGAGCGAGTGCTCACACACTCAGAGCGAGGTGACTCACAACTCAGAGGTAGGTGACTCACACACTCAGAGACGAGGTGACTCACACACTCAGAGACGAGGTGACTCACACACTCAGAGACGAGGTGACTCACACACTCAGAGACGAGGTGACTCACACACTCAGAGACGAGGTGACTCACACACTCAGAGACGAGGTGACTCACACACTCAGAGACGAGGTGACTCACACACTCAGATGGGCGAGGTGACTCACACACTCAGAGACGAGGTGACTCACACACTCAGAGACGAGGTGACTCCCACACTCAGAGACGAGGTGACTCTCACACTCAGAGACGAGGTGACTCACACACTCAGAGACGAGGTGACTCACACACTCAGAGACGAGGTGACTCACACACTCAGATGGGTGAGGTGGCTCACACACTCAGAGACGAGGTGACTCACACACTCAGAGACGAGGTGACTCACACACTCAGAGACGAGGTGACTCACACACTCAGAGACGAGGTGACTCTCACACTCAGAACGAGGTGACTACACACTCAGAGACGAGGTGACTCACACACTCAGAGACGAGGTGACTCACACACTCAGAGACGAGGTGACTCACACACTCAGAGACGAGGTGACTCACACACTCAGAGACGAGGTGACTCACACACTCAGAGACGAGGTGACTCACACACTCAGAGACGAGGTGACTCACACACTCAGAGACGAGGTGACTCACACACTCAGAGACGAGGTGACTCACACTCAGAGACGAGGTGACTCACACACTCAGAGACGAGGTGACTCACACACTCAGAGACGAGGTGACTCACACACTCAGATGGGTGAGGTGGCTCACACACTCAAGTGGGCGAGATGGCTCACACACTCAGAGACGAGGTGGACTCACACACTCAGAGACGAGGTGACTCACACACTCAGATGGGCGAGGTGGCTCACACACTCAGAGGGCGAGGTGGCTCACACACTCAGAGACGAGGTGGCTCACACACTCAGATGGACGAGGTGACTCACACACTCAGATGGGCGAGGTGGCTCCACACCATAGGACGAGGTGACTCACACACTCAGATGGCGAGGTGGCTCACACACTCAGAGGACGAGGTGGTCACACACTCAGATGGGCGAGGTGGCTCACACACTCAGAGGACGAGGTGACTCACACACTCAGAGACGAGGTGACTCACACACTCAGAGGACGAGGTGGCTCACACACTCAGAGACGAGGTGGACTCACACACTCAGAGACGAGGTGCTCACACACTCAGATGGAGAGGTGACTCACACACTCAAGGCGAGGTGACTCACACACTCAGATGACGAGGTGGACTCACACACTCAGAGACGAGGTGACTCACACACTCAGATGGGCGAGGTGACTCACACACTCAGAGGACGAGGTGACTCACACACTCAGGACGAGGTGGACTCACACACTCAGAGACGAGGTGCTCACACACTCAGATGGGCGAGGTGCTCACACACTCAGAGACGAGGTGACTCACACACTCAGAGACGAGGTGACTCACACACTCAGAGACGAGGTGACTCACACACTCAGAGCGAGGTGGCTCACACACTCAGATGGGCGAGGTGACTCCACACTCAGAGGACGAGGTGCTCACACACTCAGATGGCGAGGTGCTCACACACTCAGATGGCGAGGTGACTCACACACTCAGATGGACGAGGTGACTCACACACTCAGATGGGCGAGGGCTCACACACTCACAGTCAACAACGAGGTGCTCACACACTCAGAGACGAGGTGGGCTCACACACTCAGAGGGCGAGGTGGCTCACACACTCAGATGGGCGAGGTGGCTCACACACTCAGAGCGAGGTGGCTCACACACTCAGATGGGCGAGGTGGCTCACACACTCAGATGGGCGAGGTGGCTCACACACTCAGATGGGCGAGGTGGCTCACACACTCAGATGGGCGAGTGGCTCACACACTCAGATGGCGAGGTGGCTCACACACTCAGATGGGCGAGGTGGCTCACACACTCAGATGGGACGAGGTGGCTCACACACTCAGATGGGCGAGGTGGCTCACACACTCAGATGGGCGATGTGGCTCACACACTCAGATGGGCGAGGTGGCTCACACACTCAGATGGGCGAGGTGGCTCACACACTCAGATGGGCGAGGTGGCTCACACACTCAGATGGGCGAGGTGGCTCACACACTCAGATGGGCGAGGTGGCTCACACACTCAGATGGGCGAGGTGGCTCACACACTCTGATGGGCGAGGTGGCTCACACACTCAGATGGGCGAGGTGGCTCACACACACAGATGGGCGAGGTGGTCACACACTCAGATGGGCGAGGTGGCTCACACACTCAGATGGGCGAGGTGGCTCACACACTCAGATGGGCGAGGTGGCTCACACACTCAGATGGGCGAGGTGGCTCACACACTCAGATGGGCGAGGTGGCTCACACACTCAGAGACGAGGTGGCTCACACACTCAGATGGGCGAGGTGGCTCACACACTCAGATGGGCGAGGTGGCTCACACACTCAGATGGGCGAGGTGGCTCACACACTCAGATGGGCGAGGTGGCTCACACACTCAGATGGGCGAGGTGGCTCACACACTCAGATGGGCGAGGTGGCTCACACACTCAGATGGGCGAGGTGGCTCACACACTCAGATGGGCGAGGTGGCTCACACACTCAGATGGGCGAGGTGGCTCACACACTCAGATGGGCGAGGTGGCTCACACACTCAGATGGGCGAGGTGGCTCACACACTCAGATGGGCGAGGTGGCTCACACACTCAGATGGGCGATGTGGCTCACACAACTCAATGGGGCGAGGTGGCTCACACACTCAGATGGGCGAGGTGGCTCACACACTCAGATGGGCGAGGTGGCTCACACACTCAGATGGGCGAGGTGGCTCACACACTCAGATGGGCGAGGTGGCTCACACACTCAGATGGCGAGGTGGCTCACACTCATGATGGCGAGTGGCTCAACACTAGATGGCGAGGTGGCTCACAAGACTCAGATGGCGAGGTGGCTCACAACATCAATGGGCGAGGTGGATACAGCTCGATGCCACTTTAATGGATGTATTTTAATTGATATGTTTAATTTAGAGCACTGAAGATGGCAAGAGTATGTACACCGAAAGATATCTCTACGTGCATGTGCATTACTAGTATATTTTAATTCTTATTTGAAGGAACAAAGTATCCTGCAGGTGGTGTTCAGGTGGTATATAGATGTCATGTAATAATTCTCATGTGATCGAGTTGCTTTAAAATAATCTTACCAAGCAACCGAAAACTATATTTTTTTGAAGTGTAGAAGAAGGAAAAAAAAAGAGTTGAAGAAGGAGGAAAGCAAATTACCAACAAAAAGAATGCAAATAAGGTAGTGGGGGATTTGAATAAGATTCATTGTAGAGTATAATGAAGTTTTTTTTTTTTTAAATAAATGTAAACAGTTGAAAGTGGCGATAAATATTGAGATATTCCATTACGAAAGTTACCTGGCTGTGTTTACAATATAACTAAAGTGGTTTGAAGAAGTAAGTTGGTACAGATCGTTGCAGCGGGGGAGTTGACCCCCGAAAACCCTCGTCAGGTATACTTCAGGAGTACTTGGTACTTAGCATCAACAAGTGTTGCAACTCCAACACTAATGTTGCCCTGCACGTTGACCATGCTCCACTTGAACTGAAAGTGTGTCCATAGTTGATTCAAGCACATAGCAAGCCCAGCCTTTTAACCACTCACCCAAAAGAGTTTACAATAGGCTGATTTTTTGTAGCAATCACTTCTGTGACCTGGATGTATCAGCGATACTGTGACCCTCCTGTCTCATCCCTCAGTTTCAAAAGTTGTGGGAGTGCAGTTCTTGAGAGTATCTTTTAAACACCACCTGAAGAATAAAGTATTTTTAAAACAAAGAAAAGCAACAAAATTCACAATGCTCTCCTGGAGCAGCAATTTATCACAACTAACTTACACATTAGGCACGAAACTAAGCGACCTTTCTGTCAGTGTTGGACCAGTGTCAGGTCTCGAGTGTCTTGACCCTGGCCTGCGAAGGAGCAAAACGTTGTCTAGTGTTACTCCTAATTTGTAAGTTAAAAATGAAAGGTAATTGGTTAGAAACACTCTACAAGGAAGGAAGGTGAAGGTGCCTTGCTGTGGATAAAAGACTTTTTTTCCTTTATTTGTAAGCCAAAGAATAGAAGGTGTTGTCTCACTTCTCTGGATCAATTTGATGGCATCCCATTATCCCTCCCCCGTTCCCCCCTCTTACACATGTAGGTTTAGCACTTTCCCCATAAACAAGATGCTGTTAATTGATTACATGCACTCAGACTGCATTCTTCCGAAGGACAGAATGATATGATAAGTGTGCTGATAGTTTGAAGAATAAAAATGCACGATACAGTAGTTAAGAATATCCCTTAGCCACTATGTGCAAATAACCTGCACATAGGAGAAAGAAACTTATGCCTCATTAGCAGTGGCGGACATACATTTTTGGGGCCCTGAAGTTTGAATTCAAAACTTTTAAGCAATGTGAACTAGTCGCTTCCGGGGGCCCTCCGGGATTAGGCGCCCTGAAGAGTTTAAGCTTCATTAGTTTCACAGTAGATCCGCCCTGCTCATGATACAGAAAAAGGTGTTGAAAATGACAGATGAAGGTAGAAGTAGTAATTTTTCCAAATAGCATAGATTGACATGGACATTTATTAAAGATATAGGTAAACACTGATCTGGGGATAGTTGTAGACAAGTGATTTGTGATCAGATCAGACTCGGGGATTTTTTGTTGACGAATAAACCAGCAACACCTGGTAAGTCAGGGGTGGTTCTAGCCATGGCTCTCCTGAGAGCCATCGGGTGCCTCACTCTCCCATTTACTCCTAGAAATTCCTGGTAGTACCACAAGCGCGCCTTGTGATAAACACCAGTGTAGGCTAATTTTTACTTAAAGATTAAACTAAAAAAATTTAATTTCCTTAACACTCAGCGAGTCATCACTTGCCGAAGAACAGCGCCGGATAATTTTCCTTGATAAATAAAACAACAACAATTAATACCCTTCACTAGTTTTCCTTTAGAAGGTTATTGGAATATCAGGAATGTGATTACTTCTTCTTACGTCCAGAAGCAAGTACCTTGCCACTCCACCAGCTACATTATAGAAATTCTACGACATTGCTAAAACACATTGTAATGGACTCTCATTGTGAAATGGAGTGCATACAAACATTTATCCCTAATAACCTGCATTCCTGCCAGTACAAACTGAAATTTCACACTTTCGTATGTGTAAAAATGTAAAAGGAAATAAACTGTATTGGATATGATCTTCCCTGAAGACTACGGTAAATATTGAAGCTCCGGTGTCGCTTTTGAAGAATTTCATAAGTTTAATCAAATTTTAATTCTAGTAAAAACTTTTACGTGAATTATGTAGTCATACTTAGTAATCAACAGTCTGCAAATATACCAGATTTGTACAATAATTTATGTATTGTTCCTGTGCCAACACAATAAAAATGAGTAAAATTCCATTGATGTAAACCAGACGCCTCGTACCTTCGTAGCTCTTAATTTAGACACAATTATAAAGTTTATTTTAGTAAAAAAGAATAAAAAGTCCCAATACCGTGACTGGAACAATACACAAATAATTCGCACATAGTACAAAGAAACTTGTGACGACGTTTCGGTCAGTCTTGAACCATTAAGTTTATTCTTCTGTGTGCTGGTTATGTGTGCATTGTTTTATTCTAGAAGAGAGTCAGAGGTTTTGAATGAGCTCGACTTGTGATTATTCTCGACCTTGTAATGATCCCAGAGTTGAAAGACAATAGTCAGAATCTTTCTAGTCACACAGTGACAACAACAGCCAAGCATAATGAACCCATCAGACTTTTAGTGAATTTCGCAAATAATTAAATTTAAAGGAAGCAACTGTTCTTCCTCATTATTTTCTTTGCCTTTCTCACTAATTACTTTTCTTTCTTTCTCCATTTCTATCTTCCTGTCTCCAATACCCATCACAAGAAGGTACCTGACTGAATATATAAAGAATATGTTAAAAAAATCGTTTTAATAACAGGGAAAAAATAGGATGTCTTTGATGTCCGCTGTACTGTGACCTCCTCTATCAGGCTGCCTCATAACACATTATTGTGACCTCCACTACCATACTACCTCATAACACATTATTGTGACCACTACCATGCTGCCTCATAACACATTGTGACCTCCACTACCATGCTGCCTCATAACATATTATTGTGACCTCCACTACCATGCTGCCTCATAACACATTGTGACCTCCACTACAGGCTGTCTCATAACATATTATTGTGGTCTCCACTACCATGCTACCTCATAACACATTATTGTGACCTCCACTACCATGCTGCCTCATAACACATCATTGGGACCTAAACTATTATGTTGCCTCATAACACATTATTGTGACCTCCACTACCCTGCTGCCTCATAAAACATTATTGTGACCTCCACTACCATGCTACCTCATAACACATTATTGTGACCTCCACTGCCATGCTGCCTCATAACACATTATTGGGACCGAAACTACTATGCTGTCTCATAACACATTATTGTGACCTCCACTACCCTGCTGCCTCATAAAACATTATTGTAACATCCACTACCATGCTGCCTTATAACACATTATTGTGACCACTACCATGCTGCCTCATAACACATTGTGACCTCCACTACCATGCTGCCTCATAACACATTATTGTGACATCCACTACCCTGCTCCCTCATAAAACATTATTATGACCTCCACTTCCATGCTGCCTCATAACACATTATTGTGACCTCCACTACACTGCTGCCTCAACACATTATTGTGACCTCCATTGCAATGCTGCTTTATAACACATTATTGTGACCACTACTATGCTGCCTCATAACACATTATTGTGACCTCCACTACACTGCTGCCTCATAACATATTATCGTGACCACTACCATGCTTCCTCATAACACATTATTGTGACCTCCACTACACTGCTGCCTCATAACATATTATCGTGACCACTACCATGCTTCCTCATAACACATTATTGTGACCTCCACTACCCTGCTGCCTCATAACACATTATTGTGACCTCCACTACACTGCTGCCTCATAACATATTATGGTGACCACTACCATGCTGCCTCATAACACATTATTGTGACCTCCACTACACTGCTGCCTCATAACATATTATCGTGACCACTACCATGCTGCCTCATAACACATTATTGTGACCTCCACTACACTGCTGCCTCATAACATATTATCGTGACCACTACCCTGCTGCCTCATAACACATTATTGTGACCTCCACTACCCTGCTGCCTCATAACACATTATTGTGACCTCCACTACACTGCTGCCTCATAACATATTATCGTGACCACTACCATGCTGCCTCATAACACATTATTGTGACCTCCACTACCATGCTGCCTCATAACACATTATTGTGACCTCCACTACCCTGCTGCCTCGTAACACATTATTGTGACCTCCACTACACTGCTGCCTCATAACACATTATTGTGACCTCCACTCCCCTTTGCCCTCATAACAAATTATTGTGACCTCCACTACACTGCTGCCTCATAACACATTATTGTGAGCTCCACTACCCTGCTGCCTCATAACACATTATTGTGACCTCCACTATCATGCTGCCTCATAACACATTATTGTGACCTCCACTACCCAGGTGCCTCATAACACATTATTGTGACCTCCACAACCCTGCTGCCTCATAACACATTATTGTGACCTCCACTACCCTGCTGCCTCATAACACATTATTGTGACCTCCACTACCCTGCTGCCTCATAACATGTTATCGTGAACTCCATTACCCTGCTGCCTCATAACACATTAATGTGACCTCCACTACCCTGCTGCCTCATAACACATTATTGTGACCTCCACTACCCTGCTGCCTCATAACACATTATTGTGACCTCCACTACCGTGCTGCCTCATATCACATTATTGTGGCCTCCACTACCCTGCTGCCTCATAACACATTATTGTGACCTCCACTACCCTGCTGCCTCATAACACATTATTGTGACCTCCACTACACTGCTGCCTCATAACATATTATCGTGACCACTACCATGCTGCCTCATAACACATTATTGTGACCTCCACTACCATGCTGCCTCATAACACATTTTTGTGACCTCCACTACCCTGCTGCCTCGTAACACATTATTGTGACCTCCACTACACTGCTGCCTCATAACACATTATTGTGACCTCCACTACCCTGCTGCCTCATAACAAATTATTGTGACCTCCACTACACTGCTGCCTCATAACACATTATTGTGAGCTCCACTACCCTGCTGCCTCATAACACATTATTGTGACCTCCACTATCATGCTGCCTCATAACACATTATTGTGACCTCCACTACCCAGGTGCCTCATAACACATTATTGTGACCTCCACAACCCTGCTGCCTCATAACACATTATTGTGACCTCCACTACCCTGCTGCCTCATAACACATTATTGTGACCTCCACTAACCTGCTGCCTCATAACATGTTATCGTGACCTCCATTACCCTGCTGCCTCATAAAACATTATTGTGACCTCCACTACCCTGCTGCCTCATAACACATTATTGTGACCTCCACTACCCTGCTGCCTCATAACACATTATCGTGACCTCCACTACCCTGCTGCCTCATAACACATTATTGTGACCTCCACTACCCTGCTGCCTCATAACACATTATTGTGACCTCCACTACCCTGCTGCCTCATAACACATTATTGTAACCTCCAGTACCCTGCTGCCTCATAACACATTATTGTAACCTACACTACCATGCTGCCTCATAACACATTATTGTGACCTCCACTACCATGCTGCCTCATAACACATTATTGTGACCTCCACTACCCTGCTGCCTCATAAAACATTATTGTGACCCCCACTACCCTGCTGCCTCATAACACATTATTGTTACATCCACTACCATGCTGCCTTATAAAACATTATTGTGACCTCCACTTCCATGCTGCCTCATAAAACATAATTGTGACCTCCACTACCCTGCTGCCTCATAACACATTATTGTTACATCCACTACCATGCTGCCTCATAAAACATTATTGTGACCTCCACTTCCATGCTGCCTCATAAAACATTATTGTGACCTCCACTTCCATGCTGTCTCATAAAACATTATTGTGACCTCCACTTCCATGCTGCCTCATAACACATTATTGTGACCTCCACTACACTGCTGCCTCATAACACATTATTGTGACCTCCATTGCAATGCTGTTTTATAACACATTATTGTGACCACTACCATGCTGCCTCATAACACATTATTGTGGCCTCCACTACACTGCTGCCTCATAACATATTATCGTGACCACTAAAATGCTGCCTCGTAACACATTATTGTGACCTCCACTACACTGCTGCCTCATAACATATTATCGTGACCACTACCATGCTGCCTCATAACACATTATTGTGACCTCCACTACCATGCTGCCTCATAACACATTATTGTGACCTCCACTACCCTGCTGCCTCGTAACACATTATTGTGACCTCCACTACACTGCTGCCTCATAACACATTAAATTGTGACCTCCACTACCCTGCTGCCTCATAACAAATTATTGTGACCTCCACTACACTGCTGCCTCAAAAACACATTATTGTGAGCTCCACTACCCTGCTGCTCATAACACATTATTGTGACCTCCACTATCATGCTGCCTCATAACACATTATTGTGACCTCCACTACCCAGGTGCCTCATAACACATTATTGTGACCTCCACAACCCTGCTGCCTCATAACACATTATTGTGACCTCCACTACCCTGCTGCCTCATAACACATTATTGTGACCTCCACTAACCTGCTGCCCATAACATGTTATCGTGACCTCCATTACCCTGCTGCCTCATAAAAACATTATTGTGACCTCCACTACCCTGCTGCCTCATAACACATTATTGTGACCTCCACTACCCTGCTGCCTCATAACACATTATTGTGACCTCCACTACCCTGCTGCCTCATAACACATTATTGTGACCTCCACTACCCTGCTGCCTCATAACACATTATTGTGACCTCCACTACCCTGCTGCCTCATAACACATTATTGTAACCTCCACTACCCTGCTGCCTCATAACACATTATTGTAACCTACACTACCATGCTGCCTCATAACACATTATTGTGACCTCCACTACCATGCTGCCTCATAACACATTATTGTGACCTCCACTACCCTGCTGCCTCATAAAACATTATTGTGACCTCCACTACCCTGCTGCCTCATAACACATTATTGTTACATCCACTACCATGCTGCCTCATAAAACATTATTGTGACCTCCACTTCCATGCTGCCTCATAAAACATAATTGTGACCTCCACTACCCTGCTGCCTCATAACAAAATTATTGTTACATTCCACTACCATGCTGCCTCATAAAACATTATTGTGACCTCCACTTCCATGCTGCCTCATAAAACATTATTGTGACCTCCACTTCCATGCTGTCTCATAAAACATTATTGAGACCTCCACTTCCATGCTGCCTCATAACACATTATTGTGACCTCCACTACACTGCTGCCTCATAACACATTATTGTGACCTCCATTGCAATGCTGTTTTATAACACATTATTGTGACCACTACCATGCTGCCTCATAACACATTATTGTGGCCTCCACTACACTGCTGCCTCATAACATATTATCGTGACCACTACCATGCTGCCTCGTAACACATTATTGTGACCTCCACTACCCTGCTGCCTCATAACACATTATTGTGACCTCCACTACCCTGCTGCCTCATAACACATTATTGTAACGTCCACTACCATGCTGCCTCATAACACATTATTGTGACCTCCACTACCATGCTGCCTCATAACACATTATTGTGACCTCCACTACCCAGCTGCCTCATAAAACATTATTGTGACCTCCACTACCCTGCTGCCTCATAACACATTATTGTTACATCCACTACCATGCTGCCTCATAAAACATTATTGTGACCTCCACTTCCATGCTGTCTCATAAAACATTTTTGTGCCCTCCACTTCCATGCTGCCTCATAACACATTATTGTGACCTCCACTACACTGCTGCTTCATAACACATTATTGTGACCTCCATTGCAATGCTGCTTTATAACACATTATTGTGACCACTACCATGCTGCCTCATAACACATTATTGTGACCTCCACTACACTGCTGCCTCATAACATATTATCGTGACCACTACCATGCTGCCTCATAACACATTATTGTGACCTTCACTACACTGCTGCCTCATAACATATTATCGTGACCACTACCATGCTGCCTCATAACACATTATTGTGACCACTACACTGCTGCCTCATAACATATTATCGTGACCACTACCATGCTGCCTCATAAAACATTATTGTGACCTCCACTACCATGCTGCCTCATAAAACATTATTGTGACCTCCACTACCATGCTGCCTCATAACACATTATTGTGACCTCCACTACCCTGCTGCCTCATAACGCATTATTGTGACCTCCACTACCCTGCTGCCTCATAACACATTATTGTGACCTCCACTAACATGCTGCCTCATAACACATTATTGTGACCTCCACTACCATGATGCCTCATAACACATTATTGTGACCTCCACTACCTTGCTGCCTCATAACACATTATTGTGACCTCCACTACCATGCTGCCTCATAACACATTATTGTGACCTCCACTACCCTGCTGCCTCATAACATATTATCGTGACCACTACCATGCTGCCTCATAACACATTATTGTGACCTCCACTACCATGCTGCCTCATAACACATTGTGACCTCCACTACCATGCTGCCTCATGACACATTATTGTGACCTCCACTTCACTGCTGCCTCATAACACATTATTTTGACCTCCACTACCATGCTGCCTCATAACACATTATTGTGACCTCCACTACACTGCTGCCTCATAACACATTATTGTGACCTCCACTACCATGCTGCCTCATAACACATTATTGTGACCTCCACTACCATGCTGCCTCATAACACATTACTGCACCGTAGCGAAATACATATTAAATATTTATATAATTATTGGTTTTATGAAAGATGTTTACACAGTTATCTAATGAAGATATTTCTCCTCTGGCTGCTTCAAAATTTTAGTCAAATCACATGTTAACATTAAGAATGAGTTTACGCTACATAGTATTAATGATTAGATTTAGACATAAAACACAGATTGCTAGTCAAATAATTCTAACCAAGATATTCTCACGTGGCCCAACACTTGTACATAGAACAGGATTTTATCAGAGCAATGTCTAGCTCTAAGTCGAACTTTCTCAAGTGTTGCCCATGTGTCTAATTTATTAATTTGCCGGTTCTCTGAACCATTCATCTACATTCCTGTCTGACACAGCAACATCTTGGGATCCTAATACAGGGAATTCTTCACTTTCCTAACACTTGGGCACGACCTACTTTCACATTGGTCAAATGTGATACCACCTACGACTGCTGCACCTCTCCTGTCTACGGTATATTAGAACATAAGAACATAAGAACGAAGGAACACTGCAGAAGGCCTACTGGCCCATGCGAGGCAGGTCCAAGTCTCCTACCGGCTTAAGCCAATGCACCCAACCTAGTCAGGTCAGGTCACATTGACTTAAGGGAGGAACACGGCAACCGACCTGGTAGCACAAGCTATCAGGTCTAACTCACACCCACCCACATCCACTCATGTATTTATCCAACCTATTTTTAAAGCTGTTTATCTTTGTGAATTATTATTTCTTTTTCTATTCATTAATTTTCCTGAGGAGGAGCCAGCCTTGGTAATACTGTCTGAAGTTGTTACAGGGCTGAGTAAGCCTTCACAAGTGGCGACCTTGCCAGGATCAACTCTACTGAATAAAGATTTGACTCCATCTCGAATCTACCATTGGAACTTCAACGCCGCATACCACAGATGGTTACCACCAGCCATGAGTAATCATTCTCTATCGTAGGACTACAGTACAGGTATTTAAAAGATTTGGTGAATGTTATAGTCTCAATTTATTGTAAGTCAAGTCAGACAGGATATACTAGTTAATTCTGTCACCTTTATTTTTGAGCTTGAAACGATTTGGAGGCATAGACTCTAGGGACCCGAGATTTTCCAGTGACAAGTTGTTTCATTGAACTCTTTATTATATCAAGGGAACTGTCGTAGGACACTCTTGATTTTTTGTTGGTGAGAAGATTGGATGGTCAAGGGACCCCATTCTACTTACTGTTTGCTCGGAGCCGGCATAGAACCCTTCGTTTTCATTCAAACATACTGTTTAATCGAAGCAGGGATCGAACCCTCCAATTTATTTACAGTTTTAGCAGAGCACGAATTGAACCCTCCGTTTTCTTTGATATATCCGTTTCATTTTCCCCTGGTAGTTTAAGTTATTCTTGCAAGTTTGGAGGAATACGAGTTTTGGATGAACACTGGGAGTAAGTTAGGAATAACGGGGAAGAATTTAGAAGCTTTCATTAGTGCTAAGATCCAGGAAAGAGAAAGAAAGGAGAGAGAGAGCCTTGAGAGAGAGGAGAAAAAGGAGAGAGATCGAGTTGAAAGAGAAAGGCAAGAAAGACAGTTAGAAAGAGAAAGAGAAGACAAAAAGGAGCGTGATAGACTTGATCGTGAGGAGAGAGCTAAAGTATGTGAGGAACAAGTTAAATTAAGAGAACTTGAGGAAAGAGCAAAGGATAGAGAAGTTGAAGAAAGAGCTAGAGAACATGAGTTAAGAGAAAGAGAAAAAGATCGCGAGCTCGAAAAATCTCGCAATGAATTAGAGAATAAAAAGCTAACTTTTACTCAACAACAATTAGAGAAAGGAGTAATTGAATATCGTGCAGCTAGTGCACATATTCCAACACCTAATTTACCTCCCTTCACAGAGGGTGAAGACATTACTTCATACATTATCATGTTTGAAAATACCACTACCCTCTGACACCTGGGCTACCAGGTTAGGTATGTTATTTTCTGATACAGCTTTGAATATCTATGCAACTTTGTCGCAGGATATCATATGTAATTATAACCTACTGAAGAAGGCAATCCTTAAAGCATATCATAAAACCACAAATTCTTATAGCAAAGATTTCAGGTATGCCACCTTACAGCCTGGCCAGAACTTTCAGCAGTTACAGGTAACACTCTTTCGTTTGTTCGACTTTTGGATAGAGAGCTCAGGAATTGATCACAGTTATGAATCTCTTACAGACTTCATGGTTGCTGACCAGTTCCTGACAGCTCTTCCTCGCCAGATACGAACATTCATTAGAGAACGTAACCTGATTAAAGCTGATGAAGTTGCTGAGGCCGCTGACTTGTATGCTGAGGCTCTCAATTCCTATAAAGACCTAAAGGGGTCGAACCCTAAGGGCAAGGGTTCACCAGATCTTAAGAAATCAAAGCATCTAGTGGAAAACAAACGAACTTCTTTCATTCCTGTTTGTCATTTATGTAGTGTTAAGGGACAAAAAAGCCCGATTGTCCTTTAAAAGGCCAAAAATTGGAAGATTTTTAAAAAGACTGAATGACCAGGACCCTTCTGTTCGGAACAGTTAACGGACTTAAAAAATTTCCATTTTACGAGAAAGGGATGCACATGTATAGTTTTTTTCGAAAAACTGTTCCCTATCTTAAAAAACTCCCCTTTCATTCTTCAGACTATTTGGGGCGTACAACATTTTTCCCTACCACCGTTTTTTTTACATTGGGTCTAAATGGTTCCAGGTTGGTTTGAAGCCGTACTACCCCATACTTTTTTCCCGTAAAAAAGGTAAGAAAAAAGGTCCCATTTTTCCTTCTAGGTTGATTTTTCATCCCCAAAGATGGACATAAGCTTTTCAGACCTCTTCCTGTAGAGTCGAAAACCCCTCGAAAGTTCAGATGAGGCAATGTCTGGGAATTTCATGGGGGTTTTTAAAACCCCAGTGTCTACTTAAAAAGAATATAAATCCCGGGTTCACTTTTCAATGAAATGAGGATATCACCCCCGATACTTTTTTTTGTTTTAATAGGGCCAGACCAAAGCCCAGGCTTCTCTACTGCCCCTTTTTTTTTCCCGATTTTTAACCCTTTTAATTATCGAAGGACTCTTTGTCAATTTACAAAAATTGCTCTTCTCGTCAGAATTGCCAAAATGCACTAGACAAAACAATTTACCCAAAAGGAAAAAATTTTTTCATATAAATTTAAATATAAAAAAGGTTTCGTATAAATTATTAAAATTAAATTCAATGAGATAGACTATTCCCCTTATTTTGTTCCAAGTCAATGCAGAGAGACTGTTCTTAAAAGGCTCATGCCTCCATGGCCGGACATTTTTCGCATCGTAAAACCCTTAAATAAAATTGGGGGAAAACCTATTTTGGGCCCCAAAATGCCTCAGATATCACTCCTATTGTAGATCTTTAAAAATTTTGCCAACTGTCTCCTCCCGATACCGGCGAGTACCTATGGCCAAATCCCAAAATTTTTATGGTACCGTTGAAAGAGTATTTATTGACATGTTGGTCCTTTATCCCCACTTTCACTGGGGGCGTAGATATAATTAGCATTAGTTTTATGTTCGATTTTCCCTAAAGATGCCCTTAAATTTTTAAAAAAAAAAGATGGGGCTAAAGCTCTTTTTTTTCACTTATCCAATTTGGCATCCTGAGAGTTTTGTCTGCCGGGGACACAATTCACACGACTTAATGCAACTCTCTCCCAAACTCGGGGGGTGAACCCCTCTTTTCAAACACCATAAACCCCGTAATGGGGATTGACCCCAGCCCCTTTCCAAAGTCCTTTTTAAAAGGAACTTTGTCCCTTAAAACCCTAAGGATGGCATCTTTTAAACCCCCCTTTCTTTGTTGCCATGGGGGAATTTCCCGGACCTTTGGGGGTTTTCACCTTTTAAACTTTTTATGAAAACGGGGCCAGAGGCCTTGCCATCCTTCATGACTTAGGAAATGAGGAGTAAAATCGGGTTCAGTCTTCTTATCATTTTCCTTGACCTTTTGATCCAAAACATTGGAGCCCCTTTACTAGTTTTGAAAAAATTAAGTTTTGGTCCTACCAGTACAAAACCTTTTTTTATTCCAAAGTCAGAGGAAGTTTTAAAGAAGGGGTGAAGGTTTTGGTACTTTTTCCTACAAGTCAATAAAATTTTTAGTACATGGAAAAGGGCCATATAAAGTATTAAAAATTTGTGGGGAAAGGTTTTATACCTCATAAAATCAAGGGAAAACCTAATTTTTCAATTAACACCTTTGAAATATTACCGAAAAATTGGTGAACTGTGAATAATTTTGATTTGTTTTTCCACACAAACTTGTAAGACACTGAGGAGTGTAAAGGGGTGCGTAAATTTCACCTCTAACGTGATATGACAAGAACTACATGATTGGTGATCTTGCCACCGGGTTTTCAACAAACATTAATATTAATGAGTCTTTGGGTGAAACCAAAAAAACATGAACACTTCAATTTTGAGTAACTTTCAGAGTTTTACTATATTCCAGGGGCCCCTCCCGGTACCTAAGATTGATTAGTCACGGAATCCTTAAAAAAAACGGGAAAATTATACCCCCTTCCCGTTCACCTTTGGGAAGCTTTGACCCGGGGGTGACAATTATTAAAACTAAAAATCATTGAACCTTTATTTTTCTGCATATTGCTCCCAGTAGTCGTGTTAAAAAGGAGAAAATTTATTAGCTTGCTTGATTTTAGGGCCTTTTAAGCAAAAAACTCAGTGGGGATACTGGCCCTTTCCCCTTAATGATAGCGATTACACAAATTTTATGACTCTTCCTTCTTTTTAAGGGTTGGTATTTCACAGGCTACACAAATAATGTAAACCTTTTTCTAAGCGTACACCCCTTTTCCACCCACCAAGGCTGATCATATAGAACTATCCCTTCGTTTGGTAACGCCGTGACCTACTGAGACTGATGAGGAAGGTCTTGGATAATATGCCAAATGTTTTTTATTTGAAAAATTTTTGTAATGCAGACGGGACAAGCATATCCAAACTTAACATCAGTTTTAGTAGGTATGGTCACATGGGGCCCAAACTGCCAAGCCCCAAAAAATGCTTCCCGGGTAAACAAAGAAAGATATCTCGGGCTGATTCTTTTTAATAACTCCCTTTTTACCCTCCCCATAAATCGAAGCTTTATTAGAATTTAAATTTCCCAAAACCAAGAATCATGGTAGCTTTTTTGCTGTAAATTTTATACCGGTTTTTCCCGAACCTTTTGAACTTAAGCATTCCCTCCGACTTCCCTTTAAAAAACTGTGAAGGAACCTCTTTAACCTCCCGACTAGTCGAGAAAAGTTTAATGAGACTAAAAATACCTTCTTGAAAGACCCTATACTTAAGATTCCAGATATTAATAAAACATTTTGTTTAAGAACTGATGCCTCCAATACTGGCTTAGGTGCGGTGTTACTACAATATGCTTCCTAAGCCGGAAACTCCTTCCTGCAGAGACGAGATACTCCACCATAGAAAAGGAATGTTTGGCCCTTGCGTGGGGTATCTCCAAGCTTAAATTTTATTTACTGGGAAAATAATTCATTTTAGAGACGGATCACAAACCTTTGATATACCTAGAAACTTTTAAGGGAACCAACAGTCGCCTCTTGAGGTGCACATTGGCTCTCCAAGCTTTTAAGTTCCATATTGTGTACACCAATGGGTCATCCAATTATTTCTCTACTGGTTAAGTCGTGACAGTCAGTTAGAAGATTTGTTGTTGCCTTACGCGACTTCCACATTTAGAACTTTTTTCCTCGCCTATTCTTCTTATACTCCTTGACTATAAGTCTTGGTATGGGAGAGTGTGAGGGAAAAGTTAAAACAGATAGGATAGAAGCGAGTATATGGAAAACGATAGTTTGTTGCCGGCTGCTTGTTAAGGTAGGGTAAGTCTAGTTTCCCGCTATCCCCCCCCTTTTCTCCCCACCCCGAAAGGGGACGTGTGGGGCTCTGGCCAAAAAGTAATCACTCGATTCACAGCTCCCAGCACAACTGTAAGTAAAAGCCTGCTCCTATTCTAGTGGACTTATTGGTTGAAAGCTTCACTTTTGACCAACAATAAACTTAGTCCTTTCAGCCTTGATCTCCATGTTAGATGTTTTGATAATCACCACGTCTTTTAGGAATTGTACTTATCATGGAGAGTGATTTCTTAAGCAGTGGGTAACCTGTCTCTCTTTCCAGCATGGAATGACAGATCGGGTCACCTGCCAACCAACGAGAAGTGTTGAAGGAGAAGGACTTTTGCAAAAGTCTGGAGACTTCACTTTTTGGATCTACCTACCTGATTAACTGTAGGCGACAGCAGACAACAACCCCTCATTTTTGTAGTGGTAAAGAACCTGCTTTCCTGTTATCGTAACTAGCCATTGGGTTGTCACCAACACCTGTGACCCCCCACATCATCAGTAACGGCTGCAATTTCTACAAGACGGTGTCAACCTCCACCAGACACCCCAGTATAACTGTACATATTAGCGTTGAATTCAAACGTCATTTTTTCATTTAATTTTTCATTTTTCTTTCGAATAGGATATACCTTCATGTTTCACTGTTTTATCTTTGCATTAATAAATAATAAAGTGTTTATCTTTGTGAATTATTATTTCTTTTTCTATTCATTAATTTTCCTGAGGAGGAGCCAGCCTTGGTAATACTGTCTGAAGTTGTTACAGGGCTGAGTAAGCCTTCACACTTACGCAACACATGGGAATCTTTTGTAGATGAATGGTTCAGAGAACCGACATGTTGATAAATTAGACACATGTGCAACTCTTGGGTATCTTTATTGAGGAAACGTTTCGCCACACAGTGGCTTCATCGGTCCATACGTAGGAGAAACTTGAAGAACTGGAGGAGAATGAGGTAATCAGTCCCTCAACCTTGTGTCGATGTGTTCAGTCCATCAATCTTGAATAGAATACGGCATATGAGCGGAGAGGCAACTTATAAACCGTATAGCAGGAGAGGTGCAGCAGTCATAGGTGGTGTCACATTTGTTTAATGTGGAAGTAGGTCGTGCCCAAGAATTAGGCAAGCGAAGAAATCCTAAGTATTAAGATTCCAAGAAGTTGCAGTGTCTGACAGGTTTGTAGATGAATGGTTCAGAGAACCGACATGTTGATAAATTAGACACATGTGCAACTCAATAAAGATACCCAAGAGTTGCACATGTGTCTAATTTATCAATATGTCGGTTCTCTGAACCATTCATCTACAAACCTGTCAGACACTGCAACTTCTTGAGATCTTAATACTTAGGATTTCTTCGCTTGCCTAATTCTTGGGCACGACCTACTTCCACATTAAACAAATGTGACACCACCTATGACTGCTGCACCTCTCCTGCTATACGGTTTATAAGTTGCCTCTCCGCTCATATGCCGTATTCTATTCAAGATTGATGGACTGAACACATCGACACAAGGTTGTGGGACTGATTACCTCATTCTCCTCCTGTTCGTCAAGTTTCTCCTACGTATGGACTGATGAAGCCACTGTGTGGCGAAACGTTTCCTCAATAAAGATACCCAAGAGTTGCACATGTGTCTAATTTATCAACATTCCGGTTCTCTGAACCATTCATCTACAAACCTGTCAGACGGAAATAAATGGTATAAAATACCGACACAATGGAAATATAAACACATATGCAGTATAATGTGATCCTTTACTGACTAAGTTTCGCCCACACAGTGAGCTTTTTCAAGTCACAAACAGAACTGTGATGAATGGTTTTGAAAACCGACAAGTTGAAGAATTGAGACACTTATGCAACACATGGGAATCTTTATTGAATCTTCAATAAAGATTCCCATGTGTTGCATAAGTGTCTCAATTCTTCAACAAACAGAACTACCTGGGGTGGAAGGAACGCGAGTATTTATAGTCCGGTTCAGAATGCTGAGGTCAGGTGGAGAATGCTGCATCTGATGATGTACCGAGTGGGGTTATAGAGTCTAAAAACTTGGGTAGCTTGGAAAGGAGATTGGATAAGACTGTGAGCAGACCTTCTACAGTGTTCTTATGTGGGATAGCGATGAAGAAGTTTCTTGGCAAGTGGTTCAGCTATGTTATAGAAGCCACTATTCTGGTTGAAGTTGTCGGATATAGAAATAAGCGATGATTCCAGGATTCTTCGGTATTCAGTGTTGTCTTCTGTGGCGATAAGTCTTGAGTTTCTGTAGTTTATCAAGTGGTTGTGTGAATTCCACCCCAGGTAGTTCTGTTTGTGACTTGAAAAAGCCCACTGTGTGGGCGAAACGTAGTCAATAAAGGATCACATTATACTGCATATGTGTTTATATTTCCAAACCTGTCAGACACTGCAACTTCTTGGGATCTTAATACTTAGGGTTTCTTCGCTTGCCTAATTCTTGGGCACGACCTACTTCCACATTGAACAAATGTGACACCACCTATGACTGCTGCACCTCTCCTGCTATACGGTTTATAAGTTGCCTCTCTGCTCATATGCCGTATTCTATTCAAAATTGATGGACTGAACATATCGACACAAGGTTGAGGGACTGATTACCTCATTCTCCTCCTGTTCTTCAAGTTTCTCCTACGTATGGACTGATGAAGCCACTGTGTGGCGAAACGTTTCCTCAATAAAGATACCCAAGAGTTGCACATGTGTCTAATTTATCAACATGGAATCTTTGAGGAAATGGTATGGTGATACCGACAAGATGTGGAAAAAGACACTTATGTACAGTTCAGGACATTTATTAAAGGAAACGTTTCGCCACGAGTGGCTTCTTCAGTCCTAATACAGAGAAAACTAAGAAAACATTTATATATAAGAACATTAAATGGTAAAAAAATACCGACAGATTGTTAGGTAAGACACATATGCAACAGTTAGGCATCTCTACTTCGAAACGCTTCGCCTACACAGTAGGCTTCTTCAGTCGAGTACAGAAAAGTTGATAGAGCAAAAGAGACTTGAAGACGATGTAAACGTTTCAGTCTTTCAACAAGCTCTTCCCAGATGAGGGGCTGACCACCCAAACTTTAAGTGTGATGGACTGATTACATCGTCTTCAAGTCTCTTTGCTTCTATCAACTTTTCTTACTGAGAAGAAGCACTGTGACAAGGTTTTTTTGAAGTAGAATGCCTAAATGTTTGCATAGTGTCTTACTAAATCGTGGTATTTTTTACCATTTTAATTTTTATATATAAATGTTTTCTTTGTTTTTTTCTGTTTAGGGGTGAAGAAGCCCCCGTGGCGAAACGTTTCCTTTTAAAAAATGTCCGAACTGTACATAATGTCTTTTTCCACATGGGAATCTTTGTTAAGAAAAGTTTTTGCCCCACAGGGCTTTTTTCAGTCCAACACAAAGTACACAAGAAAAATCAAAATGGTATAAAACCGACGGTTGTTGGAAGACACATATGCAACAGTTAGACAACTTTTTCCTAAAAGTTTTGCCTCCAGTAGGTTCTTCAGTCGAAACAGAAAGTAGGCAGGAACAGAGAGATTTAAAGATGAATCAGTTCCTCACCCCGTAGTCGTAGAATTTGAGGTTTTTCATCCCTCGGCCGGAGAAGTTCGTTCCATAGTCAGGAACATCTGAAGATCAACGACAGGCGGAGACTTAAATTGTGGGAAGGGGGGTGCAGGGTTAGTAGGTAGTAGGTAAGTAGTAGTATTAGTAGTGAAGGCAACTGAGGGGTATGTCCCTCTCAGATCCAACCCTTCTCACTTAAAAAGTTTTCCCAAGGTGTTTTCTGTCCCAAAGTGCCACGTTTTGCAGTGTCTACAAGATGACATAAAAATGGTATACAATACCGAAGGTTGTTAGGTAAACACATATGCAACGTTAACAATTTTATTCCGAAACGTTTCGCTACCGTAGGCTTTTTCAGTCGAATACAAAAATACAGGAACAGTAGAGAGTGAAGACGTTTAATCATCCACACCCTTAAAGCGTAGAATTTGAGTTGTCAGTCCCTCGGCCGGAGAAGTTCATCCATAGCAGGAACTATCTAAAGATCAAGCGACAGTGCGGAGACTTAAATACTGGGGAAGGAGAGTGCGGGGTTAGTAGAGAGAAGTGTAGTAGAGTGTATATAGTAGTAGTGAGAGGCAACTGAGGGGTCATGTCCCTCTCAGACCCAACCCTTTCATTTGAAAAGTTTGCCCAAAGGTGTTTCTGTACCAAGATCCCACGTGTTGCAGTGTCTGAAAAGTGAGCATAAAAATGGTATACAATACCGCGGGTTTTTGTTGGGGTAAACCAATAAACAGTTAGAAACTTTACGAAACGTTTCGCCTACCAGTAGGTTCTCGCGAATACAGAAAGTAGGCGGGAACAGTAGAGATGTGAAGACGATTAATCGTCCATAAACCCTTAAAGTCGTAGAATTGGGTGTCAGTCCCTGGGCCTGGAGAAGTTCAGTTCCATAGTCGGGAAAACTATTAAAGATAAGCGAAGTGCGGGATTTAAAAATACTTGGGAAGGAGAGGTGCAGGGTAGTAGTAGTAGTAAAAAAGGTAGTATAAAAGTATATTTAGTATAGTAGTGAGAGAAACTGAGAGGTCATGTCCCTTCAACCCAAACCCCTTTCTCACTTGAAAAGCTTGTCCAAGGTTTTTTCGTCCAAGAGCCCCGGGTTCAGTTCTGACAAGATGAGCAAAAAAATGGTATCAATACCAAAGGGTTTGTTAGGTAAACACATATCAAGTTAGACAACTTTATTCCAAAAACTTTTTCGCCTACACAGTAGCTTCTTCATCGAATACAGAAAGTGGGGCAGGAAAGTAAGATGGAAGACGATGTAATCGTCCATCCCCCTTAAAGTCGTAAAATTTGGGTTTTCAGTCCCTCGGCCCTGGAGAAGTTCAGTTCCATATCGGGAACATCTGAAGATCAAGCGACAGTGCGGAGACTTAAATACTGTGGGAAGGGGAGAGGTCAGGGGTATAGTAGTAGTATGTAGTAGTAGTAAAGTAAGTAGTGTAGTAGAGGCAACTGGGGGTCATGCCCCTCTCAGATCCAACCCTTCTCACTTGAAAAGCTTGTCCAAGGTGTTTTTCTTACCAAGTGCCACGTGTTGCAGTTCTGACAAAGAGCATAAAAATGGTTAAAATACCGACGGGTTTTAGGAAGACACATATGCAACAGTTAGACACTTTATTCCGAAACTTTTCGCCTACACGTAGGCTTCTTCATCGAATACAAAAGTAGGCGGAACAGTAGAGATGTGAAGACATGAAATCAGTCATCCCCTTAAAGTCGTAGAATTTGAGGTTGTCAGCCCCCGGGCCGGGAAATTTCGTTCCAAGTTCGGAAACTATCTGAAATCAAGCGACAGTGGGAGACTTAAATACGTCGGGGGAGGGTGCAGGGTAGTAGTAGTAGTAGTAGGGGTATAGTATAGTATATAGTATAGTGAGAGGCAACTGAGGGGTCATGTCCCTCTCAGATCCAACCCTTCTCATTAAAAAAAGCTTGCCCAAAGGTGTTTTTTCTGTACCAAATGCCACGTGTTGCATGTCTGAAAAGATGAGCATAAAAATGGTAAAAAATCCCACAGGTTTTAGGTAGACAATATGCAACAGTTAGACAACTTTTTTTCCGAAATTTTTCGCCTACACGTAGGCTTCTTCAGTCAAACAGAAAGTAGGGGGAACATAGAGATGTAAAGACGATGTAATCAGCCCCCCTTAAAAATCGTAGAATTTGGGGTTGTCATCCCTCGGCCTTGAGAAGTTCATTTTCCAAAAGTCGGGGAACTACTGAGATCACGACAGTGCGGAGTTTTAAATACTGTCGGAAGGAGAGTGCAGGGTAGAGTAGTAGTAAAGAGTAGTAGTAGTATAGGTATAGTATGAAGGCAACTGAGAGGTCAGTCCCTCTCAGATCCAACCCTTCTCACTTAAAAAGCTGCCCAAGGGGGTTTTTCTGTACCAAGATGCCCGTGTGCAGGTCTACAAGATGACAAAAAAAAGGTATACAATACCGACGGGTTTTTAGGTAAGACCATATGCAACAGTTAGACAACTTTATTCCGAAACGTTT
>NC_069400.1:83999412-84029230 GCF_026875155.1 Cherax quadricarinatus | reverse complement strand
TTCTTGTGCCCTGACAAACCCTCTGGGACCTACCTAGCACGGTCTTACAATGTTGCCCTTAAAAGCTTGTCCCACCTACCTTCTCACACTCGTCAACACTATATTCTCTGTCTATGCTATTTCTGTTCTAATTCTAGTAATAACTTGCAGGAGTGAGTGACCAGTATCAAACAGTATGCAAGGCCAGCCAGGGCCGTCAACATGCAAACCACAAATAGGCGAATAAACTTGTGGTGACAGTTGCCAGCTGCTGATGACCAAGTCGTCGTCGTAGGCCTTAAATCCCTATTTTGGAGATCCTTCATCCATGATGATTATAAACATATATTCTCATACATCCCGCCTCCTCACGCGATTTCGCTCTTGACTGATGATAGTATACACTTCACATTATATACACTTCACTTTATATGTATAATGGCACACAACTTGTCGTGACGTCACTTCTTCAGGCCTACCGCTACCAATGTGGCAACAGCCCCTAAGACCCCCAACGGTTTGCGCTTTGAAATATTATGATTTCAGCTTTCCTCTCACTTTCTTTAACTAATAACTTTAATTATCACTCGTAGTATTGTTCACTGACGTTCCACTACCACTGATTACTGCTGTTATTGCACGCCATACAACGCTAAGGATCTCGGAGCCTTGTTCCGCACGTCTTCACCCCCACGGACCCACGCTACTTGTGGTGTGTGTGTGTGTGTGTGTGTGTGTGTGTGTGTGTGTGTGTGTGTGTGTGTGTGTGTGTGTGTGTGTGTGTGTGTGTGTGCGTGTGTGTGTGTAATGTGCGTGCGTTTGTGTTTTAGTGCATGTGTGTGTGTGTGTGTGTGTGTGTTGTGTGTGTGTGTGTGTGGTGTGTGTTTGTGTGTGTGTGTGTGTGTGTGTGTTTTGTGTGTGTGTGGGTGTCTGTGTGTGTGTGTGTGTGTGTGTTTTGTGTGTGCTGTTTGTGCTGTGTGGGGTATGTGCTGTGTGTGTGTGTGTGTGTGTGTGTGTGTGTGTGTGTGTGTGTGTGTGTGTGTGTGTGTGTGTGTGTGTGTGTGTGTGTGTTGTGCTTGTGTGTGTGTATGTTTTGTATGTGTGTGCTCTGAATTCAGAGTTTCTAGTCACAAAAAACCACATTATGAGGTTATTTTATTAAATTTTTAATAAACTGTAAAAGTGATATCACTTTAATTTCGGACATGCTACGGCCTCTCAACCACTTTCCTGACATTTATATTATATATTCTTAATGCTAGTTTAGCCAGGTCATCGACTTCACCATCTTCATACATAACTATGTATAATTTGTGTGCACCTGTCTGGCTTCATTCACAATCACAAAACATTTAGATCTCATATTTAGAGTTCGTAATAAAGATAGATATTCAGAAAGAATTAAGCTCTCTGTAGATGTAGATTCTAAAAGTTTGAAAGCACTAAGTATGGTAGTGAGTTTAGTTTGTTATAAGGAAGCAGTTTTTAATTGTAAACATGAATGTGTTACAGTACCATCATTTTGGTAAAATTTACGGTGCTACAATGCTCACTTATCCCTGAATGTTGCGTGAATAATATTATGTTAATCCGTTAATTCGTATTGATCAAAGATAATAAGAAGACTGAGTTGAGTTGTACAAGTATATTATACTTTTTTATATAAATTTTACAGGCTTAAGAGCTCTTATCCTACATCAGCTCTTTTCAAAGTCTAGCCCTATCTAAGGTATACTAACATCCCTGAGGATGTCACTCACAGTCGTCAACTAACACTGCTATATGAACAATGGCAGCAGACTTACTGCTAGGTGAACAGGAGCATAAGGTGCAAAGAAAAGTTTCTACCCGTGCCGGGAATCAAACCACGAACATTCAGTATATGAAGTGAGTGCGCTACTAACCTAGCCACGGGATACCTATATGGTTCATTTTCTGTAGATTAATACTTGCGAAGGACAATCCTAAATTGAAAGTCATGTGCTCTGAGGAACAGCGTCCGAAGTCACAATTAGAGCGGTTTCTTTCTGCTGGTGTTGTTCTCTTCATCCATAATGAGTTTAGTCCATTGCCAGTTCATAAGATTTTAGACAGTGTTCATTAACACTGTCTTGAGATTACTGAAGTATTCTTTCTCACAGTTAAATTCCTGAGATGACATAGTACAAGCCTTGTTAATGAATTCTGCAAGTGCTTTAAAAAGTTGATAAGAAACACTAGGATAAAATGATTAGAAAGAGTTAGAAGTGATCAAAGTCTCAAGACGGAAATGTTTTCTAATTAATATGTCCTAGTGTTTGATCACGTGTTTTTAAACGAATTAATGATAAATACCTGAGAAATATTTTTCTCTCAGTGAAAGTTCCTTGATGCCGGTTAGAGGCATTTGATCGAAGGAATTGGAATTTACTTTCCCTTCTTTGCATCGATCCTTATTGCCTCCAATTTCCCCAAGCGCTTTAAGATCAGGTAGCGCTCTGCAGGAAACGTTCTTCAGCTAAGTCGTATGAAGTCAATATAATGAGAGCTTTTACTGACTGTTTCGTCACACAGTTTGCTTTATCAAGTCGCAAAGAGATCTGCCTGAGGAGGAGATACAGGTACTGGTCTTCTACATGTGGTGACCCGAAATTTTATTGGAGTACCATTTAAGCGTGTATGCACCTGGAGAAGAGAGGAATGTAGAGGAGAGAGAGCGAGATTTTGAGAGATGTTAAGTGAATGTATAGGAACCTTTGAACCAAGTGAGAGAGTAATTGTGGTAGGGGACCTGAATGCTAAAGTAGGAGAAACTTTCAGAGAGGGTGTGATACGTAAGTTTGGGGTGCCAGGTGTAAATGATAATGGGAGCATTTTCATTCAACTTTGCATAGAAAGGGGTTTAGTTATAGGTAATACATATTTTAAGAAAAAGACGATAAATAAGTATACAAGATGTGATGTAGGGCGAAATGACAGTAGTTTGTTGGATTATGTATTAGTAGACAGAAGACTGTTGAGTAGACTTCAGGATGTACATGTTTATAGAGGGACCACAGATATATCAGATCACTTTTTAGTTGTAGCTACACTGAGAGTAAAAGGTAGATGGGATACAAGGAGAATAGAAGCATCAGGGAAGAGAGAGGTGAAGGTTTATAAACTAAAAGATGAAGCAGTTAGGGTAAGATATTAACAGCTATTGGAGGATACATGGACTGATGAGAGCATAGGCAATGGGGTCGAAGAGGTATGGGGTAGGTTTAAAAATGTAGTGTTAGAGTGTTCAGCAGAAGTTTGTGGTTACAGGAAAGTAGGTGCGGGAGGGAAGAGGAGCGATTGGTGGAATGATAATGTAAAGAGAGTAGTAAGGGAGAAAAAGTTAGCATATGAGAAGTTTTTACAAAGTAGAAGAGATGCAAGGAGGGAAGAGAATATGGAGAAAAAGAGAGAGGTTAAGAGAGTGGTGAAGCAATGTAAAAAGAGAGCAAATGAGAGAGTGGGTGAGATTTTATCAACAAATTTTGTTGAAAATAAGAAAAAGTTTTGGAGTGAGATTAACAAGTTAAGGAAGCCTAGAGAACAAATGGATTTGTCAGTTAAAAATAGGAGGGGAGAGATTATTAAATGGAGAGTTAGAGGTATTGCGAAGATGGAGGGAATATTTTGAGAAATTGTTAAATGTTGATGAAGATAGGGAAGCTGTGATTTCGTGTATAGGGCAAGGAGGAATAACATCCTGTAGGAGTAAGGAAGAGCCAGTTGTGAGTGTGGGGGAAGTTCTTGAGGCAGTAGGTAAAATGAAAGGGGGTAAAGCAGCTGGGATTGATGGGATAAAGATAGAAATGTTAAAAGCAGGTGAGGATATAGTTTTGGAGTGGTTGGTGCTATTTTTTAAATTTAAATGTATGGAAAAGGGTAAGGTACCTAGGGATTGGCAGAGAGCTTTGCATAGTTCCTTTGTATAAAGGCAAAGGGGACAAAAGAGAGGTAAAAATTACAGGGGGATAAGTTGTTGAGTATAGCTGGTAAAGTGTATGATAGAGTTATTATTGAAAGAATTAAGAGTAAGACGGAGAATAGGATAGCAGATGAACAAGGAGGCTTTGGGAAAAGGTAGGGGGTGTGTAGACCAAGTGTTTACAGTGAAACATGTAAGTGAACAGTATTTAGATAAGGCTAAAGATTTTTTTGTGGCATTTATGGATTTGGAAAAGGCGTATGACAGGGTGGATAGGGGGACAATGTGGCAGATGTTGCAGGTGTATGGTATAGGAGGTAGGTTACTGAAAGCAGTGAAGAGTTTTTACGAGGATAGTGAGGCTCAAGTCAGAGTATGTAGGAAAGAGGGAGATTATTTCCCAGTAAAAGTAGGCCTTAGACAAGGATGTGTGATGTCGCCGTGGTTGTTTAATATATTTATAGATGGGGTTGTAAGAGAAGTAAACGCGAGGGTCTTGGCAAGAGGCGTGGAGTTAAAAGATTAAGAATCACACATAAAGTGGGAGTTGTCACAGTTGCTCTTTGCTGATGACACTGTGCTCTTGGGAGATTCCGAAGAGAAGCTGCAGAGATTGGTGGATGAATTTGGTAGGGTATGTAAAAGAAGATAATTAAAAGTGAATACAAGAAAGAGTAAGGTTATGAGGATAACAAAAATATTAGGTGATGAAAGATTGGATATCAGATTGCAGGGAGAGAGTATGGAGGAGGTGAATGATTCAGATATTTGGGAGTGGACGTGTCAGCGGATGGATCTTTGAAAGATGAGGTGAATCATAGAATTGATGAGGGGAAAAGGGTGAGCGGTGCACTTATGAGTCTGTGGAGACAATGAACTTTGTCCTTGGAGGCAAAGAGGGGAATGTATGAGAGTATAGTTTTCACACCAACGCTCTTATATGGGTGTGAAGCATGGGTGATGAATGTTGCAGCGAGGAGAAGGCTGGAGGCAGTGGAGATGTCATGTCTGGGGCAATGTGTGGTGTGAATATAATGCAGAGAATTCGTAGTTTGGAAGTTAGGCGGAGGTGTGGGATTTCCAAAACTGTTGTCCAGAGGGCTGAGGAAGGGTTGTTGAGGTGGTTTGGACATGTAGAGAGAATGGAGCGAAACAGAATGACTTCAAGAGTGTATCAGTCTGCAGCGGAAGGAAGGCGGGGTAGGGGTCGGCCTAGGAAAGGTTGGAGGGAGGGGGTAAAGGAGGTTTTGTGTGCGAGGGGCTTGGACTTTCAGCGGGCATGTGTGAGCGTGTTTGATAGGAGTGAATGGAGACAAATGGTTTTTAATACTTGACGTGCTGTTGGAGTGTGAGCAAAGTAACATTTATGAAAGGATTCAGGAAAACCGGCAGGCCGGACTTGAGTCCTGGAGATGGGAAGTACAGTGCCTGCACTCTGAAGGAGGGGTGTTAATATTGCAGTTTAAAAACTGTAGTGTAAAACACTCTTCTGGCAAGACAGTGATGGAGTGAATGATGGTGAAAGTTTTTCTTTTTCGGGCCACCCTGCCCTGGTGGGAATAGGCCAGTGTGCTAATAATAATAAATAACCATTTACAGCACTATGGCGGGGGCAGCCCTATGAGCCATTCCTGGCACTCAGATTACAGCCCGAGTACCAGAACGACTCGGTAGATTCTCTGGAAGTGTGTTGAACATCTGACGTCTGACACAAGTGTGCTGTAGCTGAAGCAGGTACAACTGAGCAGAGAGTATATGAGTATATAGAGAGCATAGTGACACGAAAGATCAAGTGAAGAATGTTTAGAAGAGGTTCCACCTGCAAAGGGCTTGCAAGGAAATGCCAGGTACGTTTGTTGTTCTGTAAGATAACGGTATTATAGTTGAAATTGTTTGATAAAAATATAAGTGATGATTTGAAGATCCTGCTATTCTGAGTGTCTTCTTCCCTAGCGATTACTCTTACATCTCTATAGTTGGTCAAATGATTTTGGAAATCTCCGTGTAAAACACAGGCATTCCTGAAATTGTCCACTCTGCTTCCGTATTGATGTTCTGAAATACGTTTTAGGAAGTCTCTGGATGTCTCCCCCACATTTAAGTGTTTACGTATACCCCAGCAAAGGAAGTTATGATGAGAATGTCGTCAACGTAACGGAGCCAGGTGACTGAAGAGAAAATAATGGAGAAAAATCACTCAGCTTCTATATGCTCCATGTATAAGTTCGCCAGTACAGCACTAAGTGGGGATCCCCTGGGCAGTTCAAAAGTCTATTGTATAAGATAATTTTCAAAAGAGAAACATGTAAACCCAACACAATATAACAAGATACTGAGAGGTAACATGAAGAGACGCACCTCCGAAATTATACGCAGCAGTCATCACAGCTAATGGTCAACAGAAAATCAGGCTTACTAGGAAATTCCAAACTCTCTACGAAAAGAGTCATTGGGAAAATCGGGGAAGGCCTGAAGCTATTAAAAATTTTTCATCTTAACAACAAACTTACTTGTCCATTCCGTGCAGACATTTCTCATATTCAACCTCTCCTCAATATTCCTCACCTAACCATTCACGTCACTATGCTCCTTACATATGCTCATGTACTCTCTACCTAGGTAGATCTGTAGTAATAAAGAATCGCATTAAACAGCATTTATGTCTATTTTTCCATCATGTTGGTATTTTATATTAGTTATCTCCATCGTATGAAGTCCCTGCAAGTTTTGCTTGTGACGGTGGCAACCCATATTAATCTTTCTCGACATAAGGGCTAGAGTGAGACTTGTACCCGATAGGAAAGTTTCACTTCATGTAGTCTTGTTCTCAGCTTTAGGGCTCAAGTATTGATTATGTACGAGTGCATGCTTGAATATTTTACTTTTGTGAGGGATTCTATGTGACTATTTTGAGTCCGCAGTGTTATTTTTATCTATTCTTTACTGAGGACCACATCCGTATATTATGCCAGAGACTCAAAGATATCCTTCTGATAATATAATTAGGAATTCCCCAAGGGAATTTTTTTTTTCCTCTAACTTTTTTTTTTATTCTTCATAACACATTTTTTTTAATTATATTAAATATGGTACATTTTTTGTTTTAATAATTAAAGAATGCTTCCGATTTGGCTTAAAAATAATTTGTTTCATCTTAACAAAGAATACACCATAAATTTAGTCAGGTAGGGGACAAATTTTAAATTTTTATAGAAAAATTAAAAATAACCGGGGAAACGTTTAAATCATTTTCAATTCGGGAAAGCTTTTTGATTGTTTCAAAAATGTCCATCAGTAGACTTTATTAAAATATAGCGTACCAATCATTCTGAGCTTTGTAAATATCAATTTGCCAGTTTATTAAGCAAATTGTTTCCCATACAACAACTAGAAAATGCCTCTTCTGATCGGCTTGAAACTTCTTCTTGATTTGTTGGTACTCTCCCGGTCCGGGCCTTTTCCAAGTGGTGGCCCGGCCTTGGCTCCCTTTCTCGGAAGTATCTCAGGCTAATGTCTGCCATGGGAAGAGGTACAAGTACCTCCACATCGTCGGGATCAACTTTCCCCAGGCCTAGCCACATTTCTCGCCCTCACGTGGCTCGTAGGGAGAAGCTAGGCCACTCTGGTCTGCCATCCCCACCCCAAGGGGGCTAATGGGAATGGCAGTCTTGTAAGCTGCAAGTTCTGGCTTGGGCCTACCCTGCCCTAGAAGGGCTGGGCATGGTGATCGATCTGGCTTGAAACTCTAACTGCTGGTGCCTCTTAATAGGAAGTATTTTAGTACTGATATTAGACTGCGTGAATGTCAGTTCTCCATTTTATTAGCTAGTTTTATGAAACTAAAATTTTCTTAATAAATCAGAATCAAATAGTTTTTTTACTGGATTGATGAGAATTTTAAAAAGAATGAAAATGAGAAAAACAAACTAGAATAATGTAAAAATCTGCCCTTTTATGGTGTTTTTAAGAATAACGAGGAGAGAATTTCCTATTTTCTTTGAACATTCTTGACAATATTTGTGTTTGCTTTCTCAAAAGGTTTTATTTATTATTTGATCAAATTAAAATTTTAAACAGTTGCGTAATGTATGTTTGATAAGATTCTTGGGACTATAATATTATATGTGTGTGTCTTATACACAATGATACGTAAGCCATTCCCAAATTTGGTTTCCATGTGATAAATAGAAACAGGTTCCTCTGACAGGTTTTAAAATATCAATACTGGTGTATCCTACTTGGTGGATGGTTCATATATTTAATGGAATGTTTGGATGTCATTCTGCCGTTTTTCATCTGGTTTATATTATTTTATCTTATTGCATTATTTTGCGTTGATACCAGCGAGGGGCTGGATCGAAGGAACAGGACTTAGCTTCCCCTTCCATTGATCGAATCAGTGCCTCCCATTCCACAGGCGTTATATAACCATAAGGGTTTAGAACTTTCCTCTGATTAAAATAAAACAATTGTGAACGGCATATATTTTAAATAGTTGATGCTACATATAATGACTGGAACACTTCATAGGTTTATGCTGAATAGGCATAAATTTTATTGAATTCTGTACAATAACTTGTCAGCTTAAGCTTTTTGTGTTGTGTTTTCCTCAAGGGGAAACTATTTCTTGTAAGTAATTGTGTGCCAGTTTCATTACTTAAGTTGGTTTGTGTGAAATAAATAATGTTTCTTCAGATCAGAAATAAGTCCCATTGTTTGACTATACAGAAAAGGTTTACTCAGTTTAATATCCTTTTAAATGCCCATAACAACTTGCACCCTGAAGACCATTGTAAAAATATTCGTACATCATAATCACTAGGGTTACATAAAACTTACTTTCATAAAAGATGATCAGTGTTTTAAGAAAGCTAAGATTTATTTTGGCCAGTGTAGCTTGCAGTTTGCTTTTCATCTGGGGTGGGGGGGGGGAGAACAATTGCAAAAAAGTGATAGGCTGGATTTTGAGAGATAATGTCTGAGTGTCGCATCTGATCAGCTTCAACACTTTCATGTTGAATACTTGATATCAAAACATCTGAGCGGCTTGAATATTATGATATATTGGCCTATGGTATCTCAGAAAGATCTGAACTAGATTTGATCTGAGTGTTCTGAAGTTCTGCAATTTTCCGCCACTTATTGGAGTTAGCTGCCAGAAATGACATAGAAAAAGACCCTCGTTCCAGCATCAATAATGAACCTCAGCAAAAAACGAACCAATAAGACAAATGCACTTTTAAAATAAATTTCACTATTTCTTGTTTTTGCTGTAATAAACGAGGAAAAATAAGACAATTGAGAGGGTACAGGCGATGTCTTTAAAATGTGTAAAGTAAAAGGACACAAGCGTAACTAATGTGACATTTTTACTGAAGCAAGGTTTCGCTCTCCAGGAGCTTTGTCAAGCAGGCTTGACAAAGCTCCTGGAGAGCGAAACGTTGCCACAATAAAATGTCACATTAGTTGCACTTGTGTCCTTTTACTTTACAAATTGTCGGTCATTCTGCCATTATTACAATCTTTAAAATGTGAAGAACCACTAGTCAACTTGAAACAGCAGCTCCCAATCGTCTAGTGGTAACAGCAGCTACCATTGGTCTAGTGGTAACAGCAACGGGCACTGGTCTAGTGGTAACAGCAGCTACCATTAGTCTAGTGGTAACAGCAGCTGCCATTAGTTTAAGGTAACAGCAGCTGCAAATGGTCTAATAATCACAACAGTTGCCACTAGTCCAGTGGTAAAAGCAGTTGCCACCAGTCTAGTGGTAACAGCAGTTGCCACTGGGCTAAAAATAACAGCAGTGGCGACTAGTCTAATAATAACAGCAGCTGCCACTAGTCTAGTGGTAACAGCAGTTGCCATTTGTCTAGTGATAACAGCAGTTGCCACTAGTCTAGTGGTAAAAGCAGTTGCCACTAGTCTAGTGGTAACAGCAGTTGCCACTAGTCTAATGATAACAGCAGTTGCCACTAGTCTAGTGGTAACAGCAGTTACCACAGGTCTAATGATAACAGCAGCTGCCACTAGTCTAGTGGTAACAGCAGTTGCCACTGGTCTAATGATAACAAGGGTTGCCACTTGTCTAGTGGTAAAAGCAGTTGCCACTAGTCTAGTGGTAACAGCAGTTGCCACTGGTCTAAAAATAACAGTAGTGGCCACTAGTCTAATGATAACAGCAGCTGCCACTAGTCTAGTGGTAACAGCAGTTGCCATTTGTCTAGTGATAACAGCAGTTGCCACTAGTCTAGTGGTAACAGCAGTTGCCACTAGTCTAGTGGTAACAGCAGTTACCACTGGTCTAATGATAACAGCAGCTGCCACTAGTCTAGTGGTAACAGCAGTTGCCACTAGTCTAGTGGTAACAGCAGTTACCACTGGTATAATGATAACAGCAGCTGCCACTAGTCTAGGGGTAACAGCAGTAGCCACTGGTCTAACGATAACAAGGGTTGCCACTTGTCTAGTGGTAACAGCAGTTGCCACTAGTCTAATGATAACAGCAGCTGCCATTAGTCTAGTGGTAACAGCAGTTGCCACTAGTCTAGTGGTAACAGCAGTTGCCAATAGTCTAGTGGTAAAAGCAGTTGCCACTAGTCTAGTGGTAACAGCAGTTGCCACTGGTCTAAAAATAACAGCAGTGGCCACTAGTCTAATGATAACAGCAGTTGCCACTAGTCTAGTTGTAACAGCAGTTGCCACTAGTCTAGTGGTAACAGCAGTTGCCACTAGTCTAGTGGTAACAGCAGTTACCACTGGTCTAATGATAACACCAGCTGCCACTAGTCTAGTGGTAACAGCATTTGCCACTGGTCTAATGATAACAACGGTTGCCATTTGTCTAGTGGTAACAGCAGTTGCCACTAGTCTAATCATAACAGCAGCTGCCATTAGACTAGTGGTAACAGAAGTTGCCACTAGTCTAGTGGTAACAGCAGTTGTCACTAGTCTAGTGGTAACAGCAGTTGCCACTAGTCTAGTGGTAACAGCAGTTACCACTGGTCTAATGATAACAGCAGCTGCCACTAGTCTAGGGGTAACAGCAGTTGCCACTGGTCTAACGATAACAAGGGTTGCCACTTGTCTAGTGGTATCAGCAGTTGCCACTAGTCTAATGATAACAGCAGCTGCCATTAGTCTAGTGGTAACGTCAGTTGCGACTGGTCTAATGATAACAGCAGCTGTTACTAGTCTAATGGTAACAGCAGTTGCCACTCGTCTAGTGGTAACATCAGTTGCGACTGGTCTAATGATAACAGCAGCTGCCACTACTCTAGTGGTAACAGAAGTTGCCACTGGTCTAATGATAACAGCAGCTGCCACTGGTCACGTGGTAAGAGCAGCTGCCACTAGTCTAGTGGTAACAGCAGTTGCCACTGGTCTAATGATAACAGCAGCTGCCACTGGTCACGTGGTAACAGCAGCTGCCACTAGTCTAATGGTAACAGCAGTTGCCACTAGTCTAGTGGTAACAGCAGTTGCCACTAGTCCAGTGGTAACAACTGCTTCCACAAATTTAGTAGTAGCAGCACCTGCCCCTGATCTAGTGGTAACAGCAGTTGCCATTGTTCTAATGATAACAGCAGCTTCCACTTGTCAAGTGGTAACAGCAGTTGCCACTAGTCTAATGATAATAGCAGCTGCCACTAGTCTAGTGGTAACAGCAGCTGCCACTAGTCTAGTGGTAACAGCAGCTGCCACTAGTCTAGTGGTAACAGCAGCTGCCACAAGTCTAGTGGTAAGAGCAGCTGCCACTAGTCTAGTGGTAACAGCAGTTGCCACTGGTCTAATGATAACAGCAGGTGCCACTAGTCTAGTGGTAACAGCAGCTGCCACTAGTTTAGTGGTAATAGCAGCTGCCACTAGTCTAGTGGTAACTGCAGTTGCCACTGGTCTAATGATAACAGCAGCTGCCACTAGTCTAGTGGTAGCAGCAGCTGCCACTAGTCTAGTGGTAACAGAAGTTGCCACTGGTCTCGTGGTAACAGCAGTTGCCACTGGTCTAATGATAACAGCAAGTGCCACTAGTCTAGTGGTAACAGCAGCTGCCACTAGTCTAGTGGTAACAGCAGCTGACACTTGTCTAGTGAGAACGGAAGTTGCCACTGGTCTGATGATAACAGCAGCTGCTACTGGTCACGTGGTAAGAGCAGCTGCCACTAGTCTAGTGGTAACAGCAGTTGCCACTCGTCTAATGATAACAGCAGCTGCCACTGGTCACGTGGTAACAGCAGCTGTCACTAGTCTAGTGGTAACAGCAGCTACCTCTGGTCTAGCGGTCATAGCAGCAGCTACCACTGACGCAGTGGTAAAAGCAGCTACCATTGGCCTAGAGATAGCTACAGCGAGGTGTGCAGGCCAATAATCTACACTTCTGAACATAATATGGGGTGTCTGTCCTGAAGTTTGTGTCCGCATTGTCTCTACGTGCCTACCTTCAATATTACGTTGCAACCTGCAAGTCATTCTATGCTATTGCTTCGAGTTGCATTGAGCGAATTACAGTTATTGTTAAGTTAAGAACATAAGAATGAAGGAACATTGTAACAGGTCTACTGACCCATGCGAAGCAGGTCCATGCCACCCCTCGGCTTAGAACCATGACCTAGTCAGGTCGCTTCCACTTAAGGAAGGTTCACCTCACCAGACCTTGTAGCACAAGCTAGTCAGGTCCAACTCACACCCACCCACACCCACTAATGTATTTATCCAACCTATTTTTAAAACTACACAAGGTCTTAGCTTCTATGACGGTACTCGGGAGTTTGTTCCACTTATTTACAACTCTATTACCAAATCAGTGTTTTCCTATATCCTTCCTGAATCTGAACTTTTCCAACTTGAAATCGTTGCTGCGAGTCCTGTCTTGACTAAATATTTTCAGCACGCTATTTACATTCCATTTATTTATTCCTGTTTTCCATTTATACACATCAGTCATATCATCCCTAATTCTACGCTTTTCTAGAGAGCGCAGATTCAGGGCCCTCAGTCTATCCTCATAGGGAAGATTTCTGATACATAGGATCAGCTTTGTCATCCTCCTCTGTACGTTTTCCAGTGCATTTATATCCATTCTGTAATGGAAATAAATGGTATAAAATACCGACACAATGCCAGAATGTACGGCCTACGGAAAACTCACAAGCCTGGTATCCCATTGAGGCCCATATCTTCGGGAATAGGCAGTGCTCCCCGCCAACTCTCAGGAATTCTCGCAAAACACCTCCCTAAACTCTTGGACACCATCAATCCAGCACATCTCAAACATTCGGGTGATCTTCTCAATCGCATTCGCAACATCAACATCTGGAACAAGAAACTTTCCAGCCTTGACGTAACTTCCCTATTCACCAAAGTACCTACTATACAAGCCATCGATCTCTTACATAGGAAAATTGACGATTCACTTGATCTTCCTATTCCAGCCAGCGATTTCATCGACCTTTTTGAACTACGTGTTGGCTTTAAGTGTTTCTCTTTCGAAAATCACCTCTTTCAGCAGACGTTTGGACTACCCATGGGTTCGCCACTCGCTGCCGTCCTGGCGAGCCTATACATGGAACATCTGGAAGCAGAGCGTTTTTCCACCGTTATTCCTTCGTCTGTCACCTGGCTCCGTTATGTTGACGACATTCTCCTCATAACTCTCAGACGCTTCAACGTTCAAGCTCTCCAAGACAAGCTCTACTAGGTCGAGCCCTCAATCCAGTTCACACTTGAGGAAGAAGTCGACAACACTCTTCTTTACCTTGGTGTTCTTCTCTGCAAAGCTGACCATGGACTTCGTTTTAAAGTCTATCGAAAACCCACTAACCAAAACGATCTTCTCCACTTCTACTCTCAGCACGACACCAAAACTAAACGTGGTGTAATTAGTATAGGCTTTTTCCTGCGTGCACTCGGAATCTGCAGCAATGAGTTCCTTGAGGAAGAATGCACTATAATTGAACAAGTATTTTCCAAACTCCACTATCCTCGTCACTTCATCAGAGACTGCAGAAGACGGGCATTAAAGATCTTCAACACACCCAGGGAAGACACTACAGAGAAGAGATATATAGTCCTCCCCACCAACTCCATTGCCATCACGTTTCCAACATCTTTTCCAATACCTCATTCCAGGTATCTATAACCACGATCATCAAGGACATTACCAGTAATAGACAGGACAAGCTTCCATCCTCTACAGGGGGTATACATAATCCCTTGTAATGATTGCAGCAAATTATACGTGGGCGAAACATCAGAGACCTCCAAACACGTATTTCAGAACACCAGTGCGCACGCAGGTCTGACGATCCAAGGAATGCCTGTGTACATACATTACAATTCACACAACCATTTAATCAACTACAGAAACTCAAGACTTATCACCAAAGAAGACAACACTCAATACCGAAGAATCCTGGAATCATCGCTTATCTCTATAACCAACAACTTCAACCAGAACAATGGCTTGTACAACATAGCTGAACCACTTGCCAAGAAACTTCTTCATCGCTATCCCACATAAGAACATAGGAATGGAGGAACACTGCAGAAGGTCTACTCACATACTTATCCAATCTCCCTTCCAAGCTACCCAAGATTTTAGACTCTATAACCCCACTCGGTAGATTATCACATGCAGCATTCTCGACCTGACCCAGCATTCTCAACCTGATTATAAATACTCGCGTAACTTCCACCCCAGGCAGATCTGTTTGTGACTTGAAAAAGCCCACTGTGTGGGCGAAACGTTGTCAATAAAGGATCACATTATACTGCATATGTGTTTATATTTCCATCCATTCTGTAATATGGTGACCTGAACTGTGCAGCATAATCTAAATGAGGCCTAACCAAGTATATATAGAGTTGAAGAGCAACCTGAGGACTTCTATTATTTATACTTTTTACTATGAGCTTTATTGGAAACACTAATGCGCTGTTGTCTTGGTTTCAGATTATTGCTAACCAGAACTCCTAAATTTTTTTCGCAATCCGAATATTATGCTCTACATTATTTAGTTTATATGTGGCTTGGTTATTTTCCTGTCCAGCATTGAGAACTTTGCATTTGTCTATACTAAACTACATCTGCCACTTCTCCGACCACGGCATCAGTCTATTCAGATCATCCTGGAGTGCACTAATGTCCTCAATAGAATGAATAGGACGGACTATTTTGGTGTCATCAGCAAATTTGCTTATGTCCCTATTTATTCCCTCATCAATGTCGTTTATGTAGATGGGAACAACAAGAGACCCAACACTGACCCCTGAGGAACACCGCTCGTAACGTGCCCCCATCCTGATTTCTCCTCATTTTTGCAAACTCTTTGCTGCCTATTTGTCAACCATGCCTCTACCCAGGAAAAATTTTCACCTATTCCGTGTGCCTTAAATTTCCTCAAAAGTCTCTGATGTGAAACTCTATCGAAAGCCTTACTGAAGTCCATATACACAATATCATATTCATTACCATGATCTACCTCATCAAATTCATTAGTGAAAAAAGTTAGTAAATTCGTAAGACAGGAACGCCCCTTAGTAAAACCGTGTTGAGATTCATTTATCAATTTATGCCTATCAAGATGGCTATGAATTGCATCGGCAATTATTGATTCCATAAATTTTCCCACAATGGAAGTAAGGCTTATTGGTCTATAGTTCGAAGTCCAAGACCTATCACCTGCCATGTAAATAGGTAGTACATTTGCCATTTTCCACTTATCAGGCACTATACCAGTTAGTAGTGATATGTTGAAAAGATAAGCCAAAGGTTTGCTAAGTTCCTCTTTACATTTCTTTAAAACCGTTGCAAACAGTTCATCAGGGCCTGAGGATTTGTTAGGCCTTAATTTCTCTATTTGTCTGAGGACCATGTCACTAGTTACCGCAATCGTACATAGTTTATTATCGTCCTGTTCTACATAATTTATTATTTCTGTAATTTCGCTAGTATCTTCCTGAGTAAAAATTGAGAGGAAGTAAGAATTGAAAAGTTCACACATATCCTTATCACTGTCAGTGATCTGACCTGAGCTACTCTTAAGTGGGCCAATCTTGTCTCTAATCTTACTTCTGTATACCTGAAAGAACCCTTTTGGGTTAGTCTTCAAATCCCTTGCAACCTTAGCATCATAATCCTTTTTGCTGTTCTTATTCCTTTTTTTTATTTCTCTCTTTAACTGAATATATTGATTTTTTAACTGTCCATTCCCTCTTTTGAAACTCCTAAAAATGCCTCTCTTTTGACTAGTGAGATGTTTTAATTTATTGTTCATCCATTTGGGATCATTTTTATTAGATCTAATTGCCCTACTCGGAACAAAAGTTGACTGAGCAGCTAGAAATATGCTCTGAAAAACATGATATTCGCAACCAACACCATCTACCTGACCCATAGTCAGGTCAACCCAATTTAGCCCACCAAGGTAATTTTTCAGTCCCATGAAATCAACCAAGCGAATTCTGAGACAGAGACTTGATTGCAGTTTACTTGGTAATTCCATAATATATATTGAAACTAAGTGATTTGTGATCACTTTCTCCAAGCTCATCATTAACCTCAAGATTATTAATTAGTGATTCTTTGTTGGCAAGAACCAAGCCAAGCAAATTGTTTCCTCTAGTTCGTTCTGTCACAAACTGTTTTAACAAGCAATCCTGAACTGTATCAAGAAAGTCACTAGACTGAAGATTTCCTGTCAAATTTTTCCAATCAATTTGTCTAAAGTTAAAATCTCCCATTAACACAAAATTTTCATATGTAGACGCCTTATGAATTTCGTCCCATAGCAGCTTACTGCACTCCCTATCAAGGTTTAGGGGCCTATAAATCACACCAAAATTTTATTTTTCGAGAAACTGTAGCCAAACAGATTTTGTGTCCGATATTTCTAATCTTATATCATGTCTAACACAACAATTTAAATTATCTCTGACTTACATTGCCACTCCACCACACTTCCTGTTGACCCTATCAGTGTGGAGTAGTTTATAACCCTGTATGCTGCATTCAGAAGGCATTTCTCTATCCTTCAAGCTGAACCAGGTCTCTGTTATAGCAATAATATCTATATTATCTGCCCTTGCGAGTAATCTTAGCTCTTCTATCATATTTTTTAGACTCCTACTATTTGTATAGTATGTCTTAAGGGAGCTAGTCACTCATTGCCCTCTATTATCTCTCATTGTTGATCAATTGATTTGCCTTTATTAGCAACTTTATTTTGAATATTGTCTTTTAAACATATCCCTGAGGTATCCTGGTTATATCTGCTGTTTTCAACCCTAGTACTGCAGCATGATTGTTTCCCACAGACACCCATACCTCTATAATCTATCAGTTTAAAGTCCTAGACATGTCACCAATAACCCCCTCAATCGAACTGGCTAATGCAACCACTCCAGCCCCAGAGAGATGACCCCCATCCCTTGCATACATATCACATTTGCCATAGAATCTGTCACAGTTATCAATGAATGGGATTGCAAGTTCCTTGCAGTAGTTGTCTAGCTAGCAATTTATACTAATTGCCCTAGACATCGATTCATTGCCCACTCCCCTTCTAGGCAAGATGCTAGATATGATAGGGATCCCTCCCTTAGACCTGGCTACTTCTGTGGCTGACCTGTACCGATCCAGTAGCTCCTGTTTCCAGCCCTTCCCATTGTCATTTCCACCACCAATGGGCTTGTTCCCATTACCTGACATAATATTATCCAACCTGCTGACTATATCACCAACACCAGCTCCTGGGAGGCACACCTTCTGTCTGACTCTTCTATCTCTGTTACAAAAAGCATGGTCCATATAACTTACCTGAGAGTCTCCCACAATCAGAATATTCTTACTTTGATTAGCAGGGGAGTCAGAAAACAGAGAATCGATTTCCTACCTTCACATCTTCTTTATTAACCCTCCTTATCTTCCTTCTTCCTAAACTGTGAACCACTTGCCACTTAAAGCAGTTGCCACTCTCACTGGTGGTAACCATTTCCTCCTTACCAGCACCGACTGTCTCTCACTCACTCCCAAACCCACCTAGGCGATGCTTCAGCCTCCTATTTTCCTCCTGAAGAAGTAGGACCTCCTTCTTTAACACTTTAACCTGTGATTCTAAAATATTACAACAAGCCATGGTGCTCGGTAACACCCCACACTAATACCCAGACAGCTCAGGACAGGTATGACCATATGTTACCACTGACCTCAGCGTAGGTTATGCCCTACAAAGTTTGCCCAGATTATCTCTACAACACTACTGGCGAATTGCTCGTTCTATTGATATAGAGCATCAATGATCTCGTTCTGCTGCACAGCTCTGTGAGTGTATACTCATCAAATTAAAGGTTGATTTGAGTAACTTGGCGTACCAGACTGAGGTTTCTTAATGGCCTATCTTATCTTCAGTTCCATCGAAGTGCAGGAGAACAAATTCCTGTTGGCTAAACACAACTTTGAGACTGCCAGGAAGCAAAAAGCAGTTGCTAAAGAGGAGTTTAACAGAGAAGAGAGAAAGAAACTTCAGCATGCTGTTGTTGACAATTTCAGTGTTCAGAAACCTGCATAACTAGTATCTCGGTTTTCCGATTCTGAGCCTGAACAATTTTTCGAGCCTTTTGAAAATCAAGCTCGAGCTTTGCGATGGCCATTTGAGTACTGGGCAGCACTCGTTCATACAGCATTACACAGCGAAGCACAAGAGTTTACAGCAGGTTTGGGCGATGACAACTTCGCTGATTACGACGTTGTGAAAGCAGCTGCACTCGGCGAGTATCAGTGCATTCCTGGCAAGTATAGATGAGAATTTCAAATGAGTAAGGTTTAGTTGGGTCAGTCTCATGTGGACTTGGTTCGTGGGCAACGTGGTTCAAAGCCACTGGTGCCACAAATTTTATGATTATTGTCCTACAGCAAGGTGTGCAGGCCAATAATTTATTATAGTGCCCGTAACAGTGCAGCAGCTACTCTTGCACTAATGGAATCAATAGTTTCCCCTCAGGTAGAAGCAATAGCATCTACCTTTCCTCTAGTGGTAACAGCAGCTACCACTCGTCTAGTGGTTGCACCAGCTATTACGTTTCTAGTGATTGCAGCAACCACTCGCCTACAAGTAACAGCAGCAAACACTCGTCTAGACGTAACAGTAGCTACCACTGCTCTACTGGTAACAGCAGCTAGTGGTAACAGCAGTTACCTCTGGTATAATGGCAGTAAAAGATCTCACTGGTAAAGTAGAAACAAAAATTAACACTTTTGTTACAACTTTGTTGGTAACTGGAGCTACCATTGAAATTAAAATTGAAATGTTTATATCTCTGTAAAGATTACAATGGGTGGTTAGCACATAATAAAACAACAATTACAAAGAAGGCCACTAGCATGCCTAGGCATTTCGGGCAAACTAATAATAATTCTTATTCTGTATTACAAAATACAAATGATTAAATGGGTTTACTTAAAATAGCGAGGTAGTTATGAGAATGGTTTTGTCTTGGCATGATACACAGTCTCTATTAAAGCTCCTATATTGGAGTAGGACTAGCTTGAGATTTATTAGGCAATTTTATGTTCATGGTTATTTGGGGCGGGATGATAAGTGTGAGTGAGCATGAATGGCTGGTTTTCATGTAGTTAGTTAATGGTGGGTTGTGTTAGGGAGATAAGATGTTTTTGGACGGTAGTGTTGAAAATGCTGGCTGAGTCTTCGGTTCTCGAGTTGTCAGGTAGTGAGTTCCAGGTTTTAGGCCCTTTAATGTACATTGAACGTTTGTATAGATTTAGCCGAACACGGGGAATGTCATAGTGATATTTGTGTCTGATACTGTGACTATGAGACCTGCCACAACTATCAAGAAAGTGTTTTAGTTCAGAAAAAAAAAAAACGTTTTAGTATAGTGTGACTAGGGCTGATTACGGTACATAGCAACGAATTTTGGAAAGGTTCCCAACTGTTTTGGATACTTTTTTGCTACGCTTGGCGCCACCTCAACCTAGAGACAACATGTATGCTCCTTCTCTCCCTTACCAGGCCCATGTCGGTAAGGGAGAGAACATGTTTTGCGTCACATGTTCTGCGTCACCTGTTTGTTGCTGCCGTTCTTTCAACTCACCATGGCTATTTTCAGCAAGTCAGAAGTGAGATTTTTGGTGATTTTTCCGTCCTGTATGGTAGAGGCAGGAGGCAGAGGCAGAGGGGAGGCAGAGTGGACTATATGCTACCTATGTACATCTCTCATCTAAACGCACCACCGCACTCCACCAACCTAATCATTCCTCTCTGCGGTTTTCTCTCTTTAAATGCAATGTGAATTCTTATTTCAGAGCAGTAAATCAGTGCCTCGGTACCACCCGAAGCCGTGTTGGGGTCACGAAATCCACTTGTCATGCTACCTGACACTACCTACGGATGTCACAGTGCATTGACATCACCCGCCTGAGGCATCACCTCTCTACGTCACCATGCTTGTCTGACGTCTATCTTTGTTATGTCAGAATAGCTGACGTCACCTCCCCAAGACATTTACCCACGACGTCTTCCTGACATCGCCCTACTTCACCAGGACGCTGCCTGAACTTCACTCCAGACATCGATCCCAGGGACGTCTGCCCCGACGTCAAATCGAATGTGTTCACCTCGATGACATCCACCTCGCGGACGTCAGCACCTGATATCACCCAAACATGTCCTGTCGAACAGTGTATTGTTACATAGTGAACAACTTGTATTCAGTATTGTATGTAATTGTTCCTTTACTAGTGATCTCACATTTGTGAATGTCCGATTTTTGCAAAGAAAAACATTGCAGATGGGAAGCCATGTAAGCTGCCTGATCAGTGCGGTGTGCAAGTTTCCGTGTGTCCCCTGATGAATGTAACATTTCGCTTGGCCTGACCACTGGCAGAGGGCGTCGGGGCTCTGCACCCCTCTGGCTGTTTTTCAGGCGATGCTAACCTTTGTATTCACATAGGCGCAGAGTGTGGTGTAGGTAGGCGCGTAAAAACCCTTGGATTTGAGCTGCTTCGTGGGAGTGGGGCGTTATCACCCTCTTGCAGTGCAAGGTCTACTCCCAACAATCATTAGGGAAGACCTAATGGATCCAGGACGATGAGGTGTAATGTGTAGCCCCAGAATGTGGCTTATAGAATCTTCCGTCAAACTGAATCCACTGTCCGTGTATGAGCTTTGGTGTACGAGATACCAAGACGTGATCTTGACGCTACTCTACACCGGTGAAGGTGCGTTTGGATCGACGTATCTCGCCACTTTAAGTGGGTTAAGATACGTAAATTCCCATTTGAGGCAGATGAGGCTGACATAATGAATGTGTTTTTGAGACATATGGAACCGTAACATCTGGGCACAAAGGGCGTAGTGGACGGCAGGTGCCTTAACAAGGGACGACCGGAGGGTACCTTTCCCCTGAAGATGACTCTGAGACATCCCATAACCGTCTTACGTCCGTGTTGGAGGACTTCAAGGACCTCAAGTTAATGATATCGTATGTCCGGACAGAGACAGTACGTGCAGAATATGTGGGGCGTATCGGACCCATCTTTCGGCCAGAGTGCGTGAAGCTGATGAGGGCGCCAGCGCAATAACTTGGTGAAGCCCAGTTACCAGCGTGTATAGCAGTTGAGGGAGCACCCACGCGAAAGCAAGGGCCTGGGCGCTTGTGGAGTGTGAAAAAAAGAGGTTGAGGATTCAAGAGGAGACTGGCATGTGTTGAGGTATAGCTGTGATTTAACAGGATCTGTTACTACACAATTGGAAAAGACAGAAGTGCAAGTGACCTGAGGAGGGTGCATAGTGCTCAAAGGACGAGCATCATGAATGTTAAGGGACATTGGACGCCCGCCTGCAGAGGGATGTTGTTCTTGAGCTGGTGGAGAGGCACTTCGTTTGCCTGTAGAGAATGAAAGAAAAAACCCATATAGCATTGGTTACGGGCCAACTAGTAAGAGTGAGTTGTCGCCCGAGTGCTGTGGAACGAGGCGTGGTGGAGGTTGAGGTTCATCGGAGGGAACTTCAGAAGATAACATGGATGTAGAGGGCATCACGAGGAAAAGAGAGCGGACGCGTCAGACACCTCAGATGTTGTCCTGATGCCGGCGCAGAGGTCTGGGAGTAAGGAATGATGCAGTCCGAAGTGTCACGATAAGAGGTATCAGCAAAAAAGAGGGGGGGGGGTTGATGTTTGAAGCCTTGTGCCTGGCTCTGGGCAGGGGCCCTGATGAATGAAGTGAGGAGGAAGGGTTGGAAACTATAACGTAGGCCTTAGGTGTATGACTGTGAACGTAAATGACCTGTGTAATAGTGGAGAAGAAGGAATGGTTTTCGGGGGGGGGGGGGGGGGGGGAAGGTATTCTGTAAAAATATAGTTGGGATGTATGTTTCCTGCAAGAACACAATTTCAAGAGGGAAGAGTGCGCCGAGTGGAGGGGTTTCAGAAGTCATCGACTCTGCCAACTGCACGTCCTGAAAGGTGTGTGGGTAATTGATCAGGGGAGGCAATCCCCGTTTTGTGTTGCTTAAGAAGTGATGGGGGGAGGGGGAAAGATTATGTGCTCATGGAGGGTGTGGATGGCAGAGGTATCTTTTTGTAAGTGTGTATGCACCAAGCGGAAAATGAAGTGAGGAAAAAGTGGAGTTTTGTATGTGAAGAACTAGTTTTCTTCTTAACTGGTTTACCTGCATTGGCCGTCGTTGGTGGGGACTGGAACTGCATTATTAAGAGGTCTGACGTGGAACTAAAAGTGGCGGGGCACGTGTCGGGGCGGCCTTGGCGAGATCTTCTGAGGAGTATTCAGTTGCGGGATGGGCGGTTGGAGAGGGGCGTGGAGGTAGAGCACACTTTTGTAAAGACGGGGTTAAAGCGCTAGTATGGATAGGCATATATATCTCAAATGTTGGGTTGACATTTTTCCTTACAAAGAAGTTAGCTTATTCGGATCATCGGGCGGTAGTACAGAGGTGGCGTGGAGTCCCTAGCAGGTATATCTAGGGGATATTGGAGAAATTAAGTACAAGTTTTAGTGATGAGGAGGGGATAGAGGATTTGCAACACTGTGGAGGGGTTACGTGCAGAGGATAACTGGGGTAGAGGATGTTGTGATTAGAAGTCGGATAGAGATACGTGTATGTAGCTAAATAGAGACCACAAGATGGGGGTATGCAATATACGTATAAGGAAGAGTGTACGAACGATAATATCATAATTATTGAATTCTTTGATATATAATGGGCATGGACAGATCTAGAATATGACTATTTGGAGAGATAGATTACGGGGTTGGTATTTATGAGGGTATGTGGGAGGGCAATGGTTATCGGATGATGTAAGGCTAAGCTTTCATTCCTATACAATGGATGAAATTACTGCTATTAAAGGGAGGCCTCGCGTGAGGTGTACAGGATAGAGGTTCCCAAGCGGTGGTGGGTACAGGCGGGGGTGAAGAGGTGTTATGGGGATAACCTTCATGCGTGCGTAATTGCGTAGGCAGACACAAAGACAGCAGCAATGGACTATTCCCATGGATTTGGTAGGTTTCAATGGAGTCGATAGGAGGTACAGGAGGGGCAGGTCATTACAACTATCGAAGGAATGGGGGGGCGTTTGCTGACAAGTTGGGGATGAGAAAGTACTGGCACGAGAAGGTGGTAGAGGATGGGGTTTAGAACAGGTGTGTGGGAGTGTGGTATGTCAGTTGCGTAACAGTGATGGGGAAGCACTGGGTGGGGAAATAACTGAGGGGGAAACAATGGAAGGCTTTAATGAATGCGAAAGGGCAAATGCAACCGGGAATTGATGGCCTCCCTGCAGAGCTTTATCAGCATTAAAAAAAAAAACATTGGGAATTATTGAGGCATTATCTTGGATTCGGTTATTAAAAATTGCATGAGAGAGAGTGGAGTCTGGGTGAGAAGCAGGCACGGCTGTCTGTTGTATTGGTACCGAAGAGTAAGGGGCAGCATACTAGCTTCGGATTACCGGGCGATCTCGTTGTTGATGCGGCAGAATTAAAAATATTGTTTTTGCGAAGATTTTGGGAAATCGTGGTCAAGTTGTGTTGGTGGGGCGGGGTTAGTATCAAAATACTCCGTTTGGTTTGCCAGGGAGGTCTATGGAGGGGGGGGGGGGGGGGGGGGGGGGTAGGGGGGGGCATGGTACTTAGGGATTCTCGTGGAGGCAAAAGGGGGGGAGGGAGGGAGGGAGGTTTGGTGGCGCTCGATTGGCAAGGGGCATATGAGAGAGTGATCGGAAAGCATTGAAAGCTCATCCTCAGAGGTCAGGGGTTTGGGGAAAAGAAATAGTGGTTGGTTTGAGGCGTTGTATGGAGGTGCAATTGGCGAGGTACAAGATTAATGTTCGATTGGGTGGAAGATTGTAATGAGGTAGGGACGTATAGCATGGTGGTTTCCTATGTCACAATTATTGTTTGCGTGTGTACAGGACCCTTTTATAGATTGATGGAGCAGCGTATGTTGTCATGAAGAGGGACCAGGGTGTGAGGTTCGAGGGTTTGCCAGTTTTAATTGTGTATGTGATTGTTACAACTGTTCTGATCAGGGAGTGATGTCAATGGACTGCATTAGACGGGGTATACAAATGTTCGCAGGGGCAACAGGTAAGGTAAATTCAGATAAATCCATGGTCATGGGGTTAGGTGAGCATGTGGCGGTTATGTTGATTGGTGTATGCAGTTGTGAGAGGCAGGTGAATTTCGTAAAAAATTTGCGGTCTTATTTATGCATACGATCTAAACTGTTGTGCATCGCAATGGGAAAACTCGCATAGATGGTAGAAAGGATTCAGGGGACGTGCTTGGGTGCAAGTTGTCGACTTATCAAGTTGGACCCTTGTGCAGCTGCCATTGTTAATTAATATCTTACTGTATAGCAAAGTAGTGCACGTGGGCAGCCGTGTTCCCATTAACGGGCCAGCAATAACGAACATACTTAATGAAGGTTTTTAAATTTCTTGTGGTGTTCGAGCTGTGATTGGCGATAAAAGGGATGTGGTAATGTTTACCTGAAAGTAAGGGGGGCTGGGATTGCTGTACTTAAAGCGGAGGTCAAATGTTGGTCTTCATTAAAAGTTATGTAGATGAAGGAAAGTGTGGGAGTGGGGGGGGGGTTTGGGCCAGATCCAAACAATTGCAACGGATGTAAACAGGAGTTAGTTGCATGAGTGTGAAACTTTGTTGAGGGCTTATGGCGGTGGGATCGAGAGCGAGCAAAGGTTAAAAATAGTAGGGTTTTGTAGAATTGTTAGCCGGATGGTGTAGCGCCTTGTAGAGGGAATTTTCCCCTGTATGCATGGGGAAGTATAGTGGAATAGGTTGAGTAGGATGAGGTTTGCAACCGTCGTGTTCGTGATTTAATAGTATCGTTTTCTGCACGGCATTTTACCGGTCGGTTGTGTTTCTTCTACTGTATAGACCGTCGTTGACTGGAGGGAGTGTGGGATATGTGGTTGGGAGGAGTCGACTTTTTCATGTAGTATATTTTTGTGATGGAATGAGGAGTGGTCATAGGGTGTTAAATATTGTGATAAATGATAGGAGTAAAGGAATTTCTGTATTGAGAGCATTAAGTCTCGACGTGGGGGGATGGGAGGAAAAGTGTAATCAGAGCTGTGGGATAACAATTATGGCAGATTATATCTATATAGTGTGGGGTATTGCGGGAAACAGTTAACTGAGGTGAAGGAGGAGGGTGTTAGCGGTAAACGTTCTATAAAATCGGATTGCAAAAGAAGGAAATTTTTGGGAGGAGTTGGTGAGAGGATTTTTCAGAGGGATATTAGGCACTTACGGTTACGATGGTTTTATTAAACTTGTAAATATACTGAGGGAGGGGAGGTACTATTGGAAAGTGTTGCTGGGTATGAAAGTCATGGGTGAAAACAGCGATCGCCTCCCCTGGTATTGGGATGACAACAAATGTTTGCGTGAGTGTTGGGATGAGTGATGCGGAGTGAATAATATTGTACCCCACGGTGCTAGCACTGTGGAGCTGGCCGGTTTTTGTGGTTACATGGACTATACACTATTCATATGTACTGCCTGTTTCTTCAAGGTAGTAATGATGATGGATAAGTATTCAAGGAGGGGGATGCCTACATCACTGTGCAGAGCGAGGGTAGGTGCATGCAGATTTAATTTGGAAGTGCTGGACAATTGCTTGTCCAGTCTGTTAGTATTAAGTGTAGATCATTCGCATTATAAATTGTATGGTATCGAGATTGGGACTACATAATTTGGACTTTGTAGCTATGAAAACTCTCTAACGCCTGATATGTGAAGGCTGATTGATCAACTGGTGATCCATTCAAATTAGATTTAAGTTAATATTTGTGTATCTATGTACTTATGCAGTCTTAAAGTCATATTATTTTGTTACTATGTACATAGCAACTTAAAGGTCATATGATTAAGTTGTTTTTAGGTGCAATTTGTCACGAGAAAATTTTGTTTTTGTTTTGTCTGGTGTTAGGGAAGTATGTGAATTTTTGTGTGTAGCCCGCTAACCTGGCTGGGGTTATACTTATACCTTTGATTCTGTGATTTTTTTCATAAATATACATTTTATTATATAACTAATGTTGCATGAATATGGTTTACATGCTAAGACGACACATAAGTTGGCCTTTGGGGAGTTGACATACAATGTTTGCATACCATCTTATAAAATTAAGCTTGTTGTGGGTTTCCTTTCACCAGTTTTGAGTGTCAAGTGTGTTAAGTAATGACATATATCCCATTTAATTGTATATTAATATTTTGTGTCTAAGATGTTACTGTATCACTCATAGTAGAGTGTAATTTCCTATTAATTGTCCCTTTAATGTTAAATAAGATGCAATTCAGGCTGTTGATGTTTCTATTTGCTAGAGGGAGGGGGTGAAATTGTGACAAAAGTTTAAGCCTTCACATGGTAAAAAAACTGTATAAGACTGTGTGTATATGGTGTGTGGTATTAGGGGCATAACACTTTGTCCTGTTTGTAAACAATTTTGTAAGGGGAATTGGTAATTGTGATTAAAACTCATTTTGTGTACCTTTTAAAATAATTTCCACCATGAATTGTAATGTTTTTAAATAAAATATATAAAAAAAAAAAAAAAATGAATGGTATGAGAGCAGACCCTTGTTAGCAACATCCTCGTATTACATGTCGCCCCGGAGTGTGACTTTCGACATCTGACCAGATTGTCAGTCTAGGCGTCACACTGTCAGTCAAGCGTCACACAGTCAGTCTAGGCGTCAGTTCGGATCTCTTACACACCATTGGTCAGAGCCGTCCCCCGGTACGACTCCTGATTCGTCAGAGTCGTCACGCTTATAAATCCGCTGTAAGTTACTTACATCACTCTACTCCAGGATGTCTAGAGCGTTATGAGTAGAAACCCAGTCCAGGATTCTCATTCTAACCTCCTCGCTAACCCACCCCACTCGTGATCGACAGTGATGACACTCGTCAACCCGCAGTAGCCCTGATGGCAGCGACTCTCTGAATCGTGTAAAAGCATCAGTGTAACACCTGTAACAAATAACGATGTCACTGTTAGCTGCTGGAGCTCGTTCACAGGCATATTCCATTTAACGTGAAACTGCTACGACTCATTCAAGGGCACCAGCGGTGTTGTGCCCAAGGTTGAGCACTACTCCAGCGATGAAGTGCTTTACAGTTTCCCGAAAGAGGACGTACCCGACACGTCATTGCTCAGAAATAGCGAGTCTCTCGTGATGTTTTGCACATGAAAGCGTGCCATGATGCCCTTCCTGGCTCACTGCATCGGAGCCAATGTTCTAGCACATCGCGCTTTTATTTCTTACCCCCTTTCCCCCGGGCGAAGTATAACCCAAGTTGGGGTATACTTGGTAATGACTTTGGCCGCATTTATATTTCGCGCCATTCTAGGCTGGTCGCCTTAACACACTGCCACTATACCAAGAACCCAATGAAGTAACTCACCCAACCTCCGAAGCCCTGATGCATCAACACTATCTAGATGGTTTAAGCTAGCTACTATTATGGGTAAAATAGCTACTACTCGTCTAGAGCAACAGCATCTACTAGTGGACTTTGTGATAACAGGCAGCAACCACTGATCAGTGGTAACAATAGCTGCACTGGTCCACTGGCAGCAGCAGCTACCACGTGATCTAGTGATAACTATCAGCTGTCGACTTGTCTTACATTGATAACCAACACCTACCACCTGTTATAGTAAGAAACAGCAGTTAGAACGTCTAGTGATAACTCTGCCACTGGTCTACTGGTAAACAACAGCTGTCACTTATCAAGTGGTAACAGCATATCCGACTTGTGTAGTGTAAAAGCAGCAACCACTTGCTAGTTGAACAGCAGCTACGACTGTTCAAGTGGTAACATAAGCTATCTCCGGTGCTAGTGGCAACAGCACTACCACAGGCCTTTGTGGTAACAGCCAGTTAACACTGGTGTGGAGGTAACAAAACACTTCCACTGTATTGTGGAACAGAATCTACAACTGTCTAGTGGTAATTCATCAGCTTCCACGGGGCTATTTTAACAACAGCTACCACGGGTCTATCGACAACAGAAGCTACCCGACTGGACTAGTTGTGGTAACAATCAGCTAACCACTGATCTAGTGATTAACAGCAGCTAAAACTAACTGGTCTAGTGATAACAGCAGCTATCACTGGTCTTTTTTTTTTATATTTTATTTAAAAACTTTACAGCTTACTATTAAATAAAAAGATATAAAATGGGTTCAGTAGGATTCTCAATCCTACACAACATACACTAACAATCCTACACAACAAAACACTAACAAGTTTTAACAACACTTTTTCATTGACAAAAAGAGGTTACCATATAAAACTCACAAATTTTTTCCATATAACATACTACTATAATTTTAAACAATATAAACTATATAACTATATAAAAATAAAATAAACTATAAACTATATAAACCTTTCAGATTTGTATAGTTAACATACTATGACTGACCCTATGACAAAGGTTCACAACCTTCACAGTAGATAATCAGAGGAATGACCTACATCACAAAACCCCAGTTAAAAAAAATAAAATACATGCACTTTTCCCCAAAAATAACCCCCTATACAATAAGAATTTCCTAAAAAACATACATACGTGCCTCACTACAAACCCCTCTTTAAGCATTGAAAAAAAATAAAAATCCTAAGCCCCCACACTTATACTAAATAAATATTAATAAATATTACTAAATATTAATAAAAGCCTCTTCCACCGGCTGAGCACATTATATAAAGTAAGAGACTAAACCATACTCTCCCATTACAAAATTTTAACGAGGCATTACAAATTTATGGAAGTCATTAGCGTTCCATCTCTCATCAACTGGATGAGCACATTATATAATGCTAAAATAAAAATCAGTACAAATCGCTAAAACCCCAACACTAAACACAAACAACATAATTTAAAAAACCTCTCATTGCGATACGATTAATCACACATGAAATATGCCCAATAAAAGGCTATAAACGCACACTCTACAGAAGCCCAAAAGCTCTTCAAGGGCTTACACCTATAATCTTGACACCATTCACCCTTAATACATGAAGAAGGTCATGACGACCCTGCAAAATCAAACACAGAATTCTCCATTCGTTACTACGAATTACTTGATATCACCTTTTTTTTCTGTGCCCACTTGCATGCTACATACACGTATGCCACACATCTACACCTTCTATAAACCCACATACACCTCACTCTCACCCCTCCCCCCGGAGGGGACCCCGCGTTTCCCCCGAAAACCCCCCCTTTTCGTATGTAATCCCCAACCCCCATCCCTTACCACTCAGCCCCCGTCGTAAATTTGGGTTAACATTCTATACCCTTTTCCCAAAAATCCTT
>NC_069400.1:83982989-83998912 GCF_026875155.1 Cherax quadricarinatus | reverse complement strand
AGGGGTACTAGCCCCTTGCTCCCGGCATTTTAGTCGCCTCTTACAACACGCATGGCTTACAGAAGAAGAATTCTGGTCCACTTCCTCATGGAGATAAGAGGAAATAAACAAGAACAAGAACTAGAAAGAAAATAGAAGAAAACCCAGAGGGGTATGTATATATATGTTTGTACATGTATGTGTAGTGTGACCTAAGTGTAAGTAGAAGTAGCAAGACGTACCTGTAATCCTGCAGGTACGTATATATATATATTATATAGGTAGTAGGCTGGTAGACAGCAGCCATTCGAGGAGTTATCGTCCTACCAAGTGAGTGTAAAACGTAAGCCTGAATTTGTTTTACATGAAGGTAGGATTGCTGGTGTCTTTTTTTTTGTGTCATAAACATGCAAGATTTGAGGTACATCTTGCTATTTCTACTTCCACTTTGGTCATACTGCACATGCATGTACACGTTTATTGTATACACACTCGCCTGAGTTTTCTTTGATTTAATCTTAAACCTTCAACTGTCCAAACATAGATCTACGTTTGCTTGCGTAGCGCTCTGAACGTAGATCTGCGTTTTTTTATATGCTTTCAAATGGAGAAAATCAATGTCGGAGCGCTACACATGTAAATGTAGATCTATGTTTGGAGAGTGAAAAGTAGGGGCGTCACTGGTACACTAAGAGAAAATGCAATAAGTGTCTGGGGCCCAAGACCGTTCAACAGCCTCCCTCCAGCCATAAAGAGCATTACCAGTAGACCCCTGGTTGTCTTCAGGAGGGAGTCGGACAGATACGTAGAGTCGGTGCCAGATCAGGCGGGGGTTGGTTTATACGTTGGAGTGCGTGCAGCCAACAGTAACAGCCTTGTTGATCAGGTCCTGATCCATCTGGAGGCCTGGTTGGGGACTGGGCCACGGGTGCGTTGATCCCCGGAATACCCTCCAGGTAGGTAGAACTTGCCTTTCCTGCCATGACAGAGATTTTTTTCTGACTACATGATAATGGTCATGGATGGACTAAATCATTATTTAAATTTCATCTGCAGTTTGTGGGTAAGTAGTGAATGAAAATAATAGGAGGGGCAGCAAGTAAATCTGACCAAGATCCAAGGGAACTTCAGTCATGGATAAATACTGGGAGGACTGGAATACCTGCCGGAGCCCAGAGGCATGGAGAGCCAACTCCAGACCCAGCAATAAAGAAACCCTAGGTCCTGTCTTACTACCTTATCCTTATTTGTTTTGCAGTAGTCCTTAAGGAAGAGTGCATCTAATGTTATTCTAGTACTTTGTCTTTTAACCAATCCTTTACATTGTTGGAGGGCGAGACAGTGAACCCTGTACTACAGATTGTTACACGGGCAGAGTACTGGCTGCATAGTTTTCACACAGCCATTATAACCTATGAGTCATCAGTATTTGTTTTGCAGCATATTTGCTGGGATGAAAATGGAACCTTTTTTTATGACTGGAATCAGTGCCCTGTTACAGCCTAGTTAGAAATTGTTTAAATAGGTGTGAAAGAGTGGCTGTTTTTTCTGTTAGGCTATCAAATGAAGACCAGTAGAATGATTGTAATGGTTCATACCTTTGACTTGTGTTTTTATGAAATTTTTTAAAATTTTGTGTTAAAAAATGTCTTAATGCCACAGGAACAAGCATTGAACCAGGAAAACGAGCGATTGCACCAGCTGTTTTTTAGAAGCGGGGGAAAGCTCGCAATGCAGAAAACTCCCTTTATCAAAAAGAATGTGAACTTGAAGATTTAATAATGGGTAAGTTGTCAAAGATTAAGCACAGTATTGTACATTAGTTTAAGAAACTAGAGCAGTGCTATTTAGCATTTTTGGCATGGTTATCCTTTTAAGGTAAAGGCCCTGATCAGGAAACCTGATCTCCCCCTCTATCTCAATCTAATTACCCCCTACCCCCTCCCTCTTTTGTTCAAAGTAGAAATTTTTCCCAATGTAAATTCCAATCCTTGCAAAGAAAAAAAAAAATCACGTCCAACCTTGGGGCCTCACTTAGGGGATGCCCGGGGGGCCCACATTTTATATCTTGGGAGGGGCCATCTGATGGGCCCTACTAGAGGGGGGTGCCTGCAGTTCCATTTGTGGATGTGTAACGCAAAAAAGACGCTGTTTGTTTCAGTTCTCCATCCCTTGTTAGTGAAAGTTTTGTGCTTTTCTGAACAGGCAGTTTGCTAAGCCCAGTTAAACTAAAATTTTGGAGGGGAAGCCGTGTTTTGGAAAACCAAGTAGGACCTGGGGGGTTTTTTGGTAAATAAGTGTCTTGGTCTGAAAAAATACAGAAAGTTCAATGTGGACAAGGTAAAAAAACTGCAGTAAACATTCCTTTCAAGACCGTACCCCCAGGTAAAGACTCATCACTCCTAGGAACTAAAGGCATGGCAATACACTAGAGAACACGAGTGTTAGAGGCCCTCTCCTTTTCAGTGTCCTCCCTGGCTGTCTTCAAGAGGAGACTTAATAAGGTTCTTAAATCCATTCTTGACTAGTTGAGCTGTGGTTCAATGTTGGACTGCATACAGCCAGGTTGATCAGGCCTTAATCCACAGAGGGGCCTGGTCTGAGACTGAGCTATGGGAGTGTTGATCCCTGAAAACATCCTTTGGGTGGGGGGGGGGAGTTAAGGGCCACATTGAGCCTTACTTCCCAGTGTCTGGGAGGTGTGTATTGCCCGAAGCTGACCGGCGAAAGGAAAGGTAACAGGCGTTTCTTTTACAAATATAAATGGGAACAAAAAGTTCCCAATCTATACCTAGTCCACAGGGTCCAAGATTTTAAAAAAATAAAAAAAAAAACTTTTTCGTAGGAAATGGAAGTAGTTTGTTAGACGATGTATTGGTGGATAAAAGGTTGATGGGTAGCCTTCAGGATGTACATGTTTATATAGGGGTAACTGATGTATCAGATCATTCTTTAGTTGTAGCTACAGTTAGAGTAAGAGATAGATGGGACAAAAGGAAAATGGCAACAACATTTAAAGAGAGAGGTGAAAGGGTATAAACTAAGGGAGGAGGAAGCTAGGGTGAGATATAAGCAACTATTGGCTGAAAGGTGGGCTAGTGCAAGTATTGAGTAGTGAGGGGGTTGAAGAGGGTTGGAATAGTTTTAAAAAAGCAGTTTTAGAATGTGGGGCAGAAGTTTGTGGTTATAGGAGGGTGGGTGCAGGAGGAAAGAGGAGTGATTGGTGGAATGATGAAGTAAAGGGTGTGATAAAAGAAAAAGCAGGCAGATGATAGAGTGGGAGAGGCACTGTCAAGAAATTTTGCAGAAAATAAAAAAAAATTTGGAGTGAGATAAACCAGTCAAGAAAGTTAGTAGATGGGGAGCTGGAGGTATTGGATTGATGTCAGGAATATTTTGAGGAACTTTTAAATGTTGATGAAGAATGGGAGATGATAATCTCATACACTGGCCAGGAAAGTATAACGTCTTTTAGGAGTGAAGAGCAGGTTGTGAGTGTGGGGGAGGTGCGTGAGGCATTACGTAGAATGAATGGGGGTAAAGCAGCTGGATCTGACCGTATCATGACAGAAATGTTAAAAGCAGGGGGAGATAGTGTTGGAGTGGTTAGTATTTTTGTTTAATGAATGTAAGAATGAGAGGAAGGTACCTAGGGATTGGCAGAGAAAATTTTGTCCCCTTTTATAAAGGGAAGGGAAAAAAAGAATTGAAAAATTTTAATGGGGGAATAATTTATGAGTATACCAAGAAAAGTGTAAGGCGGGTTATTATTGAAAAAAAAATTAGAGGAGGACAAGAGTATTTTTGTGGAAAAGAAAGGCAGCTTAGAGTGGGTAGGGGAGGTAGTCAAATGTTTACATTGAAACATATATGTGAACAGTATTTAGAAAAAGGAAAAGTTTTTCTTGATTTATGGATTTAAAAAAAACATGATGTGGATGGGAGCAAGGGGAGATTTTGAGGTATAGGAATGGTAGAAGTTACTAAATGCTGTAAAGAATTTTTATGAGGGCAGTGGACCAGGTTAGGGGTGAAAGAAGGGAGACTACTTCCCATTAAAATTGGCTTAAAGGGGTGTGTAAAGTCCCCCCATGGTTTTTTTAATTATTTAAGATGGGTTGTAAAAGAAGTAAATGCAGTGGGTTTGGGGAGAGGGGTGGGGTTAAACTATTGGGAATTAAAAACAAAGTGGATTGACATTACTTTTGCTGATGATACTGTGCTTTTTGGGAGATTATGAAAAAAAGTTGCAAAGGTTAGGGATGAGTTTGAAGGGGGTGTAAAGGGAGAAAATTGAAAGTGAATATAGATTAAAAGAAAAGGGGATGAGGGTATAAGTTATTTAGAGAAAATTTTGGGTATCACACTGGGAAAGGGAGATAGAAGTGAAAAGTTTCAATATTTGGGACTGACTGTCAGGGATGGTTTTTTGAAGGATGAGTTAACCATAAATTGAAGAAGGGGAAAAGGGGGAGGGTGCTTTAGGTATATGGGAGACAAAAAATGTTATCTATGGAGGCAAAAAAAGGGGTTGTAAAAGTAATTTTACCCAAAACTCTTATTTGGGAGTGAATCTTGGATTGTAAAATTTTCAGGAGGAGGCAGTTGGAGGCAGTGGGGATTTTCCCGTCGGAGCAATGTATGGTGTAAAAATTTGCAGAAATTCGGAGTGGGAAATAGGGGAAGTGTGGGTTAACCCTTAGGGTGTTGCAACCCCAAATCCTATGTCTAGTAATGTTGAAAAATTTTTTGGAAAAAAAAAAAAAAAAAAAAATTTTTTCTTTTAAATGATTAGAGAATCTTTTCCCGTGGGAATGACCCTTGTTCTTGTCCAAACCAAGCTTTGGGGAATGGGTAAGGAAGAAGGATGGGTAAGGATAGAAATTTTGGAAAAGGGGGGGAGGGGGAGAGAGGTAGGATATAAAAGGAAGTGGCCCAACCATTTTGGTGTGATTTAAAAAGTTCTGAAATGAAAGAACTTTTAAAGGGGTATAAGACTAACTCATTTGGGGGTCACAAGTAAACAGTATATAATACAGACCCCCGAATTGGGAGAAATATACAAGTTGCAATTTTTTTTTTTTTTTTTTTTTTTTTTTTTTTTTTTTTTTTTTGGATTCAAAACGAATTTATGGACAATGATGCATAATTTTTGGGGATTTTAAAATAGATGGTTTTAGGGGGCCGATGTTCAAATTTTTCATTTGAGTTTTTAAAATTTCCCAATCTTTTTTTATCAAGAAAGGGGGTGTTTCCCCCTTCCAAGGGGGTGTAATACATTATTAAAAAGCGAAAAAAACCCCCCTGTGGGGGGAGTCATTCTTTGAGTCCCGTGAGGAGGAGTTTTTGATAAATCCTGGTATTACCACTTGTAAAAAGGGTTTTCTCTATCTGGATGATAGTTTTTGCATTGTATAGATTGTTTCTTTTTAGGGGTCAAGGCTACATTTATGGCAGTAATATCTTTTTGTATGTGTAAATCTGCCATTTTAACTCTCTCTCTCCTCCTGGTATCGGTAATGAAGCGAAGAGCTCTATTCTGGACCCTTTGTAACCGTAGCATATTTGTCTTTGTTGTTAATGACATTGGGACACAAGGGTATTCGAGTATAGGTCTTATTAACATTTTATACAGATGTTTTTTGACATGTTGAGGGGCTTGATGGAATTGAAAGACTGCTAAGACCGGCTTTGGCTATGTTGATCTTTTTAGTTACATGAGATGTTGAGTGGAGCAGCCTGTCTATTTCATATCCCAAAATCTTGTTAGGGTTTCTAATGGCTACAGGTGTACCTCTGATGGAGATACCCCCTTTATCTTCAATTGTTGATGCAAAACATCCTATCGTGCTAACAAGGACCTTGTCAGGATTAGCCGTAATTCTCCATTTCTTTTCCCAATTAGATGTTCGACGAAGTTCAATATTCATTTTTTCTATGACTCTCTCGTACTTGTATTTTCCTGTTACCGGAGTTGATGAGACGACATGAATAACATCATCTGCAAGCTGTCACAATTGTATCATTAAACTCTGGTTGAGGAAGGTCATTCACATAAATGTTGAACAGAAGTGGACTGAGACAAGAACCTTGTGGGACACCAGCTGTTGGTATAAAAGGCTCTGTCGACCTGCCATGAAAGGTGGGAATGATTTTTCTTCGAGTTAAGAAATTATATATTACTCTGAGAAAAGTCCAGTTATGGTCTGGTAGGTCAATGAGTTTGTATTAAGGCCACTGCCATAACTATAAAAAACTTTTTAAACATCTCTGGGGCAATTAAGGCAAAATTCCCCGATGTTTTAGATTGCAAGTATCAAAAATAACTTTTATAGTATTGGTACCCTATTTGTTTCTAAACCAAAATTTGTTTTTCAGAAAAAAAGGGGATTAAACTCCATATAGTATTCAATCTTTTGGGAAAATGACTTTTCAAGAACTTTTCAGTGACTTCAAGAAAATATGGGTTTATAGTTCCCGGTTGGTGGAGTCTTTTTTGGGCTTCCCAAAGAAGATTCCTTGCAGTCTTAAAAAACCACAAAATGTCCTGAGGCCAAAGAGGCATTAAAGATATTTACCAAAGACTGTTTCAATTCTGGGTGGAACTTTATTTGTTTCATTTTATTCCAGAGGGCCCGGGCCTATTTCGCATTCCCCAAATAACCTGACTCGTCTCTATAATGTAAAGGTCTAGTAATTGGGGTGGGTTCTAAAGGTTGAAGTATGGGATGGAAAGGGTAGTGGTTGTGATCACCAATTCTCATTCTCCATTCATTTCCCAACTGTAATATTATTTTAAATTGACGACTTTTATTGTGGGAAAAAATTTTTCTCCCCTACTCCCCCCTCAAATTACCCGGGGTCCTGTGGATCGTCAAGATTAATTTCAACACTTATATCCCATCGGGAAAGGGTATAAACTAGGTATTGGGAGCCTTTGTCTTTGCCCCTAAAGAAGTGGGATCTCACCCCAAAAATTTTGCGGGCTCACGTTTATACTGATTAGTTGAAGAACTGCAATTTCCCATAATTTCCCGTTTGTGATGACTAACATTTTAAATTTAATTTTCTTCCCTTTAAATCGTGCAGTGTAGTATGGGGTTGTCGCTTTGAAGATCCCTTTCGACTTTCTGCTTTAATTTCTCAAGTTGTCCAAATTTTCCCCTAGTAGGTTTATTTTGTTGGTATATCTTTTGGAAGCTAATTGACAATTTCATAAGGCTTAAATTTTTGATTATGCGGGGGCCCTGATTGCTCATCAATTGCAGTTAAAGGGTAGATTTTCCAATGACACAATTTCATTGCACCCGAAATCCCCTAAAGGGGTCAAATCCTAGAGTGTTAAGATTGGTTTTAGGATACGGGGGACCGGGAGATATCGACAGTGAAAGATGTCCAGTCTCTTTTTGTCAGACTATATCTGGTGTCCCTGGATGGGCCCAAATGTCGTTTTTAAAGAATGGGCCTTTGAAATGAAAATTTTTTTTAGCTGTCAGAATTAAATAGTTTTTTTTCCTTTTAAGTCACCCGGGGAAATACCAGCTCCACAGTTGAAGAGGGCAGGGTGATGAGCATTAAAATCTCCCACTAGAATTTTTGGAATTTTCTGCTTAATATCCTTTGTAGAGGAATTGACTCTATATTTTTGTCTGGGGGGAAAAATCCAGTTACTATCACTAGTTGCCCCCCATGAGACGTCATTTCAATTGCAAAAATGTTTTTTTCATAAACATAAAAAATTTTTAAATGTATAGCCAATTTAACTAAGATGGCTACACCACTAAAGGGCCCTCTCGATTTCCCCACAGTAGAGTAACCACTAATTTATATTTTTGATAACTCTTGCAGCTGTCTCGTTCAAGATATAACATCGGGATTGTAATTATGTAGTTAAACCCTAAAGGGAGGAACGGTTATTAAAGAAAGTTAACTTTAAGTTGGAAAATTGTAATCCCCATTATTTCTTGCACTTTGCCGGAAATGCGGTCTGAACGCCTGAAGAAATGTCTGTTGTTATCCCATTTCCCCCTGTGGACCCGTCAAGGGGGGAGGGAACTTCTGCGAGTTGCCTTTAAAAGGGGGGCTCCTTGCGTGGTAAAAGGTTTTGGGCTGGAATTAGCCCTATCGGCTTTCCCTAAACCAAACCCTAATTACCCCCCAATCCCCCCCCCTATCCCATCCCCCCCCCCCCCTTTTTCCTTTCCCCTCCTCCTCCCCACTCCCCCCCTTTTTGCCCTTCCTTTTTTTGTCCTTTGGGATTTCCCCACAGGCCCCCTAGTTCCTGGGTAAAAAAGGGGACCCGGGTCCATCCCATTCCGTTGAGGTTTTCTTGGCGGGGGGCGTAGTTTGCCGTGGAATTTGGGATTGCCTGGGGATTCCCGATCCCTCTCCGGGTACCCGGGGAGTTTTGGGGTCTTTTGGGGCGGGTTAGCTCTGGAACCCACCTTTGGATTCCGGGGGGGGTTTGGGCTGAAGGGGGTAGCTTTGTGGCGGATACCGGCCGCCCTCTTTTGTCCCCCGAGGTACTGGGCAGATGTGGGGTTGCTACCCCAATTGCTTTTTTCGGGCATGGGGGTGGGGTAGGGCCGGGTTCCATGCTGCTCGCGCTACTAGCGGGTGAGTCCCTTGGGCGCGGAGGGGATTTCGGCCCTTTCACCCCCTCCGGGGACTATCCCCCCCCGGTCCCCCCTTTTTTTTCTTTTTTTTTATTTTTATTTTCTTTTTTCTTTCTTTTTTTTTCTTAAAAACAAAAAGAAAGAATACCAACCCCATGGACCCCAGTCATAAACCTGGTACCCCCGGGCCCCTTCTTGAACCGCCCCCCTTGCCCCCGCCCGTTTTTGGACCATCTCAGACTTTCCCCTCATCCCTCTGTACCATTCCCGGGTGCTTTTTCCCTCACCCGTTTTCAGGTACGAGGCCTCGACTGACTCCTTCGATTTACAGACCTCGCTCTCCTCTATTCCCTTCCGGCCTCCCCCTCTACGGTGCGGCAATTTTCAAATCGCCGACCCGTTCCACTGGGACCAACTCTGGCCCCACCCCCAAACGTCCAACGACAATTCCCTGGTGAATTTCCCACCCACCTCTCGTTCTTCTCAAAACGATCGACACGTCCTTCCTCCCTTTCCCGCTCAGTTTCGACTGAACAGTGACTAAATTTCTTCACTTTACGACCATTCCTCTATGCCTATCTTTCTGCCCATAGTATTGGCAAGGCACTCCTACCCATTTTGGAAAAAGATATTTTTTTTCATGCTCTAAGGCGGACCGCTCATTACCGACAGAATGCTACCCGGGGCTCGTGAGCTCTCTCGCTTACCCATATAGATCTTTTCCCGTCACCCTTGAAAAACATCATTCCCCAATTCTTGTAGGGGCCCGTTTTTCTGCCCATACCAATTTCAAAAAAAATTCCGACATGTGGCACCGACATTCTAGAACGCGGGAACCCCAAGCTCCCAACCCTCAAGGTAGACACTTACTTTCTTCCTCCCGTGGGCGGAGACAAACCCCCAGCAATGGGGCTCTTTAACCCTTTTGCACCCAGAACCCCCACCCTCCGTTTTTAGCGGACATGGGTTACAAGTTCAAAAGGTGACCCCTACACCACAACAGTGAAAAATTTGCTGGCGTTTTGGCCATCCAGCGAAAAATTGCAGATCTATGCCGAATGCCCAGCGGGTCCGTGCCCCATCTAATACGTCTGCAACGATCCCCCTTTGCCTTAACTGTTGACTCACCCTTCGTACTCTCGCCGTTGTCGGTCTTTTTAAAACGAGGGGGAAAAACCTTTCCCAAAGAGACAAAAGGTCCCCCTTATCCGGGCGTTTCTCATCTCCGCCCCAAGGGAAAACCCCCAGTTTTTTTTCCCGTTTTTTCAAAAACGTCCCCCCCACTTCGGGTATCCCATCTTCACCCCACCTCGGGGGTTCCCCTCCCATAATCACTCCTGTATCTAACCCTTTTGGTCCTGGCTCAACGCCCTACTTCAACCCTCAGCCCTAATCTCGCTTCTTCGAGTTCTTTTTAAAACCTCAGTACGACGAGCCCTGTACGAAAAACCTCTTCCAATCGTCCCTCTACTTCTCAAAAGTAAAAAAAAGGTCCGGTAACCCCCTCCACCCATCCCCACCCCTCTTTTTTCCCTCCCTGTCTCTGTCCCTATTCTTCCCCTCTACGGTCATTTACAAGTGCGAGGTTCACCCTCCTCCTCGTAATGTCCCTTCCCCCCCTGTTCCCCCCAATTTTCTTCCTCTTCTGCCACCTCCCAGGTTCCTGTCCTTCTGTCCCCTGCCACGCTTTCCGGTTCCCCCACCCCGCCCCCCCCTCCCTTTTACAGCCCAATACATTTCCAATCTTTACTCTCCTCCCCCTACCATTCCAATATTGTCTCCCCATAGACATCTCTAATTCCCGAAACACTGAAGCAATCTCGAAATATTGAAAGGACCAAACCATCAATGGACCGATCCCCCTTTCCGCTCTTCCTCTCTCCTTTGCTCCTCTGCGCAACTCCTTTCTTCACAGCGCCCCCGTTCCTTCGCTGCTTAAACTTTTTTCCACTGCCTCCGCAGGGGATTTTTTTAACCCTTCTATCCGTAGGAACCCTTACCTGGGGATTTCAAGTATCTTTACATTCCCAATCATGCCCTTTTACGTGAAAATTTCGCGCCTCAGGGGTAATCGGGGGGGAGCTTCAGTGTTTCTCTCCCGTTTGCCCCGTTGGTGTTTGCTTACGGAACCAAAAAATTTCACCTGCTGTTTTTTTCACACTCAGGGTTAATTTATTATTCTTCGATCCTTTTTCCCGAGGGACCTTTTAAGAAAGTGCCCTCTTCTCCCCCACTGAATTCCGTACCATCAGCATTTGTTCATACTTTGCTGATTACACAGCACCCCCATCCACTTTCATAGTGGTATACGCCTTTTTCTTAACCTCTCCTTTTCGGGCATTTTTATTCCGGATTTTGCCTTTCCTTTTTTCGTCATTACCGCCACCGATTCGTTACTTGGTGATTTTTAAACCCACCCTTTCCTCTGGGAGGTCCCCCACGTGATTCCCCGGGGAAATTTAGTTTGAGGCTTTTCTTCCACCCCCCCTCCATGTTTTAAATACAGGACTCACACCCCTTTTTATCCTCGGACTCATCTCCCTTTCATCGATCTCTCAGTTTGCTCTTCTCCGCCCCATTAGACTTTTCTTGGTCGTTTTCCCGGACTTACTAAGTATCATTTCCCAAAATTTTACTTCCCCTTCATATTCGCCACCTCTTCGCACCCCACGCTGGCAATTTAATCGGGGAAATTGAACCTTTACTCCACCTGACTGTTTTTAAAGAGGGGTTTCCCTTTTTCGCCCCATCGAGACTTTTACACCCTTTTCGTCCTCCGTTTTCCCGCAGCTTCTCATTCTATACCCCAAAATTCGGGCAGGGATTTCAAAAAAGCGGCCCTTGGGGGCTCCGCTTTTGCTCGGCAGTAGTTTAAACCGCTGCAGGGGGAGGTACCGGGACAAAGAACCACGAGCACTCCTGATTTTAAACAAAGCTGGATGCTCGCCGTGTCATCCGTGCGCTAAACCACTTGCGGCGGGTTATGTCTCCCCCATCCCTCTGCTTCCTCTTGATGCAGTCTGGAAAAAAGAACGAAAATGAGTGGAAATATTCTCCTACCCCCTCCTTTCCGGGTTGCCGGTGTTTTTTAACAAAACCCACTAGTGTTGCCAAGAAATTGCAACATCGTCCCTATTTCAGGGACTCCCTCTTTCCCCCCATTTCTTTCCCCCAAAATCTGCCAAGAGTTAGCACCCTTGGACTTTTCTTTTCCAGAGAAAACATAAATGTCCTTTTTCATTAAGAACTGGGGGCAACACTTCAGCTTGTCGATCATCGGCGCTGGGGCCCCCCGACATCATATTCGTAGCTACAACATTTACATAGTCAGCCTTGCAGTCCTATTTTCACCTTTAAATCTATTTGTCACAAGGAGTTTTTCCCCAGCTGTGGAAACCGCCATTGTCTCCCTTTTCCCCAAACCCCGGCATACGGGCTGAAAAATCCCCTATCGTCCATTGCTTTACCATGCAGTTGCAAAATAAGGAACGTCTAGTAATAGCTTTTGTGTGGTATTTTTGAGACACACAAAATCTCTCCATTCAAAAATGGCTTTCGAAGGGAGTTTCTACCAAGACCCTTACGCGCTTGGTACTTGTTCGAAAAACCCTTTTCGAATAACCCTCAGTTTTGCCCTATTTTTTTACCTTTAGAAGGCAATTTTACACAATTGGAGGGATAATATTTTGCCCAAGCCCCCTCCTTAGGGCCCTTCGAGGCAAAATACCCCTCCTTCCTAAGAACTTTTTAATGACGGCATTTCCGTGTTGGTTAATAATGGCCCCCCGGCTTTATCAAGTGAAGGGGCCCCCAGGGATTGTTTTAGCAAACACTTTTCTCCTGCTATTAATGATTTCCTCTAGTCTTCCACAAATATTTGGTCATCACTCTATGTTTATGACTTCGTATTGCCTGTGCAGGCGCTGACTGTCACCTCCTTACAGTTTTTCTCCACTGCAGTCGACCGTTTTTCCAAATTGGGGCCCCCAACAAGGGTTTTTAAAATTTTTCCCGCACAAAACCCACCAAAACACTTCACTAGACCTCTGTCATCTCTGACATCCTTGACCCCTATGGCCACTATCCCTGAACTGAACAGTCAAAATTTTTTGGGGCCCCCTCTTTGATCGTAGGTTTTTCCCGGGAAACCTCACATTACCTCTTAAGGCAACTTGTCACAGCCGCTGAAACCTTTTTTAAAAACCCCTTTCTATCTTTTGGGGGGCTGACGTGAACCCTCCTTCCTACATTCCCCCCTTATTTTATCGAAAATTTTTTTGGTGACCAATCTATTCAGCGGCACTCCCTACCTCTCTCCTTAAACCCCCTTCATCACCAAGGATTTTGTTTATGCCTCGGTGCTTTTCGCTCTTTCCCCCTGTCGAAAGCCCCAGCAGAAGGAACGTTTCCTCCTACCCATCGCCCCTGATGCCCTTGCCTGCGCTATATTACGCTCCATGATCTCCCCAATTTCCATTTATAGAAAGGCATGATATAGTAACATTCTTTATTTGTTCGCCCCCCGCTTACCCGCCCTTTTCTCTTCGCCTTCATTTGCCTTGTCTTCTCTTCAAATACCACCTTTCAAAAGTACATTTCTCTCCTTTTCCCTACCCCCCTGGGAGGTCCCCCCTTTCATCTGTTCTTTCTCCCCCCTTGTCGAAAACCCAATGTCTACGGTCGCTCCCGCTCTCTTTTTTTGACCACTTCATTCATTCTCATGCCCTTGCTGTGACACGATGGGTCAAGTCTTCTGACGGCTAGGTTTGCAGCAGTGTTTCCGGACAGCGCGTACAAGGGGATTTTTACTTTATAGTATTTTTTTACTGTGAATTATAGCCTCCTTACAGCCTTATCCGTATTGCTTTAGCCTGTGTCACATTTGTGTTTTTTCTCAGACTCCCTTATGCTTTTAAAGGGTATACAAAAATTTGATACACCTCACCCCCCTTAGTCCTCCCTATCCCAAATTTTGGGACGCCCACTTTACTAAACAAAAGATATTTTTTTTTGTTGGGGCCCCGGTCATGTTGCGACAGGGGAAGAACAGGGAGACACTGCTGCGCGGTCAGCAGTACATACCTACCAGTTTCTTTCAGGGATTCCAGTACGGACATTTTGCTGTAATATCTTCCCACCTTCACACCCGTTGGCAACAACGGGTTGGGCTACTAGCTCGGGAACAAACTTTAGTCTATTAAACGAGTTAGTTTCTGGCCCTCTTCTTACACCGTTCGAGGTTGGGAACACTCTCTCCCGTCTTCGATTGGGGAAAAACTCTTACTCATGGGTATCTCATGGGAGGCGCTTTCTCCCCTCTTGGGGAATTGCCCGCTCCTTATCAGTCGCCACATTTTGTTGGGCGCCCACTTATCAACGAGCCGCAGAATTTACCTCTGGTCGTCTCGCCCCGTGCCCTCTTTTCTTCCCCCTTTTCCGATGGACCCCCTTTCATCCCGGGCTCCTTATGACTTTTTGCAAAACCCGCTTACTCACAAAATTTTGATACTTCAGCCCCTTTTTACTTTATCTCTTGTACCCCTACCCCCCTACTATCCCTGCCCCGCTTTTTCTGTAACTGCGTCATCCCCCTCCCTCCCGCCATCCAATTCCCCTTGCTTCTTTCCCCCCCCTGCACGCGTATAGCCCTTGTGGCTTTGCGCTTTTTTTTGTTAAAATAAAAAATAATCTGGTAGTTCTTGTGTATTAAAAATGCCATCATTTTCCTAGAGGTGGTAATTTTAAACAGACTTTAGCATCGTTAGTCATCATCAGAAACAGGTATGATTTTCCCAGTTACGGGAAGGAGGCTCGTGAAGTTAATGGGAGATTGTGGAGGCTCCGGGGAAAAATTAGGTGGGCAAGGTGAGTTCCCCCGGGAAAGTTCCTGTTCAACGGATCAGCTTCAAGCGGAGAGTAGGCACCAAATTTTCGGGGCATTATTTCGTTTGACTTATCGGGTTGGGGGGGTTTGACAACCGGGGTATGGGGTGGGCGACCCCTGGGCCGGGGATGACTTAGGCTTTTTTTTAGATGTAGAGTGGGGTACAATATTTTTTGTCATGCGAAGGCTGGGTTAAAACCTTCACGTTTTTCGGGGAAAGTGAGGGATGATCCCTTACCATTAACAGATCTTTTAAAAACCCTGAGAGCGAGTGAATGTCACCACCTGCTATTTTTTGGGCCCATATCATTATTTGCTCTCGTCATATCCCCGGCGGGGATACGGGAACTAGGAATGAGATGAACCTTGTTGTTGCGTTTGTTATGTTGTAGGTGGGGGTTTTGTTGGGGGGCGCTCAAGGGGGGCAGAATTCCAAACAGGGAACCATTGGGTTAAGCCCCTGAGGAGCCCCACTTGACCCAGCAGAGCTGGGAAGGAAGTTTGGGACACGTTGGGGTGTCGGGGAGTGTTTTTTCTTAGAAGGGGACTTTTTCTTGGCTTCAATAATTTTCTGCTTTCCTTTTTTTTTGGGGACAAATGCAAAACGCATTTTTTTTCCCATTGCAAGGACACATTTGGGTGTATTTTTTATTAACAATCTCGATAAGAATGTGGCCAGAGCAAATGCTACAAACTGCCCTTTTGATAATTTTTTGTTAACAAAAACATAACACTTTAAAAAATTTTCCACTGACAAATCGTTCAAGAAGATTTGGGCGGTGTACACTGGGCCAAAACTTTTTAAGCCCTTTTGACACACAAGTTTGGCTCCCAGGTTCTCAAGTATTAACTTTAAGGTTCCTTTTGTTTTTTATATTAGGAATTTATGTGCTTCACAGCCCTAAATTCAAATTCTTGTTTAAAAGTCCTCACAATTTCATTTGCTGTGCATGTTTCTGAAATGTTGATTCTTGCCACAAACACAGTCCTCTGAACTTTATGCTCCAAGTGCAACTGAGGTAACACCAAATCTTCGTTTTTTAAGGCAACATCTTCAGCAGTTTAAGTAAATCTTCTTCAGAAGAAAGGGGAAAGTAGCCCAGCGGGGTTTGAAAAAAAACCACTGGAGAAAGTTGAGTTGAGCAAAACAGCTAGAATTTCTTTTATCGACATTTGATTTCCCTCAATACGTAATCTTACTCGTATCCTCCCATGATGTCTGGGGAAAGGAACATCTGGGAGAGGAATTTCTTAAAAAAAGGGGAATTTCCCTTTATGTTATACCAAAATCCATTTCAGGACTTTTGAAGGCACCCCTAAGTGCCTACCCCGATAGTGAGGGGGAAAGGGCCCAAGGCAAAGCTCGGCGGATTTTTTAAAAAAACCCCATGGGGTTCCGGATGGTCAAAATCCTTGTGTTAACTCGCCAAAACGAAGTTGCCAAA
>NC_069400.1:83938933-83982489 GCF_026875155.1 Cherax quadricarinatus | reverse complement strand
TACACTTAAATTACAATTAAAACATAAAGAACAAAAAGGGGAAAACATACAACAAGTATGTTTTTAATACATAAAAACTTCACTTCACATACACCAGATTATACTATCTTTGTATAGCACCTTTGAAGACAAACGGAGAATCCAGACAGACTTAAGTCATGCCTTGTGTCACCACATACCATCAAACACACAAATACTGTATGAAGTGCCCTCACACACCTTATACACACAATAATGTAGTGCAACAACACTACTGACATATTTTATTCAAAACCGTCTAAAAACAATGTGAAAAACATATTTTACACAACCACCCAGACCACACTCACACCACAAAAGAAGCATATTGGTTATATTACAAAACATACCTCACACACTAACACCTAAACACACACACTCAAGAAACTAGCCCGCCGCTACCCCTTACTTTATACTTAATATCTCTTAAATCCTTCAACCTGAATCTACGATAAACCTTTAGTAAATGCTGTCTCCCATCTTCCCCCATAGAGATCCCTATTGCGACACTTAGTTCTATATATTGTAGCCCCTAACACTTTTATCCTTTCCTCTACACCCACCTCCCTCATGGCCCAAGATGTATAAATAAAATCAGTAACCACATACGCAACCGCATTCACCACCATCTGACTCCACCCACCTATATCTAAACTTAACACCCTCAATACCTGTAACCCTTCCCCACCCACTAACCTAACTACCCTACTTAACCATACCCTCACATCTTCTAAACAAGTACAAAAGTACACCGCATGAAATATAGTTTCCGGACATCCACACGCTTTGCACTCCCCACCCTCCCTTAATCTCCTATTAAATAACACAACCCCAGACGGCAAGGTCCCATGTAAAAACCTAAACATAACCTCCCTAACACCTGATTTTACACATAGTTGGTGAAGACATTTCCATATAGAACCCCACGCATACATAGGGTATGCGCCCTCAACGCCCTCAACTTCCGCCACCAAAGACCCACCCCCCGCCCTCTCAAGAACCTTCAATTTAAGCCGATCCGGATCCCTCACTGTCAGTAAAACTCGCAACATAAATCTCTACCCCTCCACCACCATTGCATATCCTTGCACAGTCTTCCAAGGCCCCCCCTCGCCCCCTCCCTCAAAAGCCCCCTTTTCAAAAACACTCAACATACACTTTTCAAGAGGTATAAGACCCAGCCTCCCCTGGCTAACAGGAAGCGACACCACCCCTCTACTTAGCCAGTCACAACCCGATCCCCATATAAATCTGAATACCCGCAGTTGCAACCATTGCACCTCACACCGTCTCAACAGATATATTGCCACCACGTGCCATAGCTTGCTATACAACAGGACATTCGTGACTATAACCCTCTGATGTAATGTTAGATGCGCTGCCCTCAAACCGCCCAATCTTTTCAAAACCCCATCCACAGTGCACCTCGAATTTGCCTCTTGTGCATCCCTATCATTCCGCATGTACACTATCCCACATATCAACAGCTGATCCACCACATTCCACCCACCCTCTACAGTCCCACCATTATGTATGCTATCCCCTAGATCCAAATACTTGGACTTTACAACATTAATTTTCATCCCCGTAGCCTCACCAAAAACGTTTATCACCCTACCTACCTTATATAAATCCCTCACATCCCTCACCAAGACAATCGTTTCATCCACAAAACCCACTATACCCGACCCCCCCCTTCTCGTGAAATACCAACCCTCCCTCTCGCTATATTCCACCTAACTGCCCTATAAAAGGGTTCGTGAAGACACGCAAACAATATTTGCGACAGAGGGCATCCTTGTCGCAAACCCCTTCCCATCTGTATGCTAAGACCTAGTCTTCCATTAACCTGTACTCTCATAACTGCACCAGATACAAAGTTTTTGCCCAAGAAACAATTTTCCTCCCGAAACCCAACCAACGCATGAAACTCCATAATGCATCCCTCTCTACACTATCGTAAGCAGCTCTCCAATCCAAAGCCAAAACACCTCCACCCCCCTCCCCCCTCTGTTCTATAAAACTCCTAATAACTCCATGCCCTTCATACATTGACCTACCCGGTATTCCATATTGTCCTCTATCAATTACTTTACCTAACACCTGTTTGATTCTGTTCCCTAATACCCTTGCAAATAACTTATAATCACCGCACATAAGCGACATTGCACGGTAATCCTCTACCGTGGTCTGTCCACCCTTCGGCACTAATACAACAACAGCAGTCCTTTGCTTCTCACCCATTTTCCCATCTTCCTTCATTACATTAAACAATCTGACTAAAAATCTTCTCAAAACTTCCCAGTTCTTAACATAGAAATCATTAGGCAACCTGTCTACACCCAGTGCCTTACCTAAACTTGCACCAGCTGTAGCTTGCCAAATTTCCCCTATCGTATTCTGTCCTTCCAAAGTCTCCCTATCTGTACCATCAAGCTCACAATGCACATAACCTCCCATTTCCCTTAAAGCAGCATCTCATATACCCACATGTTGTGCATGTGACCTAAACCTTGCATCGAGATATCCACTCATACCCTCAGTCGACATTAATACCTGCCCCTCCCTATACCCTCCCATCTCCACATGAACAGTTAATCTCATCATCTCCGTAGCCGCTCTTCTCTTACGCTGTCCTCTCAACACACATGCCGAAGGCCTATCACCCCATAACACCTCCTCCAGCCCCGCCAAAACTCGTGCACCATCAAATCATTCATTTTGCAAATCCCCAATACTCTCCTTTAATCCCTCAATATCTCCCACCGGATAACTAACACTCCCACGTTCATAGCAAGCTCTTAACTGCCCCTTAAGATAAGATTGAAACCAATACTTTAACCTATTATATTCCCTCCCATTACGTACATAAAAATCCTTAATACTTGATTTCGCCACCGAGTCCCACCAACTAACCAGATCACCATTCCCAGGCGCCTCTGCCTCCAACCCCTCCCAAAATTGTTTAAATGACTGTCTAAAATCTTCTTCCTGCAACAACTTTACATTTAACTTCCAATACCCTCTACACCTTCGTGGCAACCCCTCCCAACCTAAATCCACCAAAAAACCCTTATGATCAGAAAATACCACATCCCAAACCCTCCACTATGTATTACTACTGTTTTGGGGGCCCTACAAACGATCGAGCCTAGCAGCATACCCAGCCTAATAAATGTGTCTCAACCTCCCCCCCCATCCACAAATACGATCAAACCCCCCACGGATAAACAATTCTCCTAATATTCCCATACAATGCCTGCCCCCCTCAGTTCCACATCCTTACGCCTTATCACAAAAGTTCCAATCACCTCTTTCACGGCTACCCCCGGCAATCCACCAAGTAGTAAAACCAGCACATCCCTCACAAATTTAATTTTTAACAACGTACATCACCCTCTGCCAGGCCATACACACAACCAACGTCATCTGTACCCGACCCATATCCATCCACATGTATCCCCCTCCCCTCCCCCCCTTCACAATGCCTGACAACCTTTCGGGGTAGTTTCCTTTCGAAGATAGGGCCCCACCTCCCTTTCAATCTGACTGCATGCTCAACATACACCTTATATCCATCCACCTTCAACTCATAACCATGTCTATAATTGTGCTCCTGCAAGAACACAACGTCAACACCATGACGCACCAAAAGCTCCATAAACCACTCACACTTTCTCTCCGACCTCAAACCATTGATGTTCAATGTCAAGCACTTAAAACCGACAAAGGGGGTTTCCCTCTTGACACTACCGTTTTGTCCCCTTATCGCCTCATTGCACCCCTATTCCTCCCCCTCCTTTTTTGTGAACTCTTACCCAACCCCTGTCCCTGAGTGCCTTTTGAACCCCTCTGCATGGCATCCACCCATGTTTTCTTCCCTGAATGTTGTGCGGGCGTAAGCACTTCATCTTAATCATAAAGCGCTGCTGCGCACTTTCGTGTCACACCTTCGACATGCATCCCATTATCCTGCTCATCACCATGATGAACCTCTACCTCCACCATTCTCGCCGACAAGGCAGCCTTGTCACACACCTTAGGACGAACTACCTTCGCCCCGCCGTCCTCTACAGCAGACCCAAGATCCAGGTCCATGCCATCTTCCTGACAAGGGCTCTTGTTGCCCAAAATTTCCACAAACGTCGTCATTATCGATGTTTCCTCCTTGCTGTCATTCACTTCCGCGATGATCTCCCCCAGCGCTTGAACCACATCCAAGGAAGGGGAGTCCCCCCCACTCGTAGCACCTGCCATCTTCTCTTCCCTCTCAACCTCCTCACTCCATGACACACTCTGCGGAGGCAGTGTCAAAAGCAGCTGCTCTTGATCCACTCTCCTCTCCTCAACGTCTCTTCGTTGTTGCTGGTCGTTGTCTCCACGTCCTCTACCACATTGCGCTGCCAGGTGGCCATACGACCCACACAAACGACAAGTGTGTCACTGCCCTGCGTATGTCACAAATTCCTGAGTTCTGAAGTCGTCAATCACCACTTACGACGGTATAGGATGTCGTATTATCATCTTCACAGAGTACGTACCCTAAGGTATCCCCATATATGGACCAGCTGACCACCTTCCTGCAGTGACCGTGTGTATCGTCCTGTATTTACTCATGGTGAACCGTATGTCAGATGCATCCACCTCGAATGGCACATTCCCAATCTTCACCCAAGTGTAATAACTTGATACATCATGCATCCTCACCGTCATAGCATGATTCACAGGTATGGCCACTTCCTGGAACTTGTTCACCACAGCCTCGTACACACTCGCCGAGTTGAATTTCAGAAATATTCTCTTCGTGCCATTCAATGCAAGTCCACAAATCTCTTCATTAGCTATGCCATAGGTTTCTCTGATTATTGCTGGTAGAAGTAACTCCATAGACGGCCCCGTTACAGCTCCACTGGTTAATTCAATACAGACTGTATTAACCTGACGGCGACAAGCCTGCGCCATGTTGTGAAAATATTACTGCACCCAGTCAACACCAGGGGGCAGCAGCAGCACACGTACTCTCTACTCAAGGGTTGAGAGACGAATGACCCACTACAGATTCATACACTCTGGAAGTCATTCTATTTCGTTCCAGCCTCTCTACATGTCTGAACCACCTCAACAATCCCTCCTCGGCCCTCTGGATAATAGTTTTGGTAATCCCACATCTTCTCCTAATTTCCAAACTACATATTCTCTACATTATATTCACAGCACACATTGCCCTCAGACATGACAACTCCACTGCCGCCAGCCTTCTCCTTGTTGCAACATTTATCATCCCTGCTTCACACCCATATAAGAATGTTGGTATCACTATACTCTCATACATTCCTCTCTTTACTTTCATGGATAATGTTCTTTGTCTCCTAAGACTCCTCAGTGCACCATTCACCCTTTTCCCCCTCGTCAGTTCTATGATTCACCTCATCTTCCATAGACTGCTACAACTACTACTAATAGTACTACTGCTGCTGTTGCTGCTGCTGCTGCTGCTGCTGCTGCTGCTGCTACTGCTGCTGCTGTTGCTGCTGCTACTGCTGCTGCTGCTGCTGCTGTTGTTGCTGCTGCTACTGCTGCTGCTGCTGCTGCTACTGTTGATGCTACTACTTCTTCTATTATTACTAAAATTATTACCACTAATACTTCAACTGCTTCGATTACTGCTAGTAGTGTTACCTCTACTTATACTACTAGTTCTACTGGTGATAATAACAATAATAATAATAATAATAATAATAATAATACCAATGATAACAGCAATAATAATAATAATAATAATAATAATTGTGATGCAGTTCAGATGGGCTTGTGAGGTCTCTAGGGAGACCTAATTATATGGTCACATCTGCCTTAGCAAATGTCGGGTAGTCACGCCCACGTCTGAGGTCTTTTGTTCTTAACAGCGTTAGACCTCAGTGTCAGGTCATAACACGTGGTACATACACCATTGGGGAGGGGGTACTTTGACTACGATATAAGCCCAGGGAACAGCGGGGCAAAGAGGTTGTTGGTGACAGGTCTGTCTAAACTCAGTACACAGTACGCTACGAGGGTCATGGTCATTACGCGCGAGGTCAGTGGTCAGTACGCCTGAGGTCAGTGGTCATACGGCTGAAGGACAGTGTCATACGGCTGAGGTCAGTGGAGTCAAGTGCGGTCATACCGCTAAGCTCTTGCATTGGGAGTTAGCGTGGGCTTTAACCCAGAGAAGAGAGCCATGGCTTTATGTGTAGGCTTTACGAGAATCTCAGTTCATGGTTATGAAGAAGGAGATTCAAACTTCTACATGAGGAAAAATAAAGCAGAAGCTTCCATAGATGATTTGGGAGCCGAGTGTTCTGAGAAGGATTTAGCAGGTAATGAAGGAATGGCACACATCAGTGATAGTGGCAGCACAGCCGCTTAAGTGCAAGTGGTTTCACAGTTCAGGAAGAAGGAAGATGAGGAGAAGATAATAGAGAAGATGAGAATGTAGGACATTTCGAGTTCTCTTTTCTCCAAGACAGTGTACTTCAGTGGTTAGTGAGGTTGAAGGTAACACTGATTCCTAATTTCCCCTAGCTAATCAAGGTAAGAATATTTTAATAGGCGATTCTCAGGTAAGAATAATGGACCGTGCTTTTTATAACAAGACAGAAAGGTCAGACGCCGAGTGAGTCTTTACCTGGAGCTGGTGTTGGCGACATCGTTCAGCCGGTTGGTAAAATTATGGCAGGTAATGGGAACAAGCCAATATCGTCTTAGTGCTGGGGTAATGACACTGGGAGGGCAAGAGAGAGGAGCTGCTTGGATAAGTACAGGTCAGCCCAAGAAGAAGTTAGGTCTAAGGGAGGGATCCCGTCATAAGTAGCATCTTGCCTAGAAAGGGAGTGGGCAAGAATTGATGCTAGGCAATTGGTATAAATCGCTGGCAAGACAGGTACCGCAAAGAACTTATGCAATCCCATTCATAGATAACTGGGACCTTTTCTTTGGCAAACGTGATATGTATGCAAGGGAGGGGTTCATTCACTCTGGGATGGAGTGGTTGCATTAGCCAATTCAATTGAGAGGGTAATTGATGACTTGTCTAGGAATTTAAAAAAACTGATAGATTAATAGAGGAATGGGTGTTATGTAGGAAAGGCATCAGGCTGCAGCATAAGGTTAAAAACAGCAGTATTACCGGATACCTAAGATATATGTTTAAAAAAGACAATATTCCAAAGAAAAGTTGCTAGTAATGGCAAATCAAATGAATCAACAAACAAAGAGAGATAGTAAGGGCAACGATGACTAGCTCCCTTGAGGGTTTACTATACAAATAGTAAGATCTAAGAATAAGAAGATTGAGCTAAAATTTACTTGCAAGTGTAGGTAATATAGATATTATATGGTATAACAGAGACCTGGTTCAACCTGAAGATAAAGAAAAGCCATCTGAAAAGCAACATACAGGGTTATAAACTATTCCCACAACTGGTAGGGTCAACAGGAAGGGTGGTGGTGTGGCGATGTATGTCAGAGAAAATTTAAATTGTTGTCTTAGACAGATATAAGATTAGAAACATCGAACACATAATCGGTTTGGCTTTCAGATTCTCGTGGTCCTGACAAATTAATTTGGTGTGATTTATAGTCCCCCAAGACCTTGAAAGGGAGTCCGTACGCTGTAAGGGACGAAAAATTCATAAGGCATCTAGATACAAAAATGATGTGATAATGGGAGATTTTTAATATAGACAAAATTGACTGGAACAAATGACAGAAATCCTGGAGTCTAAGTGACTTTCTTTATACGGATCAGGATTGCTTTTTAGAACAAAGGTTGATGACAGAACCAACAGAGGAAACAATCATGCTTGATTGGTTCTTGTGGCCAACAAAGAAACACTAATTAATACTTTTGAGTTAATGATGACTTGGGGAAATGATCACAAATCACTTAGTTTCAATATATCATTGAATTACCAGAATAACAGCAATCAAATCTCAGTCCAGATTATCGCTTGGCCGACTTCAATGTGACGAAAAATTTACTTGGTTGGCTAAATTGGATGTCCTAACTATGGGTCAGGTAGGTGATCTTGGTTGCCATATGACGTTTTTCAGAGAATCGTTTCTAGCTCCCAGACAACTTTTGTTCCGAGTAGGAAAATTATATCTAACCAAAATTTTGATCCCAAATGGATGAACATCTCATTGTTCCATAAGAGTAGCATATATAGGCGTATCAAAAGAGGGGATGGGCAGTTAAGAAATCCAATATATTCAATTAAAGAGGAAGAAACATAAAGAAAAAATAAGAAAAGCAAAAAGAGATTAGGAGGCTCAGGTCTCAAGGGATTCAAAGACTAACCCAAAACGGTTCTTCAGTATACAGAAAGTAAGATTATGAGAAGATTGGTCCCACATTAAGATAACTCTTGGTCAGATCACTGCGACAGTGATAAGAAAATGTGTGAAAATATCAAAATAACCTACATTCCCTACCACACTCAGTTTTCGACACCCAGACAAATACTTACAACATTCCTGAAATAATAGATTACGTAGAACAGGAATGATAATTAACTATGTACGATTGCGGTAAACTAGTGCCATGGTCACTCAGACAAATAGAGAAAATAAAACCTAACATCTCCCAGGGCCCTGATGAACTGTTTGCAAGGGTGTTAAAGGAAGTAAAGAGGAACTTAGCATACCTTTGGCTAATCTTTTTAACATATCACTGGCAAACTGGCATAGTGCGAAAGTGGAAAATGGCAAATGTAATACAATTTACAAGGCAGGTGTTACAGGTCGCTTGGCTCGAACTATAGACAAATAAGCCATAACATCCATCAGCGGGAACAAATTTATGGAATCGATAATTGCCGAAGCAATTCGTAGCCATCTTGACCAGGCACAGATTGATTAATGAATCTCACATGGTTTTACAAAGAGTGTTCCTGTCTTTTACGAATTTACTATACTTGTTTCACTATGTGTTTGAGAAGGTAATCATGACGATGAATAATGAAATTGTGTTATATGGACTATCAGTAAGGCTTTCGATAAGTTCCACACCAGAGGCTATTGAGACGAACTTAGGGGCACACGGAAAAGGAGAGAATTTTTTCCTGGTAGAGCATGGCTGACAAATAGACAGCAGAGAGTTGCATAAATGCGGGAGAAATCAAATGGCACGTCCCCAGAGCGGTGTTTCCTCAGGGGTCAGTGTTAGGCCCGTTGTTGTTCACAGTTAACACAATAAGAAAGATAAGAAAAAAATAATTACACGGAGCATAGATGAGGGAATAAATAGCGACATAAGCAAATTTGCAGATGACACCAAAATAGAGGCCGATCATTCATTTCTAATGAGGACATTAAGCACTCCAGGATGAATTTGAAAAGACCTGACGCAATTGGCAGGAGAAGTGCAGTTGCAGTATAATATTGACCAAATGCAGAGATTCTAAAGTTCCAGGTCAAGTAACTTCTGCTCCACATTAAAACTAAATAATTTAGATCTAATACTACCGATTGGTGAAAAAGGAATTAGGAGTTCTGGTTAGCATAACCTAAAACCAGACAACAGTGTCATTCTAGAGTTCGCAATAAAGTCTAAACGAGAATTCTTGGCTTCAATATCTAGCATATAAATAATTAGAAGTCCCCTCAGGTTGTTCCTTCAACTCTATAGAGCCCTTGGTTAGGCCTCATTTAGACAATGCTGCTTCAGTTTCTGGTCCCGAATTACAGAATGGATATAAATTGTCTGGAAAACGTACAAAGGAGATGACAAGATGATCCCATGTATCAGAAATCTACCCTATGAGATAGACTGAGGCCTGATATCTGTCACTCCCTCTCCAAAGGCAGAGAATTAGGGGGGATTTGATCGAGTTGTAAAATGGAAAAACAGGAATATAATAAAAGGGATGTACATAGTGTGCATGAAAATATTCACGCAGCCAAGACACGACTCGCACGAATGTATCAAATTGGAAAAAATTCATATCAGGAAGGATATAAGGAAACACTGGTTTGGGTAATAGAGTTGAGATGAGTGGAACACGCTCCCGAGTACAGTTATTGAGCTAAAACGTTGTTGGTATGATTTTTTAAGAATAGGTTAGATAAAATACAATAGTGGAGTGTGGTGGGTGGGTATGAGTTGACCTGACTAGCTTGTGCTGACTAGGGTCTGGTACAGTGCTCCATCCGTTGAGTGGGGATGACCAGACCTGTGTGGGTCATTGGGAATAACTCCGGGGGTTGGTCTTGGTCGCTAATCTGGGGGGGGATGCATGGACCTGCTCCGCATAGGTACAGTAGGGGCCGTATGCAGTGTTTCACTTCTGTCTTATCGTTCTTGTATATCTTAGGACATTTTCAGATATAAAGACTTTTACCCTATCAAGAAGACTTTTCATTGTATTAAAACTTTTCGTTCACCAGATTTTTTCATTCTACTCCAAAACTTTCCAAACACTAAGACCTTGCATGTATACTAAGAACTTTTCGATTACAATAGACATTTTATTATATGTTGACTTTCATTTGACTAAGAATTTCATTAGACTATGCGACTCTATAATTAGACTAAGATATTTCAATTAGACTAAGACTTTTGTCATTACACTAAGATTTTAATTGTACTAAGACTTTTTCATAAAAAATAAGACTTTTCGCTTTTAGACTAAGATCTTTCATCGTATCTAAAGGACTTTTCATTTACAATATGAATTTTTCATTATACTAAGAACCTTTATTATTCTACAAAGAACTTCTCATACGACTGGACTTATCCCATTATCACTAAGACTTTTCATTAGACTAGAAATTTCACTATAAATTAGCAATGAATTTGTAGTTCTTCTTCCTCTGTATATTCAAACTTATTTGAACATTGCTTTCTAACAAGGTTTTTCAAACTTTAGCTGTGGCAATCCCAAATATATATTCGACATTCGCTGAGTTTTTTTAGTATTTATGCATATGCTAAAAAAAGCGCGAAATCACAAAAGCCTGACATAAACCTCTTTGTGCAAGTGACTGGTCCCCCTCATACACTAGCAAGTAACTATCAACTCAGGTTGTTTCAATGAATGAAGAGGATAAATGAAACTCACCAGGCTCATTAATATCTGTAGTTTCATTTATGTAATGTATGATTATAACTCTGTTATTACATAAAGTCTTTAATACTAATTTGATATATATCCAGTGACAACATCACAGCATATCATACCACGCTATATTTCAGTTTATAAACTTTATTTGCCACCTGAAAACTATTGAAAGATAAAAGCACACTCAAATGTGAAACTGGATGGCACTAGCAGATTAGTGATGACAGAAGAGTGTCGCCAGAGCTGTATGCTTTCTTGAATTTTTTAACAAAATTGGATACAACCGCGAGTGTGATGCAAGTTAAAGGTTGAGGGACAGGAATAACGCAGAGACAATAACTGGACGGTAGGTGAGGTTTAGATCAACATATATGCTTATTCGCACGGGTAGTTGATGGAGTTAACAATCGAAGACCTGTTCAGTGGCTCGAAATTCAACTGAGCTCCTCACCTCACTCGCCCCTGACATCTGCAAACACCCAGTAACTGCGCTTAACCTGCAGAACTTTCCATTCCACAATCTGCCCTTATACTTGCCTGCGAGACGACTCCACTTGTTCCATCATCTAGCCCTCCTATCACTTGCCCTGGCAGAGACCGCTCGCAACTTCCATCATACGGCCTTCATCACTTGGCCTGGCAGAACGCTTCCACTCCATCATTTGGCCTCATCACTGTGACGCTGGCAGAGCCGCTCCCAGCTTCCATCATCATGCCTCTCATCACTTGCCTGGTCAGACGTTCCCACTCCATCATCTGCCCTTATCACTTGCATGGATGAAGCTCCACTTCCACATCTGCCTCTACAATTGCCTGCCGACACTTAAGAACACCTAATCAGGCTTGGCCCGCCCTTTCTTTGAGATTTCGTTCCTTTGCAGTACAAAAAAACTCTTAGAACAAACACTTACCTAGTATTTGTTTATAGTATCAGTTTGTCATAATCACCCTTATTGTTCACTTTTCTGAATTTGGTAGATCATTATAGTTACCTGTAACTCTACGGAGAGTAGGAGTAATCTGAAAAGTGAGACAGTAACACGCTGAATGATACCTGCTGCCTTAAATAGTTTTCTCTCTAGTTATAATACCTGGATGCTGATACATGCTACCAGGGACAGATTCATCATTAGTGCACCATTCACCTGGATGGTATTTCCTGGTTAATTAAGTTCAGATGTACCGCTGTTACTAGCACATAGGTTTATACCTGTATCCAAGTAATTTAGTTCTTTTCACCTGGCCCCATCTTTCTTTTTCCCTGGGAACAAGTTACAAGTTACTAAATTGCAACATGTATTCCGTAGCTCGGGCACTAGCGCAACTCCATGATAGATTCGAAGCAATATTGGACGCTACCTAAGAATTAGTAACAGATCAAGGGTTCAGAGTTATAAAAGCAACTATTTGCATGAGGTTTAGTAACACCTTAGAAAAATGACAGCATTCACGGACAGCTTATCACATCCACAGCGAATGGAATGGAGTGGAGCAGAACGAACCCAAGTAGTCAAGCATACAACTGGACCCTTCTCTCCCTAGAAAGAACCATTCCAAGGCGGATAAATATATACCATAAATTTCATTTGCTTAATCCACCGCTATTCACAAATCCAATTAGGGACACAACCCTTATACCTATTTACAGGCATGACTGTCATTTTGCAGCCGGCTTGGTGAACTCAAGCAAGTTTTCAGATACGTAGTACTATCCTTCAAAGTCCTAACAAAAATGAAACTGCTTGGCGAACTGCCCCGCCGCAGGGAGCACCTGGTAGAGCACAGGAGAAAAATATGTCTCACTAAGCTATGGACACAGATGACGCCATCTTAATCTAAGGAAGGTAACCTAGTATTGGTATAGTAATAAAGATAGAAGTAACCCCCTCAACAGAGTAGGTCCACTACGTGTCCAAGGTGGAAAGTTCCTTAACCGCATCGTTAGAGAAAATGGTACCAGTAATGTGCAAGGTAAAAGGGTTGAGACCAGAGTGGAGAGGATTGCGTCATTTGTAATAAACTACACGCCATTCTGTCTGAGGAGAAAATAGTAATGCCTAATGTTAATGTGGTGGATGAAAGGACTGTAAATGACGAGGTATATGAGAAGATAGGTTACATAACCTGGTAGAGGCAAACGCTGGTTGGTACGAATACAAGGTCAAGAATGTATAGAAGCCGAAAATTGTACAGGGAATAATTTCTGCGGAGGCGGAGGGAGTGTTGTGAGTAAATGGGGACCCTGAGGGATAGGAGCTGACCACTTCGCCTCGCCCTACAGGAGTCGGGCTCAATCCCACCTAGATACCGCTGCCCACACAACAATAAGCCCGCAGTCACCTGTAGAACACTACTGCCGTCTACTATTCTTCACAGGAGATGTGCAGATGTTTCACGGATCTGCCAAGGAGACCACCAGGAATCTATTGGCCTGGAGAAGGCAGACGCACACAGTTCCAAGAAGTCAGGTTGGGTCCAGCAAAAGGGCTATTATACAAGAGACCTGAGGAGACATGAGGAACTCGGTAGCCAGCTCTCGGTGCCACTCGACCGCATGCAAGAGGTGGAAGTTGACGGTGAGGCAGGACGGATGAAGGGTGTCCTTGGTGCCTGAGGAGTACCGTCTGGGTGAAGAAAAGCTGTTGACTGAGGTCGTGAAAAGTTGCCCAATGGCGGTGCATTCAACGAGGATAGGACCCGCATGAGCGTTCCTAAACGCCAACGAAGTCCAACACATTGAGACATGATGGCCATCTTAGAAGTTGCTAGGGTCGGAGCAGAAGCTCTGGCCAACCCACACTTCTAATAAAAGCATAACAGAACCTGGAGGTGAGACGACAATAATACTGCAATGATGGCCCCATGTCCTCCTCCGTCGCCCCCTTCATATTCAGCCCAAGCGATTTGTAGAGAGAGCGTCTCCCTGGGTCCAATAGCAGTGGCCCCGCCAAGTCAAGCCGAACCGTGGTCAGTTACTACTAGCCAGAAAAGTCTTAGGGAAATGAAAGATAGAGTGGTATTATAATGGTATCTCTACTGCTAGGGGATGCCCTATGTTATTCATCTGTTGGGACAAGATATGGTTTGTAATAATTTTGTGAGCTAGCCTCCTTGGCCGGGAGGATCGCCAGAGAGATAGGATGTATTTTCCCTTTCAGGTGGAGAACTGTAAACACCAATCGGCTCGCTGTCAAGAAGAGATTCCTATTATGAGAGGGATAGGGGAGGTATTTTTCTTTAGTTCCTATAAATGGGCTAAATGATTGGTCCTGGTTGCTGATTCACTGCCATGTGTCATGAATGGTTCTCACGGTAGGGAGGCAAGGAAAATGCGACATTGTGGTACGTGTAATGGTTCAGATTGCAAGTACTTAGAAGGAATAAAATAACCCGCTGGACTGTTTCAACACCAGGAAAAACCTTACGAGTTGTGGCTCAATGGTTAATATTTAGCGCACGAGGTGAGACTACAGAGCTAGTTTATTTCTAGTAGAGTACAGGAAGGCACTGAGGAGCCCGAATTTAGTTTTAAAGGAGACAATGACGGATTAAGGAGAGTTTTTGCACCATCATTGTTATCTTTCCTTGTGCTAGAATTTATTAAACCAACTGATCTGTGTGAGATTCATATTATTTGCTATTGTATTGTGGTAATAGAATAAAAGGGTTTAGGACACTATAAATAGTCTAATGAAACTTAGGACAAATTGTCCTAGTTCTCAGATTATTTTAAAATTGGGGGAGAAAGGGGAAGTGATGCAGTGTCAGATGGGACTTGTGAGGTCTCTAGGAGACCTGATTAATATGGTCACGACCCTGCCTTAGCAAATGTACCGGCGTAGTCACAGCCCACGTCCTGAGGTCATTTTGTTCTTACAGCGTCATCCTCGGGGCTGTCAGGTCGTAACACGTGGGGTACACTGACACCATTGATGAGGAGGGGTTTTACTTTTTTTGATAGCGATATAAGACCCAGGGAACAGCGTGGCAAAGGAGGTTGTTGGTGACGAGGTCCGTACGAGCGAGAGCTCTGGACCAGCCGCGTGTGTAGTGGCCACGCATTTGTGGAATCTCGGATCAGCTGGTCGGTGAATTAGAGAGAGTACTAGACCGTGTGTTACATGAAAATCTACCCTTACCCCCTGGTAATAAGTCTCACAAGGTCAATTGTTATATTGTGTACAATTTTCTCATCAGGATCAATGTATGTATTCTAGCCCTTTTATGTTATTAAGTAAACTATAGCCGATAGATACCCATTTTTATTTGTACCTTCATACACGACTATTCCCTATTTTGCTAAGGGCACTGGATATACAGTGAGACGGTGCACACTACGCTGGGATCCCTCACGGTAGAAGTGGGGTAGAGGTCTCACAATAATAATAATAATAATATTAATATAATAATAATAATAATCTCATAATATATAAAAATAATAATAAAAATAATAATAATAATAATAATAATAATAATAAATAATACAATAATAATAAAATCAATAATAATAATAAAAAAAATAATATAATACTAATAAAAAAAATAATAATAATAATCAAATCAATCATTTTTACATACATAAAGGAACTGTTTATTTTCATATACTGAAATGTTAGAAGCATTCAGAATGTTTAGTACACACGTCATGTCTCTTTCCACACACACGTAAAGCTCATAAATACTGCCAGTTTCTAAGAATTTGTATTGATGAATCACTGTTGACGACACCTCTACAGTTAAGATACCCAGATGTTACACGATGTGGTCTCTACATTTTGCATCTTGTCTGAGTATTGTTTAACATTCTTGTACCACTCTACGGTTTATATTCTTAGTATAACAATTACGTTGTCACTTGCTATACTAAGTCCTAGTATAGTATAGTATTAGTATAGTATACTAAGTCTTAAGTAATAGCAGTGACTTTGGTCACGTGCGAACTAAGACCTATAAAGATATACGAAGCTTAGTATAGTATACTAAGTCTTAGAATAGCCGTAGACGTTGTCACTGCAATACTGGGGGCTAAGTCACCTAGTATAGTAATGCTATTAGTACAAGTATAAACAAAGTCTTAGAATAGAGCACGTGACGTTGTCTCACTGCGCTATACTAATCCTAGTATAGTATAGTATTAGTATAGTATACTAAGGTCTTAGTATAGCAGTTCACGTTGTATCACAGCTATACTAAGTCCAGTAAAGTAATAGTATTAGAATAGTATACTAAGACTAAGTCAAAGCAGTGACGATGGTCACTGCTATACTACGCGCCTAGTATAGTATAGTATTATTATCGATACTAGGACCTTATATAGCAGTGACGTTGTTCCACTGCTATACTAAGTGTCCTAGAATAGTATCAGTATTAGTATAGTATACTAAGACTTAGTATGCAGTGACGTTCATCCCACTAGCCATACTAAGTCCTGTAAAGTAAAGTAGATTAGTATAGTATAACTAAGACTTAGAATAGCATATGACTTGTCACTTCTATAGCTAATTCCTAGTATAGTAAGAATTGAGTAAAGAAACTAAGTCCTTAGAAAATGGCAAAGACGTTGTCACTGCTATACTAAGTCCTAGTAATAAAGTATTAGTATAAATACAAAGGTCTTAGTTATAAGCAGTGACGTTTGTCACAGCTAATACTAAATGCCTATAGAGTAACAGTAATTACGTATAGTAATACTAACGTCCTAGTATAGTATAGTATAGTATTAGTATAGAATACTAAGTCGTTAGTATAAGCAGTGACGTTGTCACTGCTAATAGGCTGAAGTCCCTAGTATAGAATGAAGTATTAGTATATTATACAAAGCACTTAGTATAAGCATGACGGATTGTCCCCACTGGCTATACTGTCGCTAGAATTGTGATGAGTGATTCTCTATTAATACTAAAGTCTTAGTAAGCAAGTGACGTTGTCACTGCTATACTAAGTTCCTATTATAGTATTAGTATAAGTAATAGTATACTAAGATCTATTATTGCAGTGAACGTATGTCACAGCTGTACTAAGCCAGTATAGTATAGTACATAGTATAGTATTCTAAGTCTAAGTTTGATTGCAGTGGACGTGTCACTGCTGTACTAAGTCCTAGTATAGTAATAAGTATTAGTATAGTATACTAAGAACTTAGCGTATAGCAGTGAACGTTGTCACTGCTTAACTAAGTCACTAGTATAGTATAGTATTAGTATATGTATACAATGTCCTTATAAGGCAGTGACGTTGTCACTGCTATATCTAAATCCTAGTACTAGTATACATATTAGTAATTAATAGACTAATCCTAGTATAGTATAGTATTAGTATTAGTATAACTAATACTTAGTATAGGCATTGACGGTTGTTCACTGCAAAACTCAGGTCCTAGTATAGTATAGTATATATAGTAGGTATACTAAGTCTTAGTACATAGCCGTGTACGTTGTCACGTGCTATACCTAAGTACCAATAAAAGAATAGACTATAGAAATAGTCTAACTAAGTCTTTTGTAATAGCATGCCGTTGTCACTGCTATACTAAGTACCTAGTAAGTATAGTAATTAGTATAGTCTCACTAAGTACTTAAGTATAGCAGTGACGTTTGACCACTAGCAATACAAAGTACCTAGAATAGTAGATTATTAAGTAATAGTAATACCAAGTCTTAGTATAGCAGTGACGTTGTCACTTGCTAAACTAAGTCCCTAGTAAAAGTAAAGATATTAGTAATAGCATATACTATGTCTTAGTATAAGTCAGTGACGTTGCACTGCTATAACTAAGTCCTAGTATAGTAAAGTATTATAAGTAAACTACGTCTTAGTAGTAAAGGCATGACGTTGTCACTGCTACAACTAAGTCCTAGTAATAGTATAGTATTAGTATAGTATACTAAGTCTTAGTATAGCAGAGACGTTTGGTCACTGCTATAAACTAAGTCCTAGTAAGTAAATAAGTAATAGTATAGTATACTAAGTCTTCTTATAGCAGTGACGCTAGTCACAGCTATACTAAGTCCTAGTATAGTATAAGTCATAGTAAAGTAAATCAAAGTCTAAAGAATAGCCAGTGACGTTGTCACTGCCTATACTAAGTCCCTAGTATATTATAGTATTAGTATAGTATACTAAGACTTCGTATAGCAGTGAGAGTAGATCACTGGCAATACTAAGTCCTAGTATAGTAAAGTATCAGTATAGTATACTAGTCCATAGTATAGCATTGACGTTGTCACAGCTATACTAAGTCCTATATAGTATAGTAATTAAGTAAGTCAGTACAAAGATCTAAGTATAGGCCTGAACGTTGTCACTGCTGTACTAAGATCCTAGTATAGCACTTATAGATAAGTAGTAGTATACTATAAGTCTTAGTATTGCAGTGACGTTGTCACTGCTGTACTAAGTCCTAGTATAGTAAGGAGTATTAGTATAGTAAACTAAGTCTTAGTATAGCAGTGACGTTGTCACTGCTTACTAAGTCCAAGATAAAGTATAGTAGATGGTAAGTATACTAAGTCTTAGTATATCAGTGACGTTGTCACAGCTATACAAAACTCCTAGTATAGTATAGTATTATAGAGTATAACTAAGTCCTAGTCTAGTATGGTATTAAGTAAAGTAAAGCCTAAGTCTTAGTATAGCAGTGGACGGCTTTTCACAGCTATACTAAGTCCTAGTATAGTAAAGGTATTATCTAAGTATACTAAGTCTTATATAGCAGTGCCTTGTACACTGCTATAACTAAGGTCCTAGTATCGTATAGGTATTAGTATAGGTATACTAAAGTCATAGTATAGAGCCGTGACGTTGGTCACTGGCTATACTACGTCCAAGTATAAGTATAGATTAGTATAGTATAACTAAGTCTTAGTTATATCGTGACGATTGTTCACTGCTATACTAAGGTCCTAGAATAGTATAGTTTAAGTAAAGTAATACTAGTCTTAGTAAAGCAGTGTACGTTGTGGACACTGCTAAACTAAGTCCTAGTATCATTTAAAGTATTAGTATAGTATACTAATCCTTAGTATAGCAGTGACGTTGTCCACTGCTATACTCAGGACCTAGTATAGTAAGTTTAGTATAGTATACCTAAGTCTTAGTAATAGCAGTGACGGTTGTCACTGCTATACAAAGTCCTAGTATAGTATAGTATTAGTATGTTATAGCTAAGTCTTAGTATAGCAGTGAACGTTGTCACTGCTATGACTAAGTCCTAGAATAGTATTAGTATTAGTATATAGTATACTAAGTCTTAGTATAAGCAGTGACGTGTCCACTGCTATACTAAGTCCTAGTAAAGTATAGTATTAGTATAGTAATACTAAGTCATAGTATAGCAGTGACGTTGTTCACTGCTATACAAGTCCTAGTAAGTATAGTATTAGTATAGTATACTACGTCTTAATAAAGCATGACCGTTTGTCACTGCTATACTAATTCCTAGTAAAGTATAGTATTAAATATAGTAATACTAAGACATCACACAAGACAGGACGTTAGTCACAGCTATACTAAGTCCCTAGTATAGATATAGTATAGTATAGTATACAAAGCTCTTAGTATAACGCAGTGACGATTGTTACACTGCTAACTAAGTCCTAGAATAGTAAATTATTAGTATAGTAACTAATTCTTAGTATATCAGTGACGTTTGTCACTGCTATACTAAGTCCTAGTATCGTATAGTATTATTTAAATAGTATAACTAAGTCTTAGTATAGCAGTGACGTTGTCACTGCAATACTAAGTCCTAGTATAGTATAGTATTAGTACAGTACTAAGACTCTCAGTATAGCAGTGACGTAGTCCGACTATCCTCAATCCTAGAAAGTCAAAGTATTAGAATAGTATAGCTAAGTCCTTAGTATAGCAGTGACGTTAGTCACTGACTACAACTAAACTCCTAGTCATAGTAATAGTATTATAAAAGTATACTAGTCTTAGTATAGCAGTGACGGCTGTACACTGCTTAATAGCTAAGTCCTAGATATAGTATAAGTTATTGAGTGATGAGTATACTAAGTCTAAGCAAATCATTTCGACGTGTCACTGCTATACTAAGTCCTAGTATAGTATAAGTCTTAGTAATGTATACTAAACTATAGAATAGCAGAAGACGTTGTCACTGCTATAGCTAAGTCCTAGTATGTAATAGTAATAGTAATAGTAACTAAGTCTTAGTATAGCAAGTGACGTTGTCACGTGCCTATACTAAAGGTCTTTTCTAGTATAAGTATAGAATTCTAGTATAGTATACTAAGCCTTAGTATAGCAGTGACGTTTTTTCACTGCTTATACTAAGATCCTAGTAAAGTATAGAATTAGTATAGGTATAGAAAGACTTAGAAAAGCAAGTGACGTTGTCACGCCTAACTACAAAGTCCTAGTATAGTAGTAGTATTAGTATAAGTATACTAAGATTAAGTATAGCAGTGACGATTGTCACTGCAATACTAAGTCCATTATAGTATAGTAATTAGTATAGTATACTAAGAGACCATAGTATAGCATGAGTTGGTCACTGCTATACTAAACCTAGTATAGTAAGGGTATTAGTATAGTATCAAAGACTTAGTATAAGCAGTGACGTTGTCACTGCAAGTACTAAGTCACTAGTACAGTATTAGTATAGAATAGTATACTATAAGACTTAGTATAGCAGTGTCGACGTTGATCACTGGCTATACTAAGTCCCTAGTATAGTATAGTATTATATAGTATACTAAGACATTAGAACAGCATGACGTGTCACAGCTTACTAAGTCCTTGTATATATAAGTTATTAGTATAGTATACTAATCTTAGTATAGCAGTGACGTTTGTCACTGCTATACTAAGTCCTAGTATAGAATGTATTACAGTAGTAACTATAACAGTCTGTATGTATAGCTGTGAACGTTGTCCTGCTATAACTAATCCTAGTCAAAAGATATAGTATCAGTAATAGTACAGGAGACTAAGTCTTAGTATAGCACGTGACGTTGTCACTGCTATACTAAAACCCTAATATAAAAGTATTAGAATAGACTACTAAGTCTTAGTATAGCAGTGCACGTTTCACTTGCTATACTAAGTCCCGAGTATAGTATAGTATTAGTATAGTAAACTAAGTCTTAGTATAGCAGATGACGTTGTCACTTGCTATAGCTAAGTCCAAGTATTAGTAAGTATTAGTATAGTAACTAAGTCTCTTATATAGCATGACGTTTGTCCCACTGCTATACTAAGTCCTAGAATAGTATAGTATTAAGTATAGTTAACAAAAGACTTAGTATAGCCGTTGACGATGTATCACTGCTATACAAGTACCTAGTATAGTATAGTATCGTTAAGACTTATATAAGGCATTGACGTTGTCACTGCTGAGCTACAAAGTCCCTAGTAATGAGTATCGTAATATAGTATAGTATACTAAGACTTAGTAAAGCAGAGACGATTGTCACTGCTAAACTAACAGATCCTAGTGGATAGGTATAGTATATAGTATAGTATACATAAGACAAAGAATAAGAGCATGACCGTTGTCACTCGCTTATAACTAAGTCCTAGTATAGTAATAGTAAACGAATATTAAACTAAGCGGACTTATATAAGCAGGTGACGTTGTCACTGACTATACTAAGTCCAAGTAAAAGTATGAGTAATAAGTATAATATACAAAGACTTTTAATAGCAGATGGACGTCATGTCACTGGCATACTAGTCCTAGTAAAGTATAGTATTAGTATAGTAAACAAAGTCTTATTATGAGCAGCTGCGACGTTGTCCCACTGCTATCGCTAATCCTAGTATATATAGATAATAGTATAGTATACTAAACTTTTCATTATACTCAAACACTTTCAATAGACTAGGAAATTTTCATTAACTCTTTATTACTACTTCATTACCTAGAGAGTGTTGTATTGCGTGGGCAACGCCCCCGCGGCCCCCAACGTCCACCGCGTGGCCCACGAGATGGATCATGGCCTGGATCACCAGAAGCTGCTTTACTGTTAGCCGCATACGACCCATCAGCCCTGCTGGTCACGGACTGTACTTGAGGAAAATGGACTGATGCCGAAACACATTTGGTGTTCCCATGCAACTCAACCCCATCGCCTATCCAAGTACTGGACCAAAAGCAGAAAGGAAACCACTGTTGCTTAAACAACGCTGATCAAGACGAGAAATGAAGCGTCAAAACGTGGTATGGGCCTTTAGAATAAACTTTTTTAATTATACTAAGACTCTTTCATAATACTATAAGCATTACATATTTTAAGATTTTCATTATACTGTCTTTCTTGAATATATTCAGACTTTCATTCGACTAAACTCAGTACACAGTACGCTACGAGGGTCATGGTCATTACGCGCGAGGTCAGTGGTCAGTACGCCTGAGGTCAGTGGTCATACGGCTGAAGGACAGTGTCATACGGCTGAGGTCAGTGGAGTCAAGTGCGGTCATACCGCTAAGCTCTTGCATTGGGAGTTAGCGTGGGCTTTAACCCAGAGAAGAGAGCCATGGCTTTATGTGTAGGCTTTACGAGAATCTCAGTTCATGGTTATGAAGAAGGAGATTCAAACTTCTACATGAGGAAAAATAAAGCAGAAGCTTCCATAGATGATTTGGGAGCCGAGTGTTCTGAGAAGGATTTAGCAGGTAATGAAGGAATGGCACACATCAGTGATAGTGGCAGCACAGCCGCTTAAGTGCAAGTGGTTTCACAGTTCAGGAAGAAGGAAGATGAGGAGAAGATAATAGAGAAGATGAGAATGTAGGACATTTCGAGTTCTCTTTTCTCCAAGACAGTGTACTTCAGTGGTTAGTGAGGTTGAAGGTAACACTGATTCCTAATTTCCCCTAGCTAATCAAGGTAAGAATATTTTAATAGGCGATTCTCAGGTAAGAATAATGGACCGTGCTTTTTATAACAAGACAGAAAGGTCAGACGCCGAGTGAGTCTTTACCTGGAGCTGGTGTTGGCGACATCGTTCAGCCGGTTGGTAAAATTATGGCAGGTAATGGGAACAAGCCAATATCGTCTTAGTGCTGGGGTAATGACACTGGGAGGGCAAGAGAGAGGAGCTGCTTGGATAAGTACAGGTCAGCCCAAGAAGAAGTTAGGTCTAAGGGAGGGATCCCGTCATAAGTAGCATCTTGCCTAGAAAGGGAGTGGGCAAGAATTGATGCTAGGCAATTGGTATAAATCGCTGGCAAGACAGGTACCGCAAAGAACTTATGCAATCCCATTCATAGATAACTGGGACCTTTTCTTTGGCAAACGTGATATGTATGCAAGGGAGGGGTTCATTCACTCTGGGATGGAGTGGTTGCATTAGCCAATTCAATTGAGAGGGTAATTGATGACTTGTCTAGGAATTTAAAAAAACTGATAGATTAATAGAGGAATGGGTGTTATGTAGGAAAGGCATCAGGCTGCAGCATAAGGTTAAAAACAGCAGTATTACCGGATACCTAAGATATATGTTTAAAAAAGACAATATTCCAAAGAAAAGTTGCTAGTAATGGCAAATCAAATGAATCAACAAACAAAGAGAGATAGTAAGGGCAACGATGACTAGCTCCCTTGAGGGTTTACTATACAAATAGTAAGATCTAAGAATAAGAAGATTGAGCTAAAATTTACTTGCAAGTGTAGGTAATATAGATATTATATGGTATAACAGAGACCTGGTTCAACCTGAAGATAAAGAAAAGCCATCTGAAAAGCAACATACAGGGTTATAAACTATTCCCACAACTGGTAGGGTCAACAGGAAGGGTGGTGGTGTGGCGATGTATGTCAGAGAAAATTTAAATTGTTGTCTTAGACAGATATAAGATTAGAAACATCGAACACATAATCGGTTTGGCTTTCAGATTCTCGTGGTCCTGACAAATTAATTTGGTGTGATTTATAGTCCCCCAAGACCTTGAAAGGGAGTCCGTACGCTGTAAGGGACGAAAAATTCATAAGGCATCTAGATACAAAAATGATGTGATAATGGGAGATTTTTAATATAGACAAAATTGACTGGAACAAATGACAGAAATCCTGGAGTCTAAGTGACTTTCTTTATACGGATCAGGATTGCTTTTTAGAACAAAGGTTGATGACAGAACCAACAGAGGAAACAATCATGCTTGATTGGTTCTTGTGGCCAACAAAGAAACACTAATTAATACTTTTGAGTTAATGATGACTTGGGGAAATGATCACAAATCACTTAGTTTCAATATATCATTGAATTACCAGAATAACAGCAATCAAATCTCAGTCCAGATTATCGCTTGGCCGACTTCAATGTGACGAAAAATTTACTTGGTTGGCTAAATTGGATGTCCTAACTATGGGTCAGGTAGGTGATCTTGGTTGCCATATGACGTTTTTCAGAGAATCGTTTCTAGCTCCCAGACAACTTTTGTTCCGAGTAGGAAAATTATATCTAACCAAAATTTTGATCCCAAATGGATGAACATCTCATTGTTCCATAAGAGTAGCATATATAGGCGTATCAAAAGAGGGGATGGGCAGTTAAGAAATCCAATATATTCAATTAAAGAGGAAGAAACATAAAGAAAAAATAAGAAAAGCAAAAAGAGATTAGGAGGCTCAGGTCTCAAGGGATTCAAAGACTAACCCAAAACGGTTCTTCAGTATACAGAAAGTAAGATTATGAGAAGATTGGTCCCACATTAAGATAACTCTTGGTCAGATCACTGCGACAGTGATAAGAAAATGTGTGAAAATATCAAAATAACCTACATTCCCTACCACACTCAGTTTTCGACACCCAGACAAATACTTACAACATTCCTGAAATAATAGATTACGTAGAACAGGAATGATAATTAACTATGTACGATTGCGGTAAACTAGTGCCATGGTCACTCAGACAAATAGAGAAAATAAAACCTAACATCTCCCAGGGCCCTGATGAACTGTTTGCAAGGGTGTTAAAGGAAGTAAAGAGGAACTTAGCATACCTTTGGCTAATCTTTTTAACATATCACTGGCAAACTGGCATAGTGCGAAAGTGGAAAATGGCAAATGTAATACAATTTACAAGGCAGGTGTTACAGGTCGCTTGGCTCGAACTATAGACAAATAAGCCATAACATCCATCAGCGGGAACAAATTTATGGAATCGATAATTGCCGAAGCAATTCGTAGCCATCTTGACCAGGCACAGATTGATTAATGAATCTCACATGGTTTTACAAAGAGTGTTCCTGTCTTTTACGAATTTACTATACTTGTTTCACTATGTGTTTGAGAAGGTAATCATGACGATGAATAATGAAATTGTGTTATATGGACTATCAGTAAGGCTTTCGATAAGTTCCACACCAGAGGCTATTGAGACGAACTTAGGGGCACACGGAAAAGGAGAGAATTTTTTCCTGGTAGAGCATGGCTGACAAATAGACAGCAGAGAGTTGCATAAATGCGGGAGAAATCAAATGGCACGTCCCCAGAGCGGTGTTTCCTCAGGGGTCAGTGTTAGGCCCGTTGTTGTTCACAGTTAACACAATAAGAAAGATAAGAAAAAAATAATTACACGGAGCATAGATGAGGGAATAAATAGCGACATAAGCAAATTTGCAGATGACACCAAAATAGAGGCCGATCATTCATTTCTAATGAGGACATTAAGCACTCCAGGATGAATTTGAAAAGACCTGACGCAATTGGCAGGAGAAGTGCAGTTGCAGTATAATATTGACCAAATGCAGAGATTCTAAAGTTCCAGGTCAAGTAACTTCTGCTCCACATTAAAACTAAATAATTTAGATCTAATACTACCGATTGGTGAAAAAGGAATTAGGAGTTCTGGTTAGCATAACCTAAAACCAGACAACAGTGTCATTCTAGAGTTCGCAATAAAGTCTAAACGAGAATTCTTGGCTTCAATATCTAGCATATAAATAATTAGAAGTCCCCTCAGGTTGTTCCTTCAACTCTATAGAGCCCTTGGTTAGGCCTCATTTAGACAATGCTGCTTCAGTTTCTGGTCCCGAATTACAGAATGGATATAAATTGTCTGGAAAACGTACAAAGGAGATGACAAGATGATCCCATGTATCAGAAATCTACCCTATGAGATAGACTGAGGCCTGATATCTGTCACTCCCTCTCCAAAGGCAGAGAATTAGGGGGGATTTGATCGAGTTGTAAAATGGAAAAACAGGAATATAATAAAAGGGATGTACATAGTGTGCATGAAAATATTCACGCAGCCAAGACACGACTCGCACGAATGTATCAAATTGGAAAAAATTCATATCAGGAAGGATATAAGGAAACACTGGTTTGGGTAATAGAGTTGAGATGAGTGGAACACGCTCCCGAGTACAGTTATTGAGCTAAAACGTTGTTGGTATGATTTTTTAAGAATAGGTTAGATAAAATACAATAGTGGAGTGTGGTGGGTGGGTATGAGTTGACCTGACTAGCTTGTGCTGACTAGGGTCTGGTACAGTGCTCCATCCGTTGAGTGGGGATGACCAGACCTGTGTGGGTCATTGGGAATAACTCCGGGGGTTGGTCTTGGTCGCTAATCTGGGGGGGGATGCATGGACCTGCTCCGCATAGGTACAGTAGGGGCCGTATGCAGTGTTTCACTTCTGTCTTATCGTTCTTGTATATCTTAGGACATTTTCAGATATAAAGACTTTTACCCTATCAAGAAGACTTTTCATTGTATTAAAACTTTTCGTTCACCAGATTTTTTCATTCTACTCCAAAACTTTCCAAACACTAAGACCTTGCATGTATACTAAGAACTTTTCGATTACAATAGACATTTTATTATATGTTGACTTTCATTTGACTAAGAATTTCATTAGACTATGCGACTCTATAATTAGACTAAGATATTTCAATTAGACTAAGACTTTTGTCATTACACTAAGATTTTAATTGTACTAAGACTTTTTCATAAAAAATAAGACTTTTCGCTTTTAGACTAAGATCTTTCATCGTATCTAAAGGACTTTTCATTTACAATATGAATTTTTCATTATACTAAGAACCTTTATTATTCTACAAAGAACTTCTCATACGACTGGACTTATCCCATTATCACTAAGACTTTTCATTAGACTAGAAATTTCACTATAAATTAGCAATGAATTTGTAGTTCTTCTTCCTCTGTATATTCAAACTTATTTGAACATTGCTTTCTAACAAGGTTTTTCAAACTTTAGCTGTGGCAATCCCAAATATATATTCGACATTCGCTGAGTTTTTTTAGTATTTATGCATATGCTAAAAAAAGCGCGAAATCACAAAAGCCTGACATAAACCTCTTTGTGCAAGTGACTGGTCCCCCTCATACACTAGCAAGTAACTATCAACTCAGGTTGTTTCAATGAATGAAGAGGATAAATGAAACTCACCAGGCTCATTAATATCTGTAGTTTCATTTATGTAATGTATGATTATAACTCTGTTATTACATAAAGTCTTTAATACTAATTTGATATATATCCAGTGACAACATCACAGCATATCATACCACGCTATATTTCAGTTTATAAACTTTATTTGCCACCTGAAAACTATTGAAAGATAAAAGCACACTCAAATGTGAAACTGGATGGCACTAGCAGATTAGTGATGACAGAAGAGTGTCGCCAGAGCTGTATGCTTTCTTGAATTTTTTAACAAAATTGGATACAACCGCGAGTGTGATGCAAGTTAAAGGTTGAGGGACAGGAATAACGCAGAGACAATAACTGGACGGTAGGTGAGGTTTAGATCAACATATATGCTTATTCGCACGGGTAGTTGATGGAGTTAACAATCGAAGACCTGTTCAGTGGCTCGAAATTCAACTGAGCTCCTCACCTCACTCGCCCCTGACATCTGCAAACACCCAGTAACTGCGCTTAACCTGCAGAACTTTCCATTCCACAATCTGCCCTTATACTTGCCTGCGAGACGACTCCACTTGTTCCATCATCTAGCCCTCCTATCACTTGCCCTGGCAGAGACCGCTCGCAACTTCCATCATACGGCCTTCATCACTTGGCCTGGCAGAACGCTTCCACTCCATCATTTGGCCTCATCACTGTGACGCTGGCAGAGCCGCTCCCAGCTTCCATCATCATGCCTCTCATCACTTGCCTGGTCAGACGTTCCCACTCCATCATCTGCCCTTATCACTTGCATGGATGAAGCTCCACTTCCACATCTGCCTCTACAATTGCCTGCCGACACTTAAGAACACCTAATCAGGCTTGGCCCGCCCTTTCTTTGAGATTTCGTTCCTTTGCAGTACAAAAAAACTCTTAGAACAAACACTTACCTAGTATTTGTTTATAGTATCAGTTTGTCATAATCACCCTTATTGTTCACTTTTCTGAATTTGGTAGATCATTATAGTTACCTGTAACTCTACGGAGAGTAGGAGTAATCTGAAAAGTGAGACAGTAACACGCTGAATGATACCTGCTGCCTTAAATAGTTTTCTCTCTAGTTATTAATACCTGGATGATACATGCTACCAGGGACAGATTCATCATTAGTGACCATTCACCTGGATGGTATTTCCTGTTAATTAAGTTCAGATGTACCGCTGTTACTAGTCACTTAGGTTATACCTGTATCCAAGTATGTGTTTTCTTTTCACCTGGCCTATTTCTGTTTTCTGGAACAAGTTACAAGTTACTAATTGCATTGTATTCCGTAGCTCGGTCACTAGCGCAGTTAGCTCACACTCTGAGGTCAGGAGGTTGATCCCCGGTACGGTTGGAAACATTTGAACGTGTTTCCTTAAGATACCTACTGTCCAGTGTACACCCATCAGTAAATGGGTACCTGCTTGTTAGTCGACTGGTGTGGGTCGCATCCTGGGACAAAATGAACCTAATTTGCCAGAAATGTTCTGCTTAACAAGGGGGTTTCTTTATAGTAGCATGTCACTGATGTCAGCTAGGCCTGTATACGTGTAGAAATAAAGATTATTATTATTATTATTATTATTATTATTATTAGTAGTAGTAGTAGTAGCAGTAGTAGTAGTATTATTATTATTATTATTATTAATTTTTATTATTATTATTATTATTGTTATTACTAATAGCTTGAGTAGGCAGCAAGAACATGTTAAAGATGGAGCATGAGTTTCAGGTTTACAAGGCTGCCGACGATGATGATAATTGTCCATACGACGACGATGTACAGGACAATTCTGAAGCCTTTTATTATACCCATTGTGGTGAAGGTATCATTTATTCCAGGTGAAACACTGATAGTTGCTGCTGTTAATGACATAGTAGTGGATGTAACTGAAGACTCTATAAACAGTTGTTTAAGATTCGCTTGTGGTTTACATTCGATGCTGTAGAAGACTGGTCCTTCAGTAACAACACTTATATCAGCCAAGGGGTTAATAGGGTAAGGTTCACTTTCTAGAACTAACTGATCATTAACATACACAAGATACTTGTCCTTCTGAATGACTACTTGCACCTTGTTCCAAGTAAAAGTGTCAGGTATTCTGTTCAGAGTTTTTCTCACTGGATGAGGATAACCTCCAATATAATTACTAAATCTTGCACTGAAATGAAGGCTTTTAAATTCCGGAAGAGCATACAGGAAGAAAGTGGACGTAATCACGAGACTCATTAACTTTGTTTTATTTAGTGATTTAGGAGTAGAATAAAAGTAACATCCACTGTAACAGTCATATGCAGCTAAAACAGCTTCCTGGTGATCCAGACAAGTAAAGAAATCGGCCGATGTCGTATCAATGGTTAAAGAAATAGATGCTGAATAATGTCCAGAAATAGAAAATGCTGCTTCGTCCTTTACAATTCTTACATGTAAGTTCGTCCAGGATCCTGCAGTGAAGAAATTTTTGGGCCACGTGGTCCGGTTGAAGACATCAGTCCCACACTGTCCACGGTAGAGCTTTACATCAATTTGACCTTGTTGAGGCTCCAGGCGGAGACAGGTGAAGATTTTGCTGCTGTTTTTAACGTAAGATGAGCGACCCAAGTGATGCTAGTGGGCTGCAGACTGACTATCGTGGGCAGTGTAGCACAAGCATGACCTGGGGGATACACCAGGCATGGAACACTCTGAGGTATAACCTGTCTGATGCTGAAGACGGAGAATAGCATCAGAAGTATAAACAACAATATATTCCTTGGTCTCAACATCTCCGGCACAGGACGCGTGTATAACACAGTCTAGTGGTGAAGAACTTGTCTATTTAGTAGCCAGAGGTTATTTCTTTGAAAAATAATAAAGAAAACACGAACATTTTATCTAAAGACACTGGCTCTGAAAGTCAGTCATTGGCCAGATTTTCATCACATGAGGTTTGCCGTATTTTTAAACACCAATCAGGATTTTCTCTCTCGACATAGGTATCCAATCAGAACAAAATATTATTGCTTATCATTCTTCCGTCCCCCCTCTCTGCCTCCCTACATCATTTCATACTCATTGTTTCATCACCTTAGAAACAATAGCAGTGATGTCAGTTACTTCTCAGCTCTGTCTCCTTCATTGTTACAATGTTCATGTATATGAGAGGAAGAATGGTAGTCTCTATATTTCAGTCAGTGGTCCTCCTCAGAAGGAGGTGCAATATACAGACTTTTATTGTCAAATATAACATTTAACAATCCATTTCTTATTATTCATCCTGGCCTATATTCTTTCTTGGAAAAATCCTTCGGGTGCTATAAACTAGAGTGTGATGAGGAAGGAAGACCTGAGTAGGAGTGTGGTTCCACATGTTTAAATTACGTGAAAGGTTACATGATATTAAGTATCCTGGTGAAAGTTCTTATGCTGATCACAGAGCAACAAGTAATTCCTTGCTGAATTCCAGGAAATTATTTCTCAGTGTGGTTATGAGTCCCACCGAGTGTTTAATGCTGATGAGATAAATATGCTTAGAAGAAAATGCCTACAAGGAATTGTATCAATCAGCAAAAGAAACGTGCACCGGGATTCAAGGCAGCAAAGAAATCGCTTCAACTTACTCTTTTGTGCTAATGCATCAGGTGATTTTAAGTATAAGCCAATAGTTATTTACCGTTTCAAGACTCCTCGAGCTTAGAAGGATGTAGATAAAACCTCCTTATAAGTAATATGGACATCAAACCAGTCCAGTCAACACTGATGACAGAGGAATTATTTATTAACTGGCTTTAGCCTCACTTTATTTCTGAAGTCATATTTTACCTGCCCAGCAAGAACATTGCATTCACGGTTCTCTTCACTCTTGAAAATTCCCATACTCATTTAGAAGCTTTGTTCGATGTGTACCAACATGTAAAAGTTGTATTTTTTACCTCCAAATACATCATTAATACAAGTATAAACTACACACGAAAAGTGATGCAAAAATTTATTGCATCGATGGATACTGACTCCGCCCACACCCCATTAGCCGAGCTTAAAGGGGTATAAATAGAGTTAAGAGTAACAGGACTGGTCAGATCGCACATCCTGATCCCTTACATAGGCGAATGAGTTAGTGCTCGAGCTGCTGCATCTAGCTATGACAATCTTCCCATACAACACAGACCAATTAACGGGCAAACAAGATGCCAAGGAGATTCGGGTTGGTTTAAGCTTATCAAGGAAGATTCGGCACTAAGTGCAAATCCACGGGGGAGGATGGTATTACTTGCAACATACCTAGATTGTTATTTCGAGCACCAGGTAATCTTTTACTTGAATTATACAATATGAGCTATGTAACTGAGGAGCTTCCTAAATCATGAACCAACGGCCTCATAGTTCCCATTCCAAAGCCCAATCAACAAAATGCATTTCGCCAATATCTCTTACTAGCCGCTTGTGTAAAACATTTGAGAGGATGATTCTAAATCGTCTCTTGCACAGAATCAGACAATTTCTATCTCTCCTGTTGTATGGTTTTCATGTATGGTTTTCATGTATAGCCACCATTCTCAACCTGATGTAGGCAACAGACATGTAATCATTAGCGAACTTGCGAGAATGGATGTAGGAGGATGGCTTCTCCGTTGAATAAAGACTAACAGAAAGTCATCTGTATTGTTCAACGGGCATGGAAGTGTAGCTAAAGTCTGACAATACAGTGATTCATATCACAGGATTCTCAACACCCAAAATATTTTTAAACATGTACTACCTCGTGTCAGAACCTGGGATTGATCATCTTTTGCTGAGAAAACGAAGATACTTTACAGGCGTCCTCCTCGACAGAGAGGATTCAGTTGCATGATGGATTTCGACTAGAATTTGTAACTACTTGGACATGTAACATGACTCTGTCGCTAATACAAAGAAAGGCTCATAGCACTTACAGTTGTGGCAGATTTTCATCCAAGGTATCGTGCTAATGTTAAATTGTGAAAATGATGCATTATGAAGAACAAAAAGGCACAATACGGTAACTAGAACAATACACAGATAACTTGTACATAGGAAAGAGGAGCTTACTACGACCTTTCGGTCCTATTTGGACCATTTACAAAGTCACACTAACGGAAAGGAGAGAACGAACCTGAATATATAGGCCGGTATGGCTACCTGTCTTACCTCTACTAACACTACTTCTCCCACCTTTCTTGTCCCTTCTCTACCAGCTTGCCTGTATATACTGGCTGCTTCTCTCCTTTCTGTTAGTGTGACTTTGTAAATGGTCAAAGTCGGATTGAAACGTCGTCGTTAGCTCCTCTCTCCATGTGCGGGTTATGTGTGTATGATGTTCTTTGCTTAAATTAGATCATTGGTTGATTGTGCCGCGCCACAACTTGCCTTGTGTCTAACTGGAAGTTTTTGGAGGGCTGGATAAAACTGCAGAACGAAGTAATGAGGATCATGACTCAAGAAATAGTAATGACACGATTGCAAACAAACCATACCCCCGGCCGGGATTGTTTGCAATCGTGTCATTACGATTTCTTGAGTCATGTTGACGGCAGTGAAGGGACTTGAGCTAGAGTTCGTCACGGCCACGCTAGCTGGAGATTCGTCTGTAAAAACTTGCATTTGTGGTCACAGTGGTGCCTGTGCTAACCTTCCTATGGTGTAGAAATATACCTAGTTGGATGAATCTTATTGTGGCTAGCTGGTCTAGTGGCTAACGCGACGGGCTGGAGTTTTGAGACTCTATGACGCGGGTTCAATCCCGGCTGGGGGTATGGTTTTAATGAGGATCATCCAAAGATGTACTTGTACTGCCAGAATTTTACATATGCGGAAAGAATTGATATCCCAAGCATTAGATAACGTGTCACTTAAAGAAATGTCCTTACTGGGGTCAGTATGTTCAGGCAACCCATACACAACCTAGCACAGCCCTCCAAACTTTCCTCAGCACTGGTGAACACTCCTGCAGATGGATCGTAAAAACTGGAATTGGCCTCTCCATGAATCAGATACATAATCTATTTCAAGTAAGGCAACAGCGACACTTCCCCACTCCATGGGAAATATCCCCATTCTGAACCACTATACCTCCCTTTCGCCAAAACGTCTTAAATCAAAACCAAAGCTGCCTTAAGCTGTATTGATGACTTAGCCACACAACACAGTTTTTCACAAATTATTTATGTTGATAGTTCTGTTTACCAATCCACTGGTGCAGCTGGAAGTGCTGCTGTTGTCATCACAAACTGATGGCTCTAATAAAGAAATTGGAGCATGCGTCAATAAATCGGCCTCTACCTTCAAACTGAACTGTTTGCCATACTCCTTGCGCTCAAATGCGTCCATGTATCAAAGGTTGACACTTCAATTGTAACTGTAACGCTCTCAACTCCTTAAGTATCATTTGAGGCATATTTGTGTCAGCAGCCAGACACAGGTATGGTAATTGGCAGTCATGTGCCTGCAGAGGGAGTATATTACAATCTTGGGCTGTCAGCTGGCAGTTAGCAGTCTGAAAAGAACTTTAACTGAACCTCATTGACTTGAAACTGAGGGAGATTGTCACCAATCAGCTCATCTATCATCATTTTATCATGCAGGAGCTACTTGTCTATGATGCATCCAACAAAATTAGCAGACTTTTGCATGTCACTACTGCCCGGCTCCGGCTCCGGCTGGGTTACAAGAGTCTTTGGCAGGTTAAATCACCACCACCAGATGTTGACCAAACGAAATAAAAAAATTTACCAGACGGACAATTGTCACACATTTCGTCATATAGTACTGGAATGCTTTAAAATTAATGAATCCAGAAAAGTTCAAGAAATTTATTCAGAGTAGTACATTATTAACCATTCTGGAAAAACACCATGACTTTGCCCACTATAAATAACATATAACCACTAGAACTTTTTTTGTGTATGACCTAATTCATGTCTGCATAAATAACTCATTACGATTGTAACCAGATATAAACATGTAAATTGTTCATTAACACTGTAACTTGTTCAACTATCAAAACTTTGTGGCCCCGTCCCTCGACTATTATGTGCCTCTGTAATCTTTTGACTACCGCCCACAGGATGAGGTGCATAATGAACATATTAAACTAACTCTTGCCTTGCAGTACTAAACTTTTGCCATAAATTTAACATTGCAGATGTCATTAACTGTGTTAGAAGTGCATGAAATGAAGTGCCTCAATCAGTATTAAACGTAGTATGGTGAAAGTTGTGACCAAGTGTGGTGAATACTTCCAAGGGTTTTCCCTCGCTTGATTATCAGGTGCAGGAAATAGTGATGGTTGTGAAGACATTCACGAAGATGGTGTGAGTTCGTAGATGATGATAAAGACAGAAGTTCAGAGGAAATGTTGACAGAGCTCAGTGAACAGATACAAGGGAGGCAAATAAAAAAGGAAGATGAGGAAGAACCTGGGGAAAAATAGCTAACTTATTAACACTACTCAAACATGCACGTGGGAAAGACATGATAATTTTGTTTATTTCTTATTCTCAAAGTGCTAAAAAAAATTGTGTATTAGCACTGTTATAGAGTTCACTGCTGTTGTTTGGAGCTCTGTGGAAGTGCTTGCCTTGTACAAACATTGTTGTAAGTAGAAGCTCTCGGGACAATTTTATCCATCCTAGTGATTAGCCTCATCGCTAGTGATATGTAATTTAATATAACAGATTTAAGAATTCAGTCGAAATTTAGTTTTGTGATTCTGTTGCGGGTGTTTTTTCTCACTAAGAGAAGGAGGCTACGAATTTTCTTTGATGTCCTAATCCTAGGTGTTGTTTGTGACTTATTCTTTCTGATTTAGAATGACTTAGCAAGTATGGCTAAGTAAGAGGTTGTGCAATAGTAACATTGCTAGAGCGGGAATCAATTTTTCTTTGATGTCCTAATCCTTGATGTTGTTTGTGACTTGTTCTTTCTGATCAGAACGACTTGGCAAGTACTGCTAAGAAGTTGTGCAATGGTAACCTTATTAAGGGGGAATCAATTTCTTAATGGGTCAACCAGTTAATCATCACTTGCATGTACAAGAACATGAAAACTTTAATCTGCTCAAGAAAGAGCAACGAAATTTTAGATTTATGTGTGAATCATTCTCGTGAGCACGAAGTAAATATATTAGAGATTCGAAGGCGGAGGTGAGATGACAGATTAGCAGATCTCAGCCATCATCACGGAAGTCAAAGATAGCGGCCTCACGTCTCGCTTCTTATTGTTAAAATATCTCTAAAGCTACAAGAAAATAATATATGATACTCTTATCAACAACCGCAGGAACCAGTAACAATTATCATAAACAATAATCAGTATTATAAGAGATATTTTCGCTTGTCATCCATAACATACGAGGTATCGCGTTTCCACTGTGTGTATTTTTATTATACGTATGAAGATAAATAATATATATATATATATATATATATATATATATATATATATATATATATATATATATATATATATATATATATATGTATATTATTATACGTAATGATGATTAAATATATATATATATATATTTTATATATATATATATATATATTTATATATTTATAATATTATATATATTATTCACTACTGATCTCTGCTGAAGGAGACTCGAAAACCTACGAAATTAGGACAAGGTCACGCAGTGCTTACCAATCTACCACATGGGACAATACCTTGGAGTGTAGCTTGCGTACTCGTTTGATTCCAAGGCAGCAGCTTTCAGGGAGAAGGCTTTACAGCTTTTCATCTATCCCCTGATGCATCACCTTATTAGAGTATTAAGATTTTAACAATGCAAGGATTCACGAGAGCAGGCGAAATATACCAACACTGATTCTGGTGAGGAGACTCGAACCTACGACCTTAGGACTTGGTACACACGTGCTTTCCAATCTAACCCACACTGGACAAATACCATGGTGTGTAGTTGCGCTACACGTTTAATCTAGAGAATTCCTTGCATTGTTAATTAAAATCTCTAGTAAGCTGATGATGCAGGGGAATGAGATTGAAAAGCTGTAAGCCTACTCATGAAGCTGGCTGCCTTGGATCAAAACGTGTAGTGCAAGATACGCCAAGGTATTGTCTGTGTGGGTAGATTTGGTAAAGCACTGTGTTCTTGTCTAAGGTTTAGTAGGTTCGAGTCTCACTTTAGGCAAGATCAGTGTTTGTGGATATTTCGCCTGCTCTCGCGCAATTCCTTATATATTTATATAATATATATTTATAATATATATTTTATATATATTATATTATTATAAATATATATATATTATATATATATATATAAATATATATAAACAGTAAGATGGATGGGGCACGATAAAAAATAATATCATGGAAAGTATGGGGTTGTAGTAATGCGTATTCTATTTAGATATACTTTATCTTGGAATCTCAGGTTGTAAAAGACTGCCTGACTAAGCAGATTCACTCATTCATATTCTTTTAACCGGTAACTTTAACATTTAAAAATATCTTTTATAGTAGAACTTTGTGACACTGAAATTAAATGAAACTATAAAAATATAACAATCATCTTACAAAGGAAATAAAACTATTATTAAAAACCTGAGAAACCTGCAAGGAATAGCACCAAGAAGGTTTCGTTTGTGTTGCATGTAATTTCTGAGAAAAAACTTGTGTCATGGTACATATGCAAATATCCAGCAGTCTCACAACTGATATTAGATCTGAATTTTTGGGGGGGGTCTGCTAAAGTGACAGGACACTTGTGGGAGAAAATCAACATTTTTACTAAAAGCAGAAACACACCAAAAAAATTGGGGGGGGTTAATTTTGTTCCTAGTAGGAAATTTCCCTTACATACCATCTATACGACCAAAATTTGTACTTCAAAATATACAGGACTAAGCCGTCAAACAATCAGCAAATTACCTTTCATCAGTTGGAACTATTCACTAAGTCAAATGCAATTTTTGAAGCTTTCACGAGACACACATTAAAGGTATAATTTATTCAGAATCGACAGAAAGAAGAGGCAACATGGGAGGTTGGTCTGTATGTTGCAGAGCGATCATTTGTAGGATTAACGCTTACAAATAATGTAGTTGAATTTTGTCAGAAAAAATTGTAACACCTTGTCTTTGTAGTTGTTGTACATCCACCTGATATAATCTAACAATTCAAGGAAACAGCTTTCGAAAATGACTACTGTCTGCCTCCCCCCCCCCCAAATGTCTATATCAAAATATTTGTTACTGGGTTATTTCAACTTTAAGACTCCTAAAATGAAGGAAGGATTTGGCAAAATAATGTTTTTAGCAGAGATAACCCCAGGATCGGGCAGCTCAGATAAAAATTCACATCTCACATGAGCTGCTTAAAATTTCTGCAACAAATTCACCTTAAGTCAGCAAATAGTGAGCCAACATAGACCTGAAAATACACTTAATCTTATCTTTACTAAATAAATGATCTGGTACGAAATGTAACTATATCAAGACCAACACACTCAGATCACACATATTAGAAGTACAAACGTGTTGCGCAGGGTTCCTGACCGCAAATGTGATCATTCATCACTTTAACTTCAGAAACGAAATATGCAGTGGGCTCAAGTAATCTTTTTCTAAATGAAACAAGCTTGGAGACATATCCTAAACAAAAAAGATCGAAACCTTCCTAGAAAAATGAACTCTCTGGCAATGGAGGTGTGATCAAGGGCACTTTCCCTAGAAAAAGAAGAGAAGATATAAACTTGAGAGAGGGGGACGCTACCTATACAAGATGAAGTTGAAGAATGTACAGAGCTGTGAAATGGGCCAGTATATTTATATTTGAAAATCGGAAGAGGGCCACTGGCCAGAGAAATAGAAATATCAAACTTAAGCTTAAAGGTATCATACAGGAGCCAAGAAATACAGGATGACAGTAAACCGTCAATGAAATGAAAAAAAAAAAATTCCTTTCCTATTCTAAATCTAGGCAAAAGGCCACTTCAAGTATTGGGGCCCCTGCTAATACGAGATGGAAATTACAGACGATGAAAGCTAAGGAAATGAGTGAGATCTGAAGTCCTAGTATGACTCCACCGTTTAGTGGAACGGTAATCCGACCAATCTAAAAATGAGCTGTTTAAAACAGAAGGTCTCAGAATTGGGTATATTCAAGAATTTCTGATATAATTCTATAACCATAGGTCGTTATAAAGCAACAATGACACTCATGCATTCTGCACTCAGGGACCAGAATCGTGGAACAACGTTTTCTATCAAGAACATACAAGAAACCTCTTTCACGTGCCTTTATTATTATTATGGGGAGAGAGAATAGACACTGGGGTCATCCCAGAGTCACTAAAAACAACAGATATAGCCCACTCCATAAAAGTGGCGGTAAAATAATTGCAAAGCTTTACAGGGCCCATAGCATTAACGTCCCAAATATAAAAGTGTTTGAAAGGCTTCTAAAGAAACAAGAATCACCACCCACTTGGATACCATGGGGATGCTTTTCTTCAACTTTCAACTTCATTAACAGGTGTTATGCAGGGGGATCAAATTAACCCATGTTCTAAAATGAAACAAAGCTGATGGGTAGTAAAGCAATTGCAAAGCATTACAAACCCACATCTTAAAAAGTATTTGAAAAAGGTTTCTAAGAAAGCAAGATCACCAAACCAACTGGATACCATCAGCTTTAGAAAACGCAAGGCAGCCATGGGTTTAGGTTTCAAGCAGGTTGCTCCTGCCTCTCACCGGCTACTAGATCACTGGACATAAAAAAAGTCGGAAAGTGTAATACCACACAAAATGCGTGTTAAGGAATAAATGAAAAAAAAGTTTGTAGATGTCATAATTCCTAAACAAATAGAACACAAAGGAGGTAACAGTAAATAGAGAAAAGTCGGTGGCGGCTACAGTGAAAAGCTTTGTTCCACAAGGACAGTGCTTGAATCCCATCCTTTTTTCTGCCTCATATATGATCATAGACATGATGTAAGCCACGACCATGTTTTTTTCACTTGCTGTGATATCAGTATTTGCATGGCAGTGTCAGCCATCAAGGACACTGGAAAAACTCTCAGGTGGACGTTAACAAATTCTTGATATGGGCGTCAGGTAAACAGTATGAAGTCAATGAAGACGAATCTAATTTTTACTCCTCTATGGAAAAATTCGAGGAAATTAAAACTAGATCGATGTATATAGGAAATTCCACACACATAGATAGAACAGTAATGTGAAGGGCCTGGGCGTGGTAATGTCAGGGAATCTCCACTTTCTAAGTACCAGTAAGCCATACAAATTAAGTCTGCATAATGCCTAGGCATGATAGAGGTTCTTTACACTGCATCTCGTTATTATAAATACATATTTCAATGTATACTTTGCAAGAAATAAAATTTGATTGAATTGAACAGTATTATTCGCACATATGCTAGGAAAAATGATAGGATTGAATGATGAGAACCTTCAAAACTATGGATGGCCTAGCCATTGAGGTATTCTCTTCAAATCACTTACTCTCTCTTGGCTAGTAAATTGATTAACACAAGCTATCCGATGTTATCATGACGCAAATATGAACTTCAGAACTGGCGATAAATGACATGCCATGCACTCTGCCCAGAGGCCAGGACTACGGAACTTCGCCTGTTCATCAAGAACTACAAGAAGCCCCTATCACGAGCCTATTCCACCTTATGGAGAGGCAGCATGGACACGGGGGTTTGTCCACAGTTGCTAAAAACAACAGACATAGCCCCACTCCAAAAGGGGGCAGCTAAAGCCAACAGCAAGAACTACAGAACCAATTGCACTAACTTCCAATATCTTAAAATCTTTGAGAGGGTATTAAGAGCAAGATCATCACCCATCTAGAAACCCATCAGTTTACAACATCCCAGGGCAACATGGGTTAGAACAGGTCGCTCCTGTCTGTCTCAACTATTGGATCACTACGTCAAAGGGTCCTCAATGCACTAGAGACAAAAAGAATGCAATTGTAATATATACAGACTTTGCAAAAGCCTTCAAGACAAGTGTGACCATGGGCAGTCGTTAATAGCACACAAATGTGTGCTAAAGGAATATAACAGGAAAGTCGGTCGTATTGGATCTATAAATTTTATCACTAACAGAACACAGAGAGTTGTCAAAGAGTTAAAGTCCGAGGCAGCTACGTTGAAAAGCTATGTTCCACAAGGCACAGTACTCGAATCCCATCTAGTTCCTCATCCTCATATCCGGACATTGAAAGGATGTCAGCATCGCACGTGTCTTTCTTTGCAGATGAACCCGATTCTGCCATGACAGTGTACTTTCATTGCTGGAACACTGCAAGGTCCAGGCGGACATCCAACAAAATTCTTTCAGTGGGCTGCAGAAATATATTGAAGTTCAACGATGAGAAAATTTCAATTACTCAGATATGGTTAACATGAGGAAAATTAAATCTTCATCAGAGTACAAGCATAATTCTGGCCACAATTTAATAGAGACGAAACCACCAACGTAAAAGACCTGGGAGTGATCATTGTCGGAGATCTCACCTTCAAGGGACCATAAACATTGTGTATCCAATCACATCTGCTAGAAAAATGTCAGGATGGATAATGAGAACCTTCAAAAACTAGGGAGGCCAAGACCCATGATGACACTACTTCGGTCACTTTTGTTCTATTTGGCAGGAATATTGCTGCACACTAACAGCACTTTCAAGGCAGGTGAAATTGCTGACTAGAAAATGTACAGAAAACCTTCATGACGCGCATTAACGGAGATTAAAACACCTCAATACTGGGAGCGGTTGAGGTTCCTAAACCTGTATTCCTGGAACGGCAGGGGGGTGAGCTACATGATTATATACTCCTGAAAATCTTGAGGGACTAGTACCGAACTTGCACACGTAAATCAGCTACGAAAGCCAAAAGACGTGGCAGACGATTGCAAAACATCCCCCCGATGAAAAGCAGGGGGTGGTCACTAGCACGTTAAGAGAGACCACACTAATAAGTGTCGTGGCCCGAGACTGTTTCAATGCCTCCCAGCATACATAAGGGGGATTACCAACAGCCCTGGCAGCTTCAAGCTGGCACTGGGACAAGCAACTAAAGTCGGTCTGATCAGCCGGGCTGTGGCTCGTACGTTGGTTTGCGTGCAGGCAGCAGCAACTGCCTGGTGATCAGGCTCTGATCCACCAGGAGGCCTGGTCACAGACCGATAGGCCGCGGGGGCTGTTGACACCCGGAAACTCTCCTTCAGGTAAACTCCAGAGTTGAAGTCCCTTGACTTGTACTCCTTGGACGCAAGCAAGAAAGATATCGTGATAATATTAAACTTGGAAAAATCCTAGAAGAAATCACCTCCTTGTGAAAGCAAAAGATCGGACTGGCGGTGCAACATCCCCCAATGAAAAGGCAAGAAGCGCCATGAATAAAACTAAGAGACAAATATAAGTCTCCAGGGGACCAAAACTCTTTCAACTGCCTCCCAGCATACAAAAGGGGATTACCAATAGGCCCCTGGCTGTCTTCAAGAGGAAGCTAGACAGACACCTAAAGTCAGCACCTGACCAGCTGCGCTATGGTTCGTACGTCTGTTTGCATGAGGCCAGCAGCGCAGTAATTTAGTTGGTTGATCAGGTTCTGATCCACTGCGTGGCCCGGAGGAGCTGGAGAGATTCATAACCTTTGACATATTGTACCAATGTATTCATGTTTGTGTTTTCTATCAACGTATTCTGTCTATTAATAAAGTACATATATAACATAAATTATAGGAGGGTGGTAGAGAGAAAATTTTGAAATTAGATCGGGTTAGATGAGCTTAGCTTATGTTAATCGATGAGGTACGTTTATTGTCTATCTGATGGATGAGGGTTCCAGTTCAGTTCTAGAGGTGGTACCTCCGCTATATTTATATATATATATATTATATATATATATATTTTTATAAATATATATATATATATATATTTATAATATTATATATATATATATTTTTATATGGTATATATATATTTATATGTTATATATATATTATATTTATATTATATATATTATATATATATATATAATTTATATATATCTATATACATATTTATATATATATATATATATATATATATTATATATATATTTTAATATATATATATATATATATATATATATATATATTATATATATTATGGGGAGCCAGTGTGTGGTGCTCCATACTTTCTGTGTGTAAACCAGGAACCAACATGGTTTACGCGGGCCAGTTTCGGCAGACATCATCGTGAGTATCCACCGGAGATCACAGAGTTGTGACAACAACTCTGCTTCGGACATTGCTTCTGATCTGTGAAGTGCAGTGTGCATGTTGGGATTTGGAAAGTAGCGGTGGTGAGGGGATGGTCCTGAGGGGATCCTGGCAGTGGAGGTGTGGAGAAGGTTTTGTTTACATCTGTGACCGGGGTATATTACAGACCATTCTGGAGAAATACCCCGACTTTGCTAGCTGTAAATAAAGCATTACCACATATGTGCATGTGTGTGTACTCACTATTTGTACTCACCTATTTGTGGGTTGCAGGGGTCGGTCCTAGCTCCTGGCCCCGCCTCTTCACCGGTTGCTACTAGGCCCTCTCTCTCCCCGCTCCATGAGCTTTATCAAACCTCGTCTTAAAACTGTGTATGGTTCCTGCCTCCACTACGTCATTTACTAGGTATCCACTGCCTTACAACTCTAATCTGGAAGAAAAACTTCCTACTACTCTCTGACTATATTTTGTCTACAACTTCCAATTTTGCCTGTGTTTCTTTTACCCTCCCTTTTTTTTTTTTTTTTTTCCCCGTTTTGTGGTTTGTGTGTTTGGGTTTTTTGGTGTTGTTGTGTGCCCCCCCCCCCCGGGTGGGGGGGGGTGGGGGGGGGGGGGGGGGTTAAGGGGGGGGGGGGAAACATCCTGTCTTTGCCACCTTGTATTTTCCACGCAGGTATTTTATATGTCGTTATTATGGCTCCCTGACTCCTCCCTGTCCTCCTGTGTGGTTCAGGCGATTTCCCCTTTATTCTTTCCTCATAGGACATTCCTTAGCTCCGGAATAACC
>NC_069400.1:83910459-83938433 GCF_026875155.1 Cherax quadricarinatus | reverse complement strand
GTGGGGTGGGAGGGCGCCACTGTGGGGTGACGGGTGTAAGGACAGCATGGATGCCTGGGGGATGAGGGTGGGGGAGCAGCGAGCGGCGGAACTTGTAATTGGTGGGGCACTAAACGGCAACACCCTTGGTCAGGAAGTCAGTGGGCCTATCTGGGATGAGGGTGGGGGAAATCTGGGTTTGGGGGAGGGGGGGGAGGGAGTGGCCCTGTGTGTTCGCTCAAGACGCACATCACTGACTAACTTTTGCTAATTGTTATACACTTATTGTTCCATTTAGAGAAAACCCTCGCCATTTGGCACAATAATCACCATGCTCACACTACTAACCGAGGTGTTCTTCTGTTCACAATCCAATGACCGTGTCGTGGGCGGCCACTTCCTCCCCCAACCCACGACCCCCGGCCGGTCACAGATGTAAACAAAACCTTCTCCACACCTCCACTGCCAGGATCTCCTCACCACCGCTACTTCCCAAATCCCAACATGCACACTGCACTTTCACAGATACAGAAGCAATGGTCCGATGCAGAGATTTGTCACAACTCTGTGATCTCCGGTGGTACTCACGATGATGTCTGCCGAAACTGGCCCGCGTAAACCATGTTGTTCCTGGGTTTTCACACAGAAAGTATGGAGCACCACACCTGGTTTCCCCATAATAATATATATATATATTAATATAATAATAAAATATTATATATATATATATATATATATATATATAATATATATATATATAATAATTTAAATATAATAAATAAAAAAATAAATAAATTATAAATAATTATATAAATAATATATAAATATATATAATATATTAAAAATATATAATTTTAATATATATATATATAATATTAATATAATATATATATTTATAATAAAATATAAAAATATAAAAATATTAAAATAAAATATATATATATATATTATATATATAATTTTATATATATATTTGTATATATAATATATATATATATAAATATATATATAAATAATATATATATATATATATATATGTATAATATATATATAAATTATATATATAATATATATATATATATATAATATATATATATATATATAAATATATATATATTAGCGAGTACCACCTCTAAACTGAAACATAACCCTCATCCTCAGAAAGACAATAAAGGGGGGGGGGGGGGGGGACCTCTCGATAACTTTAAGCTCCCCTACCCGGAGCTTTTGAAAATTTCTCTCCTACCACCCCCTATAATTTATGTTATATATGTACTTTATTAATAGACAGAATACGTTGATAGAAAACACAAACATGAATACATTGGTACAATATGTCAAAGGTTATGAATCTCCTCCAGCTCCTCCGGGGCCTCGCAGTGGATCAGAACCTGATCAACCAAGCTATTACTGCTGGCCTCATGCAAACTGACGTACGAACCATAGCGCAGCTGGTCAGGTGCTGACTTTAGGTGTCTGTCTAGCTTCCTCTTGAAGACAGCCAGGGGCCTATTGGTAATCCCCTTTTGTATGCTGGGAGGCAGTTGAAGAGTTTTGGGCCCCTGAGACTTATTATTTGTCTCTTAGTTTATTCATGGCGCTTCTCCTTTTCATTGGGGGGATGTTGCACCGCCTGCCGATCTTTTGCTTTCACAAGGAATGATTTCCTTCTAGGATTTTCCAAGTTAATATTATCACATATCTTTCTTGCTTGCGTTCCAAGGAGTACAAGTCAAGGGACTTCAACCTGGAGTTTACCTGAAGAGAGTTCCGGGGGTCAACGCCCCCGCGGCCCGGTCTGTGACCAGGCCTCCTGGTGGATCAGAGCCTGATCAACCAGGCTGTTGCTGCTGGCTGCACGCAAACCAACGTACGAGCCACAGCCCGGCTGATCAGGAACCGACTTTAGGTGCTTGTCCAGTGCCAGCTTGAAGACTGCCAGGGGTCTGTTGGTAATCCCCCTTATGTATGCTGGGAGGCAGTTGAACAGTCTCGGGCCCCTGACACTTATTGTGTGGTCTCTTAACGTGCTAGTGACACCCCTGCTTTTCATTGGGGGATGTTGCATCGTCTGCCAAGTCTTTTGCTTTCGTAGTGAGTGATTTTCGTGTGCAAGTTCGGTACTAGTCCCTCTAGGATTTTCCAGGTGTATATAATCATGTATCTCTCCCGCCTGCGTTCCAGGGAATACAGGTTTAGGAACCTCAAGCGCTCCCAGTAATTGAGGTGTTTTATCTCCGTTATGCGCGTCATGAAGGTTTTCTGTACATTTTCTAGGTCAGCAATTTCACCTGCCTTGAAAGGTGCTGTTAGTGTGCAGCAATATTCCAGCCTAGATAGAACAAGTGACCTGAAGAGTGTCATCATGGGCTTGGCCTCCCTAGTTTTGAAGGTTCTCATTATCCATCCTGTCATTTTTCTAGCAGATGTGATTGATACAATGTTATGGTCCTTGAAGGTGAGATACTCCGACATGATCACTCCCAGGTCTTTGACGTTGGTGTTTCGCTCTATTTTGTGGCCAGAATTTGCTTTGTACTCTGATGAAGATTTAATTTCCTCATGTTTACCATATCTGAGTAATTGAAATTTCTCATCGTTGAACTTCATATTATTTTCTGCAGCCCACTGAAAGATTTGGTTGATGTCCGCCTGGAGCCTTGCAGTGTCTGCAATGAAAGACACTGTCATGCAGATTCGGGTGTCATCTGCAAAGAAAGACACGGTGCTGTGGCTGACATCCTTGTCTATGTCGGATATGAGGATGAGGAACAAGATGGGAGCGAGTACTGTGCCTTGTGGAACAGAGCTTTTCACCGTAGCTGCCTCGGACTTTACTCTGTTGACTACTCTCTGTGTTCTGTTAGTGAGGAAATTATAGATCCATCGACCGACTTTTCCTGTTATTCCTTTAGCACACATTTTGTGTGCTATTACGCCATGGTCACACTTGTCGAAGGCTTTTGCAAAGTCTGTATATATTACATTTGCATTCTTTTTGTCTTCTAGTGCATTGAGGACCTTGTCGTAGTGATCCAATAGTTGAGACAGACAGGAGCGACCTGTTCTAAACCCATGTTGCCCTGGGTTGTGTAACTGATGGGTTTCTAGATGGGTGATGATCTTGCTTCTTAATACCCTTTCAAAGATTTTTATGATATGGGATGTTAGTGCTATTGGTCTGTAGTTCTTTGCTGTTGCTTTACTGCCCCCTTTGTGGAGTGGGGCTATGTCTGTTGTTTTTAGCAACTGTGGGACGACCCCCGTGTCCATGCTCCCTCTCCATAGGATGGAATAGGCTCGTGATAGGGGCTTCTTGTAGTTCTTGATGAACACGGAGTTCCGTGAGTCTGGCCCTGGGGCAGAGTGCATGGGCATGTCATTTATCGCCTGTTCGAAGTCATTTGGCGTCATGATAACATCGGATAGGCTTGTGTTAATCAAATTTACTAGCCAAGAGAGAGTAAGTGATTTGAAGAGAATCATCAATGGATAGGCATCCATAGTTTTGAAGGTTCTCATCATTCATCCTATCATTTTCCTAGCATATGTGCGAAATATACTGTTCAATTCAATTCAAATTTTATTTCTTGCAAGTAGTACATTGAGATTATGTATTTATAATAACGAGTTGCAGTGTAAAGAAAGCCTCTATCATGCCTAGGCATTATGGGCAGACTTAATTTGATGGCTTACTGAGTACTTAGAAAGTGAGATTCCCTGACATTACCACGCCCAGGCCCTTCACATTAGCTGTTCTATCTATTGTGTGTTTGGAATTTCCTATATACTTCGATCTAGTTTTAATTTCCTCGAATTTTTCCATAGTGGAGTAATTGAGATTCTGTCTTCATTGAACTTCATACTGTTTTCTGACGCCCATTCAAAGAATTGTTAACGTCCACCTGGAGAGTTCCAGTGTCCTTGATGGATGACACTGCCATGCAAATTCTGATATCATCAGCAAGGAAAAACATGGTGCTGTGGCTTACATCATTGTCTATGTCATATATGAGGCTGAGAAAAAGGATGGGAGCAAGCACTGTACCTTGTGGAACAAAGCTTTTCACTGTAGCCGCCTCCGACTTTTCTCTATTTACTGTTACTCTTTGTGTTCTATTTGTTAGGAAGTTATAGATCATTCTACAAACTTTTCCATTTATTCCTTATCACGCATTTTGTGTGGTATTACACTTTCCGACTTTTTTTTTTGTCCAGTGATCTAGTAGCCGTGAGAGGCAGGAGCAACCTGCTTGAAACCTAAACCCATGCTGCCTTGCGTTCTAAAGCTGATGGGTATCCAAGTGGTTGGTGATCTTGCTTCTTAGAACCTTTTCAAATACTTTTATGATGTGGGTTTGTAATGCTTTGCAATTGCTTTACTACCCATCAGCTTGTTTCATTTAGAACATGGTTAATTTGAGCCCCCTGCATAACTCTGTTATTGAAGTTGAAGTTGAAGAAAGCATCCCCATGGTATCCAAGTGGGTGGTGATCTTGTTTCTTAGAAGCCTTTCAAACACTTTTATGATGTGGGACGTTAATGCTATTGGCCTGTAATGCTTTGCAATTATTTTACCGCCACTTTTATGGAGTGGGGCTATATCTGTTGTTTTTAGTGACTCTGGGATGACCCCTGTGTCTATTCTCTCTCTCAATATAATATTAAAGGCACGTGAAAGAGGTTTCTTGTAGTTCTTGAAGAACACGTTGTTCCACGATTCTGGGTCTGAGGCAGAATGCATGGAGTGTCATTGTTGCTTTATTAACGTCCTATGGTGTTAGAATTATATCAGAAATTCTTGAATATACCTAATTCTGAGCCTCTGTTTTAAACAGCTCATTTAGATTGTCGATTAACGATTCACTAAACGGTGAGTCATACTAGGACTTCAGTATCTCACTCATTTCTTAGCTGTCATCTCTGTAAGTTCCATCTCGTTTAAGCAGGGGCCCAATACTTGAAGTGGCTTTTGCCCTAGATTTAGAATAGGAAAGGAATTTTTTTTTTTTCAGTTTCATTGACGGGTTTACTGTCTTCCTGTATTTCTTGGCTCCTGTATGATACCTTAAGCTTAAGTTTGATATTTTCTATTTCTCTGGCCAGTGCCTTCTTCCGTATTTCAAATATAAGATATACTGGCCCATTTCAGCAGCTCTGTAATTCTTCATCTTCATCTGTATAGGGAGCGTCTCTCTCAAGTTTATATCTTCTCTTCTTTTTTTCTTAGGGGAATGTGCCTTGAGCACACCTCCAGTGCCAGAGAGTTCATTTTTTCTAGGGAAGGTTTCGGATCTTTTTTGTTTAGGATATGTCTCCAGCTTGTTTCATTTAGAAAATGATTAACTTGAGCCCACTGCATATTTCTGTTACTGAAGTTAAAGTTGATGAATGATCACATTTTGCTGGTCAGGAACCCTGCGCATACACGTCTGTACTTCTATTATGTTGTGATCTGAGTGTGTTGTCTTTGATATAGTTACATTTCGTACCAGATCATTATTAGTAAAGATAAGATTAAGTGTATTTTCAGGTCTTGTTGGCTTCACTATTTGCTGACTTAAGGTGAATTTGTTGCAGAAATTTAGCAGCTCATGTGAGAGTGAATTTTTATCTGAGCTGCCTCCTGGGGTTATCTCTGCTGAAACATTATTTGCCAAATTCCTTCCTTCATTTTAGGAGTCTTAAGTTGAAATAACCCAGTAACAACATATTTTGAGTATAGACATTTAGCAGACAGTAGTCAATTTTCGAAAGCTGTTCCTTGAATTGTTAGGAAGTTATATCAGGTGGCATGTACACAACTACAATGACAAGGTGTTCATTTTTTACTGACAAAATTTCAACTACATTATTTGTAGCGTTAATTCCGAGCAAATGAGCGGCTCTGCAACATACAGACCAACCTCCCATGTTGCCTCTTCTTTCTGTCGATTCTGAATAAATTATACCTTTATGTGTGTCTCTGTGAAAGCTGCAAAAATTGCATTTGACTTAGTGAATAGTCCACTGATGAAAGGTATTTTGCTGTTTGTTGACGGCTTTAGTCCCTGTATATTTGGAAGTACAAATTTTGTCGTATTGATGGTATGTAAGGGGAATTTCCTACTAGACACAAATTATCCCCCCCAATTTTTTTTGTGTGTTTCTGTCTTTTAGTATAAATGTGATTTTCTCCCACAAGTGTCTGTCACTTTAGCAGACCCCCCAAAAAATTCAGATCTAATATCAGTTGTGGTAGACTGCTGGATATTTGCATATGTACCATGACTCAAGTTTTTCTCAGAAATTACATGCAACACAAACGAAACCTTGCTTGGTGCTATTCTTGCAGGTTTCTCAGGTTTTTATAATAGTATTTATTTCATTGTAAGATGTTGTAATTTTATAGTTCATTTTTAATTTCAGTGTCACAAAGTCTACTATAAAAGATATTTTAATGTAAAGTTTACCGGTTAAAGTATTTGATGAGTGAACTGCTGAGTGCTGGCAGCTTTTACAACCTGATGATTCCAAGATAATGTATATACTAATAGTACGCATTACTACACCCCTCCTTTCCATGATATTATTTTTTATTCGTGCCCCAGTCCATCTTACTGTTTATATATATATATATATATATATATATATATATATATATATATATATATATATATATATATATATATATATATATATATATATATATATATATATATAAGGAATTCGCGAGAGCAGGCGAAATATACACAAACACTGATCTCTGCCTAAAGGAGACTCGAACCTACGAACCTTAGGACAAGGTACACAGTGCTTTACCAATCTACCCACACTGGACAATACCTTGGCGTAGCTTGCACTACACGTTTGATCCAAGGCAGCCAGCTTTCAGGGAGAAGGCTTACAGCTTTTCATCTCATCCCCTGCATGCATCAGCCTTACTAGAGATTTTAACAATGCAAGGAATTCTCGAGATTAAACGTGTAGCGCAAGCTACACTCCAAGGTATTGTCCAGTGTGGGTAGATTGGTAAAGCACTGTGTACCATGTCCTAAGGTTCGTAGGTTCGAGTCTCCTTCAACCAGAGATCAGTGTTTGTGTATATTTCGCCTGCTCTCGTGAATTCCTTGCATTGTTAAAATCTCTAATAAGGTGATGCATGCAGGGGATGAGATGAAAAGCTGTAAGCCTTCTCCCTGAAAGCTGGCTGCCTTGGATCAAACGTGTAGCGCAAGCTACACTCCAAGGTATTGTCCAGTGTGGGTAGATTGGTAAAGCACTGCGTACCTTGTCCTAAGGTTCGTAGGTTCGAGTCTCCTTCAGCCAGAGATCAGTGTTTATATATATATATATATATATATATATATATATATATATATATATATATATATATATATATATATATTTAATCTTCATTACGTATAATAATATACATATATATATATATATATATATATATATATATATATATATATATATATATATATATATATATATATATATATATTATTTATCTTCATTACGTATAATAAAAATACACACAGTGGAAACGCGATACCTCGTATGTTATGGATGACAAGCGAAAATATCTCTTATAATACTGATTATTGTTTATGATAATTGTTACTGGTTCCTGCGGTTGTTGATAAGAGTATCATATATTATTTTCTTGTAGCTTTAGAGATATTTTAACAATAAGAAGCGAGACGTGAGGCCGCTATCTTTGACTTCCGTGATGATGGCTGAGATCTGCTAATCTGTCATCTCACCTCCGCCTTCGAATCTCTAATATATTTACTTCGTGCTCACGAGAATGATTCACACATAAATCTAAAATTTCGTTGCTCTTTCTTGAGCAGATTAAAGTTTTCATGTTCTTGTACATGCAAGTGATGATTAACTGGTTGACCCATTAAGAAATTGATTCCCCCTTAATAAGGTTACCATTGCACAACTTCTTAGCAGTACTTGCCAAGTCGTTCTGATCAGAAAGAACAAGTCACAAACAACATCAAGGATTAGGACATCAAAGAAAAATTGATTCCCGCTCTAGCAATGTTACTATTGCACAACCTCTTACTTAGCCATACTTGCTAAGTCATTCTAATCAGAAAGAATAAGTCACAAACAACACCTAGGATTAGGACATCAAAGAAAATTCGTAGCCTCCTTCTCTTAGTGAGAAAAAACACCCGCAACAGAATCACAAACTAAATTTCGACTGAATTCTTAAATCTGTTATATTAAATTACATATCACTAGCGATGAGGCTAATCACTAGGATGGATAAAATTGTCCCGAGAGCTTCTACTACAACAATGTTTGTACAAGGCAAGCACTTCCACAGAGCTCCAAACAACAGCAGTGAACTCTATAACAGTGCTAATACACAATTTTTTTTAGCACTTTGAGAATAAGAAATAAACAAAATTATCATGTCTTTCCCACGTGCATGTTTGAGTAGTGTTAATAAGTTAGCTATTTTTCCCCAGGTTCTTCCTCATCTTCCTTTTTTATTTGCCTCCCTTGTATCTGTTCACTGAGCTCTGTCAACATTTCCTCTGAACTTCTGTCTTTATCATCATCTACGAACTCACACCATCTTCGTGAATGTCTTCACAACCATCACTATTTCCTGCACCTGATAATCAAGCGAGGGAAAACCCTTGGAAGTATTCACCACACTTGGTCACAACTTTCACCATACTACGTTTAATACTGATTGAGGCACTTCATTTCATGCACTTCTAACACAGTTAATGACATCTGCAATGTTAAATTTATGGCAAAAGTTTAGTACTGCAAGGCAAGAGTTAGTTTAATATGTTCATTATGCACCTCATCCTGTGGGCGGTAGTCAAAAGATTACAGAGGCACATAATAGTCGAGGGACGGGGCCACAAAGTTTTGATAGTTGAACAAGTTACAGTGTTAATGAACAATTTACATGTTTATATCTGGTTACAATCGTAATGAGTTATTTATGCAGACATGAATTAGGTCATACACAAAAAAAGTTCTAGTGGTTATATGTTATTTATAGTGGGCAAAGTCATGGTGTTTTTCCAGAATGGTTAATAATGTACTACTCTGAATAAAATTTCTTGAACTTTTCTGGATTCATTAATTTTAAAGCATTCCAGTACTATATGACGAAATGTGTGACAATTGTCCGTCTGGTAAAGTTTTTATTTCGTTTGGTCAACATCTGGTGGTGGTGATTTAACCTGCCAAAGACTCTTGTAACCCAGCCGGAGCCGGAGCCGGGCAGTAGTGACATGCAAAAGTCTGCTAATTTTGTTGGATGCATCATAGACAAGTAGCTCCTGCATGATAAAATGATGATAGATGAGCTGATTGGTGACAATCTCCCTCAGTTTCAAGTCAATGAGGTTCAGTTAAAGTTCTTTTCAGACTGCTAACTGCCAGCTGACAGCCCAAGATTGTAATATACTCCCTCTGCAGGCACATGACTGCCAATTACCATACCTGTGTCTGGCTGCTGACACAAATATGCCTCAAATGATACTTAAGGAGTTGAGAGCGTTACAGTTACAATTGAAGTGTCAACCTTTGATACATGGACGCATTTGAGCGCAAGGAGTATGGCAAACAGTTCAGTTTGAAGGGTAGAGGCCGATTTATTGACGCATGCTCCAATTTCTTTATTAGAGCCATCAGTTTGTATGACAACAGCAGCACTTCCAGCTGCACCAGTGGATTGGTAAACAGAACTATCAACATAAATAATTTGTGAAAAACTGTGTTGTGTGGCTAAGTCATCAATACAGCTTAAGGCAGCTTTGGTTTTGATTTAAGACGTTTTGGCGAAAGGGAGGTATAGTGGTTCAGAATGGGGATATTTCCCATGGAGTGGGGAAGTGTCGCTGTTGCCTTACTTGAAATAGATTATGTATCTGATTCATGGAGAGGCCAATTCCAGTTTTTACGATCCATCTGCAGGAGTGTTCACCAGTGCTGAGGAAAGTTTGGAGGGCTGTGCTAGGTTGTGTATGGGGTTGCCTGAACATACTGACCCCAGTAAGGACATTTCTTTAAGTGACACGTTATCTAATGCTTGGGATATCAATTCTTTCCGCATATGTAAAATTCTGGCAGTACAAGTACATCTTTGGATGATCCTCATTAAAACCATACCCCCAGCCGGGATTGAACCCGCGGTCATAGAGTCTCAAAACTCCAGCCCGTCGCGTTAGCCACTAGACCAGCTAGCCACAATAAGATTCATCCAACTAGGTATATTTCTACACCATAGGAAGGTTAGCACAGGCACCACTGTGACCACAAATGCAAGTTTTTACAGACGAATCTCCAGCTAGCGTGGCCGTGACGAACTCTAGCTCAAGTCCCTTCACTGCCGTCAACATGACTCAAGAAATCGTAATGACACGATTGCAAACAATCCCGGCCGGGGGTATGGTTTGTTTGCAATCGTGTCATTACTATTTCTTGAGTCATGATCCTCATTACTTCGTTCTGCAGTTTATCCAGCCCTCCAAAACTTCCAGTTAGACACAAGAGCAAGTTGTGGCGCGGCACAATCAACCAATGATCTAATTTAAGCAAAGAACATCATACACACATAACCCGCACATGGGAGAGAGGAGCTAACGACGACGTTTCAATCCGACTTTGACCATTTACAAAGTCACACTAACAGAAAGGAGAGAAGCAGCCAGTATATACAGGCAAGCTGGTAGAGAAGGGACAAGAAAGGTGGGAGAAGTAGTGTTAGTAGAGGTAAGACAGGTAGCCATACCGGCCTATATATTCAGGTTCGTTCTCTCCTTTCCGTTAGTGTGACTTTGTAAATGGTCCAAATAGGACCGAAAGGTCGTAGTAAGCTCCTCTTTCCTATGTACAAGTTATCTGTGTATTGTTCTAGTTACCGTATTGTGCCTTTTTGTTCTTCATAATGCATCATTTTCACAATTTAACATTAGCACGATACCTTGGATGAAAATCTGCCACAACTGTAAGTGCTATGAGCCTTTCTTTGTATTAGCGACAGAGTCATGTTACATGTCCAAGTAGTTACAAATTCTAGTCGAAATCCATCATGCAACTGAATCCTCTCTGTCGAGGAGGACGCCTGTAAAGTATCTTCGTTTTCTCAGCAAAGATGATCAATCCCAGGTTCTGACACGAGGTAGTACATGTTTAAAAATATTTTGGGTGTTGAGAATCCTGTGATATGAATCACTGTATTGTCAGACTTTAGCTACACTTCCATGCCCGTTGAACAATACAGATGACTTTCTGTTAGTCTTTATTCAACGGAGAAGCCATCCTCCTACATCCATTCTCGCAAGTTCGCTAATGATTACATGTCTGTTGCCTACATCAGGTTGAGAATGGTGGCTATACATGAAAACCATACATGAAAACCATACAACAGGAGAGATAGAAATTGTCTGATTCTGTGCAAGAGACGATTTAGAATCATCCTCTCAAATGTTTTACACAAGCGGCTAGTAAGAGATATTGGCGAAATGCATTTTGTTGATTGGGCTTTGGAATGGGAACTATGAGGCCGTTGGTTCATGATTTAGGAAGCTCCTCAGTTACATAGCTCATATTGTATAATTCAAGTAAAAGATTACCTGGTGCTCGAAATAACAATCTAGGTATGTTGCAAGTAATACCATCCTCCCCCGTGGATTTGCACTTAGTGCCGAATCTTCCTTGATAAGCTTAAACCAACCCGAATCTCCTTGGCATCTTGTTTGCCCGTTAATTGGTCTGTGTTGTACTGGGAAGATTGTCATAGCTAGATGCAGCAGCTCGAGCACTAACTCATTCGCCCTATGTAAGGGATCAGGATGTGCGATCTGACCAGTCCTGTTACTCTTAACTCTATTTATACCCCTTTAAGCTCGGCTAATGGGGTGTGGGCGGAGTCAGTATCCATCGATGCAATAAATTTTTGCATCACTTTTCGTGTGTAGTTTATACTTGTATTAATGATGTATTTGGAGGTAAAAATACAACTTTTACATGTTGGTACACATCGAACAAAGCTTCTAAATGAGTATGGGAATTTTCAAGAGTGAAGAGAACCGTGAATGCAATGTTCTTGCTGGGCAGGTAAAATATGACTTCAGAAATAAAGTGAGGCTAAAGCCAGTTAATAAATAATTCCTCTGTCATCAGTGTTGACTGGACTGGTTTGATGTCCATATTACTTATAAGGAGGTTTTATCTACATCCTTCTAAGCTCGAGGAGTCTTGAAACGGTAAATAACTATTGGCTTATACTTAAAATCACCTGATGCATTAGCACAAAAGAGTAAGTTGAAGCGATTCTTTGCTGCCTTGAATCCCGGTGCACGTTTCTTTTGCTGATTGATACAATTCCTTGTAGGCATTTTCTTCTAATGCATATTTATCTCATCAGCATTAAACACTCGGTGGGACTCATAACCACACTGAGAAATAATTTCCTGGAATTCAGCAAGGAATTACTTGTTGCTCTGTGATCAGCATAAGAACTTTCACCAGGATACTTAATATCATGTAACCTTTCACGTAATTTAAACATGTGGAACCACACTCCTACTCAGGTCTTCCTTCCTCATCACACTCTAGTTTATAGCACCCGAAGGATTTTTCCAAGAAAGAATATAGGCCAGGATGAATAATAAGAAATGGATTTGTTAAATGTTATATTTGACAATAAAAGTCTGTATATTGCACCTCCTTCTGAGGAGGACCACTGACTGAAATATAGAGACTACCATTCTTCCTCTCATATACATGAACATTGTAACAATGAAGGAGACCAGAGCTGAGAAGTAACTGACATCACTGCTATTGTTTCTAAGGTGATGAAACAATGAGTATGAAATGATGTAGGGAGGCAGAGAGGGGGGACGGAAGAATGATAAGCAATAATATTTTGTTCTGATTGGATACCTATGTCGAGAGAGAAAATCCTGATTGGTGTTTAAAAATACGGCAAACCTCATGTGATGAAAATCTGGCCAATGACTGACTTTCAGAGCCAGTGTCTTTAGATAAAATGTTCGTGTTTTCTTTATTATTTTTCAAAGAAATAACCTCTGGCTACTAAATAGACAAGTTCTTCACCACTAGACTGTGTTATACACGCGTCCTGTGCCGGAGATGTTGAGACCAAGGAATATATTGTTGTTTATACTTCTGATGCTATTCTCCGTCTTCAGCATCAGACAGGTTATACCTCAGAGTGTTCCATGCCTGGTGTATCCCCCAGGTCATGCTTGTGCTACACTGCCCACGATAGTCAGTCTGCAGCCCACTAGCATCACTTGGGTCGCTCATCTCTACGTTAAAAACAGCAGCAAAATCTTCACCTGTCTCCGCCTGGAGCCTCAACAAGGTCAAATTGATGTAAAGCTCTACCGTGGACAGTGTGGGACTGATGTCTTCAACCGGACCACGTGGCCCAAAAATTTCTTCACTGCAGGATCCTGGACGAACTTACATGTAAGAATTGTAAAGGACGAAGCAGCATTTTCTATTTCTGGACATTATTCAGCATCTATTTCTTTAACCATTGATACGACATCGGCCGATTTCTTTACTTGTCTGGATCACCAGGAAGCTGTTTTAGCTGCATATGACTGTTACAGTGGATGTTACTTTTATTCTACTCCTAAATCACTAAATAAAACAAAGTTAATGAGTCTCGTGATTACGTCCACTTTCTTCCTGTATGCTCTTCCGGAATTTAAAAGCCTTCATTTCAGTGCAAGATTTAGTAATTATATTGGAGGTTATCCTCATCCAGTGAGAAAAACTCTGAACAGAATACCTGACACTTTTACTTGGAACAAGGTGCAAGTAGTCATTCAGAAGGACAAGTATCTTGTGTATGTTAATGATCAGTTAGTTCTAGAAAGTGAACCTTACCCTATTAACCCCTTGGCTGATATAAGTGTTGTTACTGAAGGACCAGTCTTCTACAGCATCGAATGTAAACCACAAGCGAATCTTAAACAACTGTTTATAGAGTCTTCAGTTACATCCACTACTATGTCATTAACAGCAGCAACTATCAGTGTTTCACCTGGAATAAATGATACCTTCACCACAATGGGTATAATAAAAGGCTTCAGAATTGTCCTGTACATCGTCGTCGTATGGACAATTATCATCATCGTCGGCAGCCTTGTAAACCTGAAACTCATGCTCCATCTTTAACATGTTCTTGCTGCCTACTCAAGCTATTAGTAATAACAATAATAATAATAATAATAAAAATATTAATAATAATAATAATAATAATACTACTACTACTGCTACTACTACTACTACTAATAATAATAATAATAATAATAATAATAATAATCTTTATTTCTACACGTATACAGGCCTAGCTGACATCAGTGACATGCTACTATAAAGAAAGCCCCTTGTTAAGCAGAACATTTCTGGCAAATTAGGTTCATTTTGTCCCAGGATGCGACCCACACCAGTCGACTAACAAGCAGGTACCCATTTTACTGATGGGTGTACACTGGACAGTAGGTATCTTAAGGAAACACGTTCAAATGTTTCCAACCGTACCGGGGATCAACCTCCTGACCTCAGAGTGTGAGCTAACTGCGCTAGTGACCGAGCTACGGAATACAATGCAATTAGTAACTTGTAACTTGTTCCAGAAAACAGAAATAGGCCAGGTGAAAAGAAATACACATACTTGGATACAGGTATAACCTAAGTGACTAGTAACAGCGGTACATCTGAACTTAATTAACAGGAAATACCATCCAGGTGAATGGTCACTAATGATGAATCTGTCCCTGGTAGCATGTATCATCCAGGTATTAATAACTAGAGAGAAAACTATTTAAGGCAGCAGGTATCATTCAGCGCTGTCACTGTCTCATTTTCGATTACTCCTACTCTCCCTAGAGTTACAGGTAACATAAATCTACCAAATTCAGAAAGTGAACAAAGGCTGATATATGACAAACTGATACAATAACAATACTAGGTAACGTGTTTGTCTAATGAGTTTTTTTGTACTGCAAGGAACGAAATCTTCAAAGCAAAGGGAGGGCAAGTGATAGGTGTAGAGTGTCGGCAGGCAATTGATGAGGGCAGATGATGGAAGTGGAGCTTCATCCATGCAAGTGATAAGGGCAGATGATGGGAGTGGAACGTCTGCCAGGCAAGTGATGAAGGCAGATGATGGAAGTGGAGCGTCTGCCAGGCAAGTGATGAAGGCAAATGATGGAAGTGGAGCGTCTGCCAGGCAAGTGATGAAGGCAGATGATGGAAGTGGAGCGTCTGCCAGGCAAGTGATAAGGGCAGATGATGGAAGTGGAGCGTCTGCCAGGCAAGTGATAAGGGCAGATGTGGGAAATGGAACGTCTGCCAGGTTAGGGCAGTTACTGGGTGTTTTGCAGATGTCAGGCGGGAGGTGAGAGCTCAGTTGAATGTCGACACTGAACAAGTCTTCGAAGGTTAACTAATCAACTATCCAGTGCGACCTAAGCATATATGTTGATCTCACCTCTACCTACCGTCCAGTAATTGTCTCTCGTATTCCTGTCCCTCAACCTTTAACTAGCATCACACTGCGGATGTATCCAATTTTGTTCAAAAATACAAGAAAAGCAACAGCTCTGTCGACACTCTCTGTCATCACCAACTGTTCTCCATCCAGTTTCCATTTGAAGTGCTTTTATCTTTCAATAGTTATCAGGTGCAATAAAGTTTATAAAACTAAAATATAGGAGAATGTTATGCTGTGATGATGTCACTGGTATATATTCAAATATTATTAAAGACTTTATGTAATACAGAGTTATATCAACATACATAAATGAAACTACAGATATTTAATGAGTGTGAGTTTCATTATCCTCTTCATTCATTGTAAACAACCTGAGGTCTGATAGTAACATGCTTGTGTATGAGGCCAGACACTTGCACAAAGGGATTTATGTCAGGCTTTTGAGATTTCTCTATTATTAGCCTTATGCATAAATACTAAAAACTCAGCGAATGTCGAATATATATTTTTGGATTCCAAGCTAAAGTTTGAAAACCATTGTTAGAAGCAATGTCAAATAAGTTTGAAAAAACAGAAGAGAAAGAAACTACAAATTCCATTGCTAATTATAGTGAAATTTCTAAGTCTAATGAAAAGTCTTAGTATAATGGAAAGTCCTAGTCGTATGAGAAGTCTTAGTAGAATAAAAAGTCTTAGTATAATGAAAAATCATATTGTAATGAAAAGTTTTAGAATAATGAAAGATCATAGTCTAAAGAAAAGTCTTATTTTTATGAAAAGTCTTAGTACAATAAAAATCTTAGTGTAATGAAAAGTCTTAGTCTAATTAAAAATCTTAGTCTAATTAAGAGTCATAGTCTAATGAAAATTCTTAGTCAAATGAAAAGTCAACATATAATAAAAAGTCTTAATGTAATGAAAAGTCTTAGTATAATGCAAGGTCTTAGTGTAATGTAAAGTTTGAGTATAATGAAAAATCTGAGAACGAAAAGTTTTATTACAATGAAAAGTCTTCTTATAAGGAAAAGTCTTTATATACTGAAAAGTCTTAAGAATACAAGAACATAAGACAGAAGGAACACTGCAACCGGCCTACTGACCCATGCGGAGCAGGTCCATGCTCCCCCCCCAGGATTAGACCAATGACCAACCCCCCGGATTATCCCAATGACCCACCCAGTCTGGTCATCCCCACTCAAGGATGGAGCACTGTACCAGACCCAGCAGCACAAGCTAGTCAGGTCCAACTCATACCCACCCACCCACACCCACTCATGTATTTATCTAACCTATTCTTAAAACTACACAACGTTTTAGCCTCAATAACTGTACTCGGGAGCTTGTTCCACTCATCCACAACTCTATTACCAAACCAGTGCTTTCCTATATCCTTCCTGAATCTGAATTTTTCCAACTTGAAACCATCGCTGCGAGTCCTGTCTTGGCTGGAAATTTTCAGCACACTATTTACATCCCTTTTATTTATTCCTGTTTTCCATTTATACACCTCGATCAAATCCCCCCTAATTCTACGCCTTTTGAGAGAGTGCAGAATCAGGGCCCTCAGTCTATCCTCATAGGGAAGATTTCTGATACATGGGATCATCTTTGTCATCCTCCTTTGTACGTTTTCCAGAGCATTTATATCCATTCTGTAATACGGTGACCAGAACTGAGCAGCATAGTCTAAATGAGGCCTAACCAAGGATATATAGAGTTGAAGAACAACCTGAGGACTTCTATTATTTATACTTCTAGATATGAAGCCAAGAATTCTGTTAGCTTTATTGCGAACACTAATGCACTGTTGTCTTGGTTTTAGGTTACTGCTAACCAGAACTCCTAAATCCTTTTCGCAATCGGTAGTATTAAGATCTACATTATTTAGTTTACATGTGGCAAAGTTATTGACCTGTCCAACATTTAGAACTCTGCATTTGTCAATATTAAACTGCAACTGCCACTTCTCCGACCATTGCGTCAGTCTATTCAAATCATCCTGGAGTGCTCTAATGTCCTCATTAGAATGAATTGGACGGCCTATTTTGGTGTCATCAGCAAATTTGCTTATGTCGCTATTTATTCCCTCATCTATGCCGTTTAAGTAAACTGTGAACAACAACGGGCCTAACACTGACCCCTGAGGAACACCGCTTGTGACGTGCCCCCATTCTGATTTCTCCCCATTTATGCAAACTCTCTGCTGTCTATTTGTCAGCCATGCCTCTACCCAGGAAAAAATTTCTCCTCCTATTCCGTGTGCCCTAAGTTTCCTCAATAGCCTCTGGTGTGGAACTCTATCGAAAGCCTTACTGAAGTCCATATACACAATATCATATTCATCGTCATGATCTACCTCCTCAAACACCTTAGTGAAAAAAGTTAGTAAATTCGTAAGACAGGAACACCTCTTTGTAAAACCATGTTGAGATTCATTAATCAATCTGTGCCTGTCAAGATGGCTACGAATTGCTTCGGCAATTATCGATTCCATAAATTTTCCCGCTATGGAGGTTAGGCTTATTTGTCTATAGTTCGAAGCCAAGGACCTGTAACCTGCCTTGTAAATAGGTATTACATTTGCCATTTTCCACTTATCAGGCACTATGCCAGTTTGCAGTGATATGTTAAAAAGATTAGCCAAAGGTATGCTAAGTTCCTCTTTACATTCCTTTAACACCCTTGCAAACAGTTCATCAGGGCCTGGAGATTTGTTAGGTTTTATTTTCTCTATTTGTCTGAGGACCATGTCACTAGTTACCGCAATCGTACATAGTTTATTATCATCCTGTTCTACGTAATCTATTATTTCAGGAATATCGTAAGTATTTTCCTGGGTGAAAACTGAGAGGAAGTAGGTATTTTGAATTTCACACATATCCTTATCACTGTCAGTGATCTGACCAGAGTTACTCTTAAGTGGGCCAATCTTCTCACTAATCTTACTTCTGTATACCTGAAAGAACCCTTTTGGGTTAGTCTTTGAATCCCTTGCGACCTTAGCCTCCTAATCTCTTTTTGCTTTTCTTATTTCTTTCTTTATTTCTCTCTTTAATTGAATATATTGATTTCTTAACTGCCCATCCCCTCTTTTGATACGCCTATATATGCCTCTCTTTTGAACAATGAGATGTTCATCCATTTGGGATCATTTTTGTTAGATCTAATTTCCCTACTGCGGAATCAAAAGTTGCTGGGCAGCTAAACTATTCTTGAAAACCGTCATTATGGCAACCAAGATCACCTACCAGACCCATAGTTTATAGGACATCCAAATTTAGCCCACCCAAGTAATTTTTTCCAGTCAACATGAAGTCCGGCCAAGCGAAAATCTTGGGACAGAGATTTGATTGCAGTTATACTTGGTAATTCCATTATGATATATGAAAAACTAAGTGATTTGTGATCACTTTCCCCCAAGCTCATCATTAACCTCAAATTATTAATTTAGTGAATCTTTGTGGCAAGAACTCAAATCAAGCAGATTGTTTCACCACTAGTTGGTTCTTTTGTCAACAACCATGTCTAAAAGCAATCCTGAACCGTATCAAGAAAGTCACTAGACTCAAGATTCCTGTCATATTGTTCCAGTCAATTTGTCCTCATAGTTAAAATCTCCCATTATCACAAACATTTTTGTATCTAGATGCCTTATGAATTCCGTCCTAACACTTACTGGACTCCCCTATCAAGGTTTGGGGGGCCTATAAACACACCCAAAATTAATTTGTGCAGGACCCTCGAGAAACTGAAGCCAAACCGACTCTGCGTGTTCGATGTTTCCTAATCTTATTAATCATGTCTAAAGACAACAATTTTTAAAATTGTTTCTCATGACATACATCGCCACACACCAACCCCTTCATGTTTAACCTATCAGTGTGGAATATAGTTTGATAATAACACTGTAATGTTGCATCAGAAAGGCATTTCTTTATCTTTCAGGTTGAACCAGGTCTCTGTTATACATAATATCTATATTGACCTACCACTTGCAAGTAATTTTAGCTCATCTATCTTATTTTCTTAGACTCCTACAATTTTGTATATAAAACCTCAAGGAAGCTAGTCATCTCGTTTGCCCACGTACTATCTCTCTTGTTGTTATCATTTGATGATCGCCATTACTAGCAGACTACTTTATTTTGAATATTGTCTTTTACAAAACATGATCTCTTTAAGGTTATCCCGGTAATAACTTGCTGTTTTTAACCCGTATGCTCTCAGGCCTGAATGTTTTTCCACAAACACCCATACGTCTATATCTACTATCGTATTAAATTCCTAGACAAGTCATCAATTAAACCCTCTCAATTGAATTGCTAATGCAACCACCCATCCCCAGAGAGATGAACCTCCATCCCCTTGCATACATATCACGTTTGCCAAAGAAAAGGTCCCTTTATCAATGAATGGGGATTGCAAGTTACTTCTTGCGGTACCTGTCTAGCCAGCGATTTATAAACCAATTGCCCTAGAACATCCATCATTGCCCACTCCCTTTCTAGGCAAGATGCTACATATGAACTGGGATCCCTCCCTTAGACTAATCTACTTCTCTCTATTGCTGATAACCCTGAAACTTATATCCAGTCAGCTCCTCTCTCTTGCCCCTTCCAGTGTCATTAACCGCTACCCCCAGCACTAAGACAGATAATTGGCTGTTCCCATTACCTGCCATAATATTATCCAACCTGCGACTACGTTCGCCAACAACGCTCCCATGGAAGACACTCTCTGTCTGACCTTTCCTGTCTCTGTTATAAAAGCACGGTCCATATATCTTAACCTGAGAAATCCGCCTATTAAAAATATTCTTACTGACCTTGATTAAGGCAGGAACAGTGTACCTTCAACCCTCACTAACCACTGAAGTACAAACTCGTCTTGGAGAAAAGATAGAATCGATTTCCTACTTTCACATCTTCTTCTTCTATTAACTCTCCTCATCTTCCTTCTTCCTGAAAATCTGTGAACCACTTGCCACTTAAAACGGCGGACTCCACTATCACTGGCTGGTTGCGACCATTCCTCCTCTACCAGCTAAAAATCACTCTCACATCTCGTCACCCAAAACTCAATCTATGTGAAGCTCGCTTACTTATTTTCCTTTTTTCCTGCCGAAGTAAGTAGAATCTCCTTCTTCAACACATGAACCTGAGATTCTAAAGCACTACAACAAGCCATGGTATGGGTAACAGCCCACGCTAACTCCCAAGAGCTTAGCGGTATGACCGCACTTGACCACTGACCTCAGCGTACTGACCACTGACCTCAGCGTACTGACCACTGACCTCAGCGTACTGACCACTGACCTCAGCGTACTGACCACTGACCTCAGCGTACTGAGTACTGAGTCTTAGTCTAATGAAAGTCTGAATATAATCAAAAGTATCAGTATAATGAAAAATCTTAAAATAATGAAAAGCTATAGTATTATGAAAAGTCTTAGTATAATTAAAAGTCTTATTCTAAAGGCCATACCACGTTGTACGCATCATTTCTCGTCTTATCAGCATAGTTAAGCAACATTGGGTTTGGTCAGTACTTGGATAGGTGACTGCCTGGGAACACCAAATGCTGTTGGCATCAGTCCATTTTCCTCAAGTCAGTCCGTGACCAGCCGGGCTGTGGTTCGTATGCGGCTAACAGTAACAGCCTGGTTGATCAGGCCATGATCCATCACGTGGCCCGCGGTGGACCAGGGCCGCGGGGGCGTTGACCCCCGAAACCCTCTCTAGGTAATGAAGTATTAATAAGAGTAATGAAAATTCTTAGTCTAATGAAAAGTTTGAGTATAATGAAAAGTCTTAGTATACTATACTAATACTATACTATACTAGGACTTAGTATAGCAGTGACAACGTCACTGCTATAATAAGACTTAGTATACTATACTAATACTATACTATACTAGGACTTAGTATACCGTGACAACTTTCACTGCTATAAAAATTTCTTGTAATACTAAAACTAATACTATACTATATAGGGAATTAGTATAGCAGTGACAACGTCACTTGCCTATACTAAGTCTTAGTATATTTATACTAATACTATACTATACTGGAACTTAGTATAGCAGTGACAACGTCACTGCTATACTAAGTCTTAGTATACTATACTAATACTATACTAAAAACTAGGACTTAGTATAGCAGTGACAACGTCACTGGCTATACTAAGTCTTAGTATACTATACTAATACTATAACTAAAACTAGGACTTAGTATAGCAGTGACAACGTCACTGCTATACAAAAGTTTTTAAATTATACTATACTATACTAGAACTTAGTATAGCAGTGACAAACGTCACTGCTATACTAAGTCTTAGTATACTATACTAATACTTATACTAAACTAGGACTTAGTATAGCAGTGACAAAACGTCACTGCTATACTAAGACCTTAGTATACTATACTAAAAATATACTATACTGGGAAACTTAGTATAGCAGTGACAACGTCCACTGCTATACTAAGACTTAGTATATTACTAATACATATACTATACTAGGACTTAGTATAGCAGTGAAACGTCACTGCTAAAACTAAGACTTAGTATACTATACTAATACTATACTATACTAGGATTTAGTATAGCAGTGACAAACGTCACTGCTATACTAAGACTTTAGTAAACTATACTAATACTATACTATACTAGGATTTAGTATAGCAGTGACAACGTCACTGCTATACTAAGACTTAGTATACTATACTAATACTATACTATACTAGGCCCTTTGTATGGGCAGTGGACAACGTCACTGCTATACTAAGACTTAGTATACTATACTAATACTATACTATACTAGGACTTAGTATAGCAGTGACAACGTCACTGCTATACTAATCTTAGTATACTATACTAATACTATACTATACTAGGACTTAGTATAGCAGTGACAACGTCACTGCTATACTAAGTCTTAGTATACTTTTACAATACTAATACTGTACTAGGCCCAGTATAGCAGTGACAAACGTCACTGCTATACTAAGTCTTAGTATACTATATAATACTATACTAACTAGGATTTTAGTATAGGCAGTGAAAAACGTCACTGCTAAAATAAGTCTTAGTATACTATACTAATACTATACTATACTAGGACTTAGTATAGCAAGTGACAACGTCACTGGCTATACTAAATCTTAGTATACTATACTAAACTATACTTTTACTAGGACTTAGTAAGCATGTGACAACGTCACTGCTATACAAATTCTTAGTATACTATATAATACTATACTATACTAGGACTTAGTATAGCAGTGACAACGTCACTGCTATACTAAGTCTTAGTATACTTAACTAATACTATACTATACTAGGACTTATATAGCATTTGACAACGTCACTGCATACTAAGACTTAGTATATATAACTAATTACTATACTATACTAGGCTTAGTATAGCAGTGACAAACGTCCTGCTATAACAAAAGTCTTAGAAATACTATACTAAACCCTATACTATACTAGAACTTAGTATAGCGGGTGACAACGCACTGCTATACTAAGACTTAGTATACTAAAACTAATATATACTTTTACTAGGACTTAGTATAGCAGTGACAACGTCATTTGCTATACTAAGACTTAGTATACTATACTAATACTATACTATACTAGGATTTAGTATGGGCAGTGACAACGTCAACTGCTATACAAAGACTTAGTATACTATACAAAATAACTATACTAATTGAAGGATTTAGTATAGCAGTGACAACGTCACTGCAAATACTAAGACTTTAGTATACTATACTAATATTTATTACTATACTAGGACTTAGTAAAAGCAGTGCAACGTCACTGCTATACTAAGACTTAGTATACTAAAACTAATACTATACTATAACTAGAACTTAGTATAGCAGACAACGTCACTGCTATACAAAGGGACTTAGTATACTATACTAATACTATACTATACTGGGACTTAGTATAGCAGTGAAAAACGTCACTGCTATACTAAGACTTAGTTTTACTATACTAATACTATACTATTACTAGGACTTAGTATAGCAGTGACAACGTCACTGCTATACTAAGACTTAGTATACTATTTTAAATACTTACTATACTAGGACTTAGTTTAGCAGTGACAAACGTCACTGCTATTTAAGACTTAGTTAACTATACTAATACTATACTAACTAGGAAATTAGTATAGCAGTGACAACGTCACTGCTATACTAAGACTTAGTATACTATACTAATACTATAACTATACTAGGACTTAGTATAGCAGTGACACGTCACTGCTATACTAAGACTTAGTATACATACTAATACATAACTATACTAGGCTTAGTATAGCAGTGACAACGTCACTGCTATAACTAAGACTTAGTATACTATAACTAATACTATACTTACTGGGAAACTTAGTATAGCAGTGACAACGTCACTGCTATACTAAGAATTAGTATACTATACTAATACTAATACTAACTAGGATTAGTATAGCATTTGACAACGTCACTGCTATACTAAGACTTAGTATACTAAAACTAATACTTTAATATACTAGGACTTAGTATAGCAGTGACAAACGTCACTGCTAACTAAGAGACTTAGTTATACTATACTAATACTATACTAATTCAGGACTTAGTATAGCAGTGACAACGCATTTGTTTATACTAAGACTTAGATACATACTAATACTATCTATACTAGGACTAGTATAGCAGTGACAACGTCACTGCTATACTAGACTTAGTATACCTATACTAAATATTCGATACTAGGACCTTAGTTAGCAGGGGACAACGTCACTGGCTAACTAAGACTTAGTATACTATACTAATACTATACTATATGGGACTTTAGTATAGCAGTGACAACGTCACTGCTATACAAAGACTTAGTATAAAAATACTAATACTATACTATAACTAGGACTTAGTATACTCTACAAATACAAAATACTATACTAGGTTTTAGTTATGGGCAGTGACAACGTCCTGCTATACTAAGACTTGTATAATATACTAATACTATACTTACTAGGACTTAGTACAGCAGTGACAACGACGCTATACTAAAGACTTAGTATACTTTTACAAATAAACAAATACTAAAACTAGGACTTAGTACAGCAGTGACAACGTCACAGCAATACAAGACTTGTATACTATACTAATACTATACTATACTAGGACTTAGTACAGCAGTGACAACGTCACTGCTATACTAAGACTTAGTATACTATACTAATACTATACTATACTAGGACTTAGTTAGCAGTGACAACGTCACTGCTATACTAATGACTTAGTATACTTATACTAATACTAACTATACTAGGACTTAGTATGCAGTGACAACGTCATGCTATACTAAGTCTTAGTAACTATACTAATACTATACTATACTAGGATTTATTTAAGCAGTGACAACGTCACTGCTTTTACTAAGATTTAGTATACTATACTAATCTTATACTATACTAAGGATTTAGTATAGCAGTGACAACGTCACTGCTATACTAAGACTTAGTTTTCTATAACTTAATACTATACTATACTAGGCCCTTTAGTATAGCAGTGACAACGTCACTGCTATACTAAGACTTAGTATACTTACTAATACTATACTATACTAGGACTTAGTATAGCAGTGACAACGTCACTGCTTATACTAAGAACTTAGTATACTATACTAATACTAATTTTATACTAGGACTTAGTATAGCAGTGACACGTCAACTGCTATACTAAGACTTAGTAAAACTATACTAATACTTTACTATACTAGGACTTAGTATAGCAGTGACAACGTCATGCTATACTAAAAACTTAGTATACTATACTAATACTATACTATTCTAAGGACTTGGGTATAGCAGTGACAACGTCACTGCTTTACTAAGACTTAGTATACTATACTAATACTATACTATACTAGGACTTAGTATAGCAGTGACAACGTCACTGCTATACTAAGACTTAGTATACTATACTAATACTATACTATACTAGGACTTAGTATAGCAGTGACAACGTCACTGCTATACTAAGACTTAGTATACTATACTAATACTATACTATACTAGGACTTAGTATAGCAGTGACAACGTCACTGCTATACTAAGACTTGGGTATACTAAAAACTACATACTAAATATACTAGGACTTAGTATATACTAATACTATACTATACTAGGATTTAGTATAGCAGTGACAACGTCACTGCTATAACTAAGACATTAGTATACTAACTAATACAAATACTATACTAGGACTTAGTACAGCAGTGACAACGTCACTGCTATACAAAGGGACTTAGTAAAACTATACTAATACTATACATACTAGGACTTAGTACAGCAGTGACAACGTCACTGCTATACTAAGACTTAGTATACTATACTAATACTATACTATACTAGGACTTAGTATAGCAGTGACAACGTCACTGCTATACTAAGACTTAGTATCTATACTAATACTATACTATACTAGGACTTAGATAGCATTTGGAAAAACGTCATGCTATACTAAGACTTAGTATACTATACTAATACTATACTATACTAGGACATTATAGCAGTGACAACGTCACTGCTTATAAGTCTGTATACTATACTAATACTAATACTATACTAGGACTTAGTATAGCAGTGTGACAAACGCACTGCTATACTAAGACTTAGTATACTATATAATAATACTATACAAATACTAGGACTTAGAAATATTTATACTAATACTATACTTACTAGGATTTAGTATAGCATTTGACAACGTCACTGCTATACTAAGACTTAGTATACTATACTAAAACTATACTATACTGGGACTTAGTATAGCAGTGACAACGTCACTGCTATACTAAGACTTATATACTATACTAATACTATACTATACTGGGACTTAGTATAGCAGTGACAACGTCACTGCTTTTACTAAGTCTTAGTATACTTTTACTAATACTATACTATACTAGGACTTAGTATAGCAGTGACAACGTCACTGCTATACTAAGTCTTAGTATACTATACTAATACTATACTATACTAGGAACTTAGTATAAGCAGTGACAACGTCACTGTTTATACTAAGTCCTAGTATACTATAAATTAATACTATACTATACTAGGACTTAGTATAGCAGTGACAACGTCACTGCTATACAAAGTTTTTGTAAAACTATACTAATACTATACTATACAAAGGATTAGTATAGCAGTGACAACGTCACTGCAAATACTAAGACTTAGTATACTATACTAATACTATACTATACTAGGACTTAGTATAGCAGTGACAACGTCACTGCTATACTAAGACTTAGTATACTATACTAATACTATACTATACTAGGACTTAGTATAGAGTGACAACGTCACTGCTTACAAAAGACTTAGTATACTATACAATACTATACTATACTAGGGACTTAGTTAGCAGTGACAAACGTCACTGTTTATACTAAGACTTATTTATACTTACTAAATACTATACTATACTAGGACTTAGTATAGCAGTGACAACGTCATTGTTATACTAAGAATATAAACCTGTAAGTGGTACAAGAATGGTACACAATACAGACAAGATGAAAATTAAGACACATGTGTAACATCTGGGTATCTTAACTGTAGAGGTGTCGTCAACCAGTTGCTTCATCAATACAAATTCTAAGACCTGGCAGTATTTATGAGCTTTACAGTGTGTGTGGAAAGAGACATGACTGTGTAATAAAACATTCTGAGTGTCTAACATTCAGTATATGAAATAACAGATCACTTCATGTATAAATGATTTATTATTATTATTATTATTATTATTATTATTATTATTATTATTATTTTTTGTATTATTATTATTTTTATATTATTATTATTATTTTTTATTATTTTATTATTATTATTATTAATTATTATTATTATTATTTTTATTATTATTATTAAATTATTATTATTATTATTATTATTATTATTTTTTATTATTATGTGAGACCTCTACCCACTCTACCGGAGGTATCCCAGCGAGTGAGCACGTCTCCTGTATATCCCAGTGCTTAACAAAATAGGGAATAGCGTATGAAGGTACAAATAAAAATGGGAACTATGGCTATAGTTTATTTTAATAACATAAAAGGGCTAGAATACAACTAATCCTGATGGAAAAATTTAACAATATAACAATTGACCTATGAGACTTATTACCAGGGGGAAGGGTAGATGTTATCATTTAACACGGACTAGTACTCACTCTTAATTCACCGACCAGCTGACCCGAGATTCCCCCAAATGCGTGGTCCACTACACACGCGGGCTGTCCAGAGCTCTCGCTGGGACGGACCTGTCACCAACAAACCTCTTTGCCCGCTGTTCCCTGGGCTTATATCGTAGTCAAAGTCCCCCCTCCTCAATGGTGTATGTACCACGTGTTACGACCTGACGCGAGGTCTGACGCTGTTAAGAACAAAAGACCTCAGACGTGGGCGTGACTACCCGTTTTG
>NC_069400.1:83886881-83909959 GCF_026875155.1 Cherax quadricarinatus | reverse complement strand
GTGTGTGTGACTCAACAACAATATTGCACAAAAACTCATTAATTTGGCGGGTGTGGAAGGTATTGCCATTACTCTATAATTTGTTCAGTTTTGTAGCCAAAGTATAACCTAAGAACCTTCTCCAGAATTCATTACCTTTGTAATTTTGGAGCTCTTTACCTTTGTACTAGTTTTCAGCTATCAAAACTTTGGGGGCCCAGCCAGGACCCTTTAGTACCCCCTGTAATCGTAAATCCCTTTTGTAACTTGTGATTTTTACCAGACTTACCGGGGATTTTCAACCTTTGAAATTGTGATTTCATTCCCTTTTGTAAATTGTGAGTTTCATTACCTTTGTAAATTGGAGTTCATTACCTTTGTAAATTGTGAGTTCATTACCCTGTAACTTGCCAGCATCAAAACTTTGGATCCAGTCCCTGCCCAATTATGTACCCTTTAACTTTTGACTCCCGCCCACGGGATGGAGGGGCATAATAAACTATTAAAAAAAAAACTAACACGGTTTTAAAAAGGGGGTTCTTTCTTACGAATTTACTAACATTTTTCACTAAGGTGTTTGAGGAGGTAATCAGGAATGAATTGATTTGCGTATATGGGCTTTAGTAAGCTTTCGATAGGTTCGAATGACACGATTTCAAACAAAACCCCTACCCCCGGCCCCGGGGTTGAACCCGCAGTCATAGAGTCTCAAAACCCAGCCCCCCGCGTTCCACTAGACCCCTAGCCACAATAAATTCATTCAACAGGTATTTTCTACACCTGGGAAGGGTTTGCACAGGCACCACTGACCACAAATGCAAATTTTTTCAGACAATCTCCATACTGGCCTGACAACTCTAGCTCAAATCCCTTTACTGCCGCAAAAAGATCAAAAATCGAATGACGCATTGCAAAAATCCGGCCGGGGGATGGTTTTTTTGCAATCGTTCATTCTATTTCTGATCATGTTTACGGAGTGAAGGGCTTTCTGAGTTCGTCCCGGCCCCGCAGCTGGGAGATTCGTCTGTAAAATTGCATTGTGGTCACAGAGGGCCTGTGCAACTTCCTATGTGTAGAAAATTTACCTGTTGGATGAATCTTATTGGGCTACTGGTTAGTGGCTAACGGAGGGGTAAGTTTTGAACTAGACCGGGTTAATCCCCCGGGGGGATGGTTTCGAAAGTTCCACATCAGAGGCTTCTGAGAAAATTAAGGCCACAGAATAGGAGGGGAAATTTTTTTTTTTTTGGGAGGGCATGGCTGACAAATAGGCAGAGAAGGTTTCATTAAATGGGGAGAAAAACAGAAAAGGGGCACTCACAAGTGGGCTCCTCAGGGGCATGTTGTGCCCGTTTTTGTTACAGTTTACAAAAAGACAATTAATGAATAAATACGAATAAGCAAATTTACTGATGACACCATATAGGCCGTCGAATCATTCTAATGAGGACACTTAGGCACTCCATGGATGATTTGAATAGATTGAAGGAATGGTCGTAGATGTGGCAGTTGCAGTTTAATATCTGACACATTGCAAAGTCTAAATGTAGGCGACAGGGAAAATTAACTATGTCCGACATATAAACTATATATGAGAACCTAAATAACTACCGATTGCCGAAAGGATCTTAGGGGACTTCTGGTTAGCAGTTGATCTAAAATACCCAGAAACAGTGCATTAGTGTTTCGCATTAAAGCTAACGAATTCTTGGCTTCATATCTAGAAGTATAATAATAGAAGTCCTCAGGTTGTTATCTTAAACTCTCTATATAGTCCTTGGTTAGGAACCATTTAGTCTATGCGCTCAGTTCTTTTGGGGTCACCGTATTACACAAAATGAATATAAATGCTTGGGAACGTACAGAGGACGGCTGACAAAGATGATCCCATGTATCAGAAATCTTCCCTATGAGGATAGATGAGGGCTCGTGAATCTGCACTCTCTCGAAAGGCGATAGAATTAGGGGGATATGATCGAGGTGTATGAATGAAAAACAGAAACTAAATAAGGGTTATGTAAATAGCGTGCTGAAATTTCCAGCCAGACTGGGACTCGCTCAATGGTTTCAAGTGGATAAATTCAGATTCAGAAGTATATAGGAAAGCAGTGGTTTGTAAAGAGAGTGTGGATGAGTGCTAACAAAACTCGAGTACAGTTTATTGAGGCTTAAACGTTGTGTAGTTTTAAAAATAGGTTAGATATTTACATGAGTGTTGTGAGGGTGGGCGTGATGTGGAACTGACTAGCTTGTGCCTGCTGGGTTTGGTGCCGTGCTCTTCCTTGAGTGGCGGTGGACAGGACTTGGTGGGTCATGTGTCTATCGGGGGTTTGGTGGGAGACATTGACCTGCTCTGCATGGAGTCAGTAGGCTGTTGCAGTGTTCTTCTTTCTTATGTTCTTATGTTCTTCAAAATGCGTACCTTTAGATAACTGGAAACGTAGGCAGTTGGTTCTTCAACTTTAAACCAATCGAACACAAGAGTAGTGGTAAACAGATTCTAAATCGGATGCTGCCTTAGTGAAAAAGATTTGTCCCCAAAGGACGTACTCGCTCCCATCTGTTCTTCAGTCTCATATCGACAGAGACAAAGATGTAAAAACCATAGCACTGTATCATCCATTGAGGACTCGTACTAGGATCTGCATGAGATTTGTCATCTCATTGTGGACACGACAAAGCTCCTAGAAGGTATAATCCAAGTTTTCCAATGGGCAACAGAGAACAATATGAAGTTCAATGAAGACAAATTCCAACTACTCCGTTATGGAAAACTGGAGGAAATAATAGCTAGGACTAAGTACACTACAAACTCATATCGTGACCCCTAGAGAGGGAAAAGAGTATTGTGAAGGACTGGGTGCGGTATTGTCCTCGAAAGGACCTCACCTTCAGGGACCACAACAGTACCACTATCCACATCTGCGGGGAAACTGTATGGATGGATAAGGAGAACATCAACAGACAAGAGATTGCTAACCTTTGTTGATCCTTTTTTAAGCACTTGTTCCAACTTAAGCTCGAGTACTGCTGTAACATTGAATCACCCCATTCACGGCAGTGAAATGAAATGACAGATTTAGAGAATGTACAGAGACCTTTACTGCAACAGTATAAGTTCCATCAAACACCTTAACTACTAGGAACGCCTGGACGGCACTTGTACGTGTACTCACTGGGTGCAGGCGAGAGAGATGTATCATAATCTACACTGGAAGATTCTGGAGGGATGGTCCCTAATATGCACACAGAAATTCACTCCCTATGAAGAGCAAAAAGGATTGGAGGCGATATGCAACCATACCCCAGTAAAAGTGGGGCGTCACTGGTACCTCTAAGAGAAAAGATGCAATAAAAGTATCTGGGGCCCAAGATTGTTCAAACGAATCCCACCAGCAATAAGGGTCATTACCTGTTAGACCCCCTGGTGTCTTCAAGCAGGGAAGCTGGACAGTACCTAAAGTACGTGGCCAGTTCACACCAGGATGTGGTTCGTACGTTGGGACTGCATGCGGTCAGCAGTAACAGGCGCCTCGTGAACAGGCCTGATATCACGGAGGCATGGTCGTGGAACGGGCCGCGGGGACGTGATCCCCGGAAATACCTCCAGAAGACTCCAGGTAGATGGTAGGCATTGCAGGGTCTCTTTTTCTGCCTCATTAATCGATGCAAGAGATTTCAGGTACAGTCTTGTTGCTTTACTTTACACGTAGGTCACACATACACTCATACATGTACCAACATATATAACAATCCTTTTGGGTATTCTTCTAGATTTTCTTCCTAGTTCTTGTTCTTGTTTTCTTGTTTATTTTCCGCTAATTTCCATGGGGAAGTGGAACAGAATGTTCTTCCTCCTTAAATCTATGCCCAAAGAGGAAGTATTCAACTATCTAACAATTACAAAGAAAAATTTTTATAGAACTGGAATTGTTTAAATGTGCTCGGATGTAATGCGGATGATAGAAAGAAATGATATTGCTAATGTTATGAATGATAAGAATCTTGGTATGTCCATGGCCCTTAGCTCGCAAATACAAAGCTGAAGGGGGTACTGGTGTTTAAGTGCGGAGAAACAAATGAAATTAATGTGAGGAGTTACCTCTGAGAAAGCTAGAGCTAAGGAACGGCGTAGTACTAATGTTGAAGAGTCAGTTATGGAGAGAGAGGACGGATATAACTGTATAAATTCAAGATTATGTGGAATAAAATAAGGGTCTAATGTGAAAAAGGGGTCAGAATAAGTGTGTTATGCACGGATTGGAGAGAACGAGAGGAATGTAGAGGAGAGAGATTGTTAAAGCGAGTTGTGTAGGAACCTTTGCCCGCGAACGAAGTGAGAGAGTAATTGTGGAAGGACACCTAAATGCTTAATCAGGAGGATACACATTTAGAGAGGTTCGTAGTGAGGTAATTTTGGGGTGCCAAGTGTAGATGATAATGGGGGCCCTTTGAGTACAACTTGTATAGAAAGGGGTTTGGTTATACGAACATCCATGTTTTAAGAAAAGCGATTAAATGAGTATAGACAAGATATGATATAGAGCGCGTATGCAGTAGTTAGTTGGATTACGTACTGGTAGATAAAAGACTGATTGGGTTAGACTTTCATAGGCTGTACATTGCTTATTGAGGGGCAACAGTTTATTCAGATTTAATTTTTAGTTGTATCTACAGTGACAATAAAAGGTAGAGGGATACAAGGAAAAATGAAAGCAGCAAGTAGAGAGAGGTTAAAGGTTTGTAAAACTTATAGGGGCAGTTAGGGTAGTTATTAGCAACTATTGGAGGACGAAGGGCTAGTGTGAGCCTAGGAAAGGGAGTAGGAAGGGTATGGTGTAAAATTATTGATATAGTGTTTAGAGGGTTCAGCAGAAGTTGTGAGTTACAGGAAGTGGCGTGCGGTGAGGAGATTGAATCGATTGGTGGAATGATGTTGTATGCGACGCAAGTGTGAAGAGTATAAAAAATTGCATAAGCGAGGATTTTTGCAAAGTGGAAGAGATGCAATAGGAGGAGTATGTGAGAGAAAAAGAGGGGTTAAGAGGAGTGGTCGAGAGCAATGTAAAAGAAGAATACAAATGAGAGGGTCGAAACAGCTCTCAACAAATTTTGTTAAAATAAGAAATTTTTTTGAGCTAGTTTAATAAGTTGAGTATGCTAGGGAAACAATATGGATTTCGATAGTTGAATATAGGATGATGCGTGTTATTAACTGGAGTTAGAGTTTCGGAAAGATGGATGGATATTTTGATTAATTGTTAAGTGTTGAAGAAAAAGGACAATAGGGAAGCTGTGATTTCGTGTATAGGGCAAGGAGGAAAAACATTTTCCGAGTTGAAGGTAGAACTAGTGTAAGTGTGGGGGGAAATGCGGGGCAAGAGGGTAGAATAAAAGGGGTAATGCAACTGGGATTAAAGCGATACAGGATAGACTATTAATACAGGTGAGGACATAGTTTTGGTGTGGTTGGATGCTATTATGAATAGGGTAAGGTACCTAGGGATTGGCATAGAGCAGGCATAGTTCCTGGTGTATAAAGGCAAAGGTGACAAAGAGAAGAGGTGTATACAATAATATAGTAAAATAAGTCTGTTGGTATACCTCTGTAAAGTGAATGTTAGCGTTATTATTGAAAGAATAGAGTACGAGCATGCGGCGGATAGCAGATTAAACAAGGAGACTTCAGGGAAGGGTAGGGGAGGTGTGTAAACTAGTGTTCGCAGTATTTAGATAGGGAAAGAGGTTATTGAAGGCATTTATGGATTTGGAAAATAGGGGTATGATAGAGTAGACCAGTGGGCGAATGTGGCAGATGTTGCAAATGTATGGAATAGGAGGTAGGTTATTGAAAAAGCAGTGGAAGAATCTTTGACTAGAATAGCGCGAGGCTCATGTTAAAGTATGTTGGCATTGTGTGTGTCACACTGTTGTTCAGTTATTTTATAGATGGAATTGTTAAGAGAAGTAATGCTGGGTGTTGGCAAGAGGTGTTGTTAAGTTGATAGATAATGAATCTTCACAAAGTGGGGGTTGTTTACAGTTGCCCTTTGCTGATGACATTGTGGTTTGGGAGATTGTGAAGAGAAGACGCTGCGAGTTGGTTGATGAGTTGGTAAGGTATCGTACAAGATTGAAATTAAAACGTGAATTATAGGAAAAGAGTAAGGTGACGAGAATAACAAATAAAAAATAAATGACGGAAGATTGGATTTCCAGATTGGAGGGAGAGGGTATGGAGGTGAATGGTATTCAGATTGTTTGGAGAGACGTGCCAGGAAGATAGGTCACATGAAGATGAGATTAATCATAGAACTGACGAGGAGGTGAAAGGTGAGTGGTGCCCTGAGAAGTCTGTGGAAGACAAGAGCTTTATCCATAAAAGCAGTAGAGGGTACTGTGTAAGTGTGAGGCATGGTGTGAATGTTCCAAAGGTGAAGGGGGGCAAGTAGTGTGTCATATCTAAAGGTATGATGTTGTGTGAATAATAATGCGAGAATCTTGTTGGAGATAGGAAGGTGAGGGACTTACCAATGACTACTATCCACAGTGGAGGGTCAGTTGAGTTAGTTTGGACGCAGTAGAGAGACTGGAACGAAATAGAATGACTTCGAAAGTGCCCCATAAAATCTGTAGTGGAGGGAAGGCGTGGAAGGGGTTGCTTTAGGATAAGGTGGAGAGGGGGGTAAAGGTGGTTTTTGGCAAGGGGCTTGGACTTCCAGCAAGTGTGCGTTGAGGGTATTGTATAGGAGTACATGGAAACAAATGGTTTGTCGGACTGACGTGCTATTATTGTGTAAGCAAATTGGTTAGCATTTTTGAAGGGATTCAGGGAAACCGGCAGGCCAAGATTTAAGTCTTGGAAAATGAAATCTTACAGTGCGGCACTCTGAACGGATGGGTGTTTAATGTTGCGGCTTTTATAACTGCCAGTGTGATCATGCCTCTGGCAAGACATTGGGGAGCTGTGAATGATGATGGACACGTTTTGTTTGGTATGATGACCAGAACTCTGCTTAGTGGGAAACGGCCGAGGTGTTAATACATATTCATATATATATGATATATATAATATATCTATATTATATCTATATAATTATATATATATATATATATATATCTATATATATTCTATATATATATATATATATATATATATATATAGTATAGTATTATATATGTCGTTGCCGATCTATGTAAAAACTGGTCAATTAGCAAGAACTCGATTAAAATTAAGTTCCTTTCTAAAATTTCTCCTTATACGTTTAAGCTATATTTTTTCATTACTGCTTAATGTAAAAATTTTTAATTTATGCACCAAAAAATCTTAGCAAAAATTATCTAACTTATTATACAGAACAAATTTATTTTAGCCTACCCAACTAAATATATTTTAGATTTGTTTACAATAATTAATACTAAACAACTCAGTGAAATATTTTTTTATCGTTAGGTTCAGAATGATTTTGGCGTAATTTATTGCATACACTAAATTTTCGCTTGTCATATATGACAAGATGAGCGATTGCTATTTAAGCCATGATCGCAAGTTACTGCAATCGGCAACAGACATATATCTATATTATATCTATATATAATATATATATCTATATATATAACATATATTTACTATATATCTTATATATATATATATATATTTATATATATTATATATAAATAAATGCAAAACAACCATTGTGAAAAAATAGAGAATTCCAAACGCTTTCGTGACCTACTCACATCTATCATGGAACAATAAAAGTAATTGCATCAAGGAAGCATATAAAGGGTCTACCCCACACCTCACTATACATCCCACAACTCAAGCATAACACTGACACGCACTCGCATAGGATAAGAGACATGCAGTAGGCTGATGGCCAACTAGACAGGTCCTTCTGCAACCCACGAACAAACTATTCTACAAGAATTAAGGTTATATTATTTGTTCAAGAATGCTTTGTTAAATTCTCTTTTCTTCTGTATATATATCATATTTTATATTTATATATATTATATATATATATATATATATATAATATCTATCATATATATATATATATTATATTTACTACTATATATAGATTATATATATATAAAGATGTATATAATGTATATAGTTATATATATATATATATAGTATATAACAGTGCACTAGTCAAGAGGGTCGAACCTATGCGCCTTTGGCCTACCTATTGTGGGCGGAAAAACTCATGACGCTTAATCCACGGGACCACACAACCTTAAGAGTAACGCATCCAGCAGAACTGGATGTTGTAATTGCTACCCAAGGACATACGGTGGCTTGTGAATGACTCTAGGCTATTTCATTTCTACTGCTGTGTGGTGTACTAGTACAGCGAAACAGTTGTTATCGATATCAATACCACTTACTCGTAGTACAATAATATAAAATACTAGTACCACTCCAAACAGGGGACTAGGGACTATGCTGGCGTAGTGGGGACAGACTATCGTGTTGTGCTCGGGCTTACACCTCCAGTACTTGAGTTGTCTGGGTTTGCAGTCACTCCCTGGGTGATTACCCAGACTCTTTGGGACAACGGTTCAGCTTTGGACCGATGTTTCCGTGACATGTACAGTCGTGACCTCATCACAAGAAGGAGCCATTAGCCGAAACAAAAGCACGTATTTCGGAATGCAGGTGAAGGCATGTCTCGAGGTCGTTTCGTCCACTTGTCTTTCACTCGACCCTTCCCTATTGTCGCACTGTGTAGTGGTGTATACCACCTACTGGCGCATTACCGCGGCCGTAGCCCTAACTGGCAAGCTGAGTCGTAGGTGGTGAGCGCAATCTGGGGGCCATGTCGGTGGCCGTTTAATATGGCGTAGTACGTGGCTTTGTATGTATTTTGCAAACAGACACGATAGTGTTTGGCCTTCACTGATCTCAGCACAGGTAAATCGACGCTTGCCGAATCGTAGACAATCAACATATTCAGCGCTTTTCTTGCGTTTCCTCTGTATTTATAGGACTGAAACTCCAGTCACTCTTTTTCAGTCTTTGTTAAGACGCCAAAGAGAGCATTTATCTCGTTGCGTACCTGAGCGCTTGCAACTCTGGTAAGCAAATGTGAGGGGGGCTGAGACATCAGCCAAAATATGTGTTTAGTGGAATGTGTACACTAAGCACATTCCTATTGTCACGGTCAATTAACAGGTTCCAGGACATGGATGGCGTGTGATAATCGCATCTGTGATATAAAAGTCATTTAATGAGCTCGTAGCTTCTCCCTTTAATTAATGGGTCTAGGTAATTAAACTTGTCGAGATTATCGATGTCAGGACCAGATCGTGGAATTAACAACGAAGTACTGCAAACATCATGAAGAAGACGCGCCCGTTCACATGTAGACAATTGTATATTCTGGTATCTTAGTAGGAATCTGTGGTTGAGGAATCTGGTTTGGATGGCTCTGAGATATGTGGTGGACGCCCAGTCTTTATTATTTCTTGGCCGAGCGCTTTTCTGTAGCGACAGGTATCCTTTAGAACTTATTCTTCTTTGTCAGGATATCTCCCCTGAAACGTCAAAACCAGTTCCGCTTTCATCTTTCTGAATTCCATCACTAAGGCTTCAAAGCTCCTGAAATGCAAGGGTATAGAGTTTGTTGCTCCTGGTTTCCAGAATATTTATATTCTAAAGAGGAAATCAACTGGTTTCAGCCTGGAAATCACTCGCAGGTGTTAATAGTTCTGGTGACAAGAGGTTGATACGCGGGAGCTCTGTTGAAGTTGGCTAATGTGGATATGTTGCTGCAGGAAACTCGGTGACGAGGTAGTATACGTTGTGACAGGTTTTTGACACTCCACCATAATCGTGAAGTCGGTTAGTCTAGCATATGGGCGCATCGGACCACCCTGCAGCCTGGTGGGTTAAAATGCACTGCCGTATCGACTTTCCAATCTAACACAAACACACGTAGGTCCCCTGTGTTGTTACCACGGAGTCTTGTTTTCAAACTCTGTTTAAACTACAAAGACCTAGTGTGGAGGTGTAATGCGTATCCCGGGCTCGTATTATGTTTTGATGACGCCACAAGATGGTGTCGGCTGCAGTGTCCTCGGGTATGGGCGGTAAGTGCCACTACCGTCCTGGTTAATGGCGGTTGCTGACAGGTTTCGTTCTCTGGTTCAAATTGCCTCTGTATTGGTATTGTTACCCCACGGTCATCGTGCCAAATTCGTAGACTCTATGTAAATGTTACTGTCAACGTAATGTAAGATACAGTAGGAGCCGTCGAAATAAACATCGGTTTGTGTGGCACGTTTTGGCTATAGCACGACTGAAGAAAATGTGGATATTTTTTATAACACTTAGTAAAACTAACTAGGACACGATTCGCGGGAGGGGAAAAAAATTTTGAGCGCGCCCGCGGGATTGGGCTATTCCTCTTGTCGGAGTTATTATTCTTTTTCTTGCCATATTTCAAATCTGCCAAGCATTCATGGCACCAGAAGGCATACAAGTGCTGTTGAAAGTGGCAAGAAAAGGTTTTTTAAAAGCATTTACGTCTTAGAATTAACGAAGAAAATGGAGATATTAGGACAAGAGATAGTCAGTGGCAGTAATGAGGCGTCTCTTAGTGGCACATTAAAAGAATTGTGGGTGAATTAGGAGTTTGTGTGATGATGATTGGACTGATGACTGACTGACTGACGGACTGACCTGACTGACTGACTGGGCTGGACTGACTGACTGACTGACTGCTGACTGATGACTGGACTGACTGCACTGAATGACTGACTGATGGGCTAGCTGACTAAGTAACTTAACTAAACTTGCTGACTTGACTGATTTACTGACGGATTAGTACTGATTGTTTACTGATTTACTGGATTACTGACGCTACACAACCTGACTGACTTATCTGATATTACTGACTAACTTTCTGACTAACTATTACTGACTGACTTATGGACTACATGACTTACTGACTTGGCTGACTGACTTTACTGAGTGACTTAGGGACTGATTTACTGACTTACTTGACGAACTGACGACTTACTGACTGATTTACCTAATCTGACTGACTTACTGACTTGATGACTGACTTACTGAGCTTGAATAACTGACTTACTGACTTTGGACTGATCTGACTTACTGACTTGAATGACTGACTTATTGACTGACTGAATTACTGGCATGACTGACTGACTTGACTGACTGACTTACTGCTCTGAATAATGACTTACTGACTTGACTGATTGGACTTACTGACTTGAAATGGACTGACTTACGGACTGACTGATTACTGGCATGGATGACTGACTGACTGACTGACTTACTGACTTGACTAACTGACTTTCTGACTTGACTGATTGACTTACTGACTTGACTGACTTACTGACTGACTGATTGAATTAACTGTTTTGTGGGATGACTTACTGAATTTATTTTTACTGACTTACTGGATTGGATGGCCTGCCTTTACTGTCCTAACTGATTACTGACTTGGACCTGACTTACCAACTTTACTACTGACTGAGCTTCCAACTTTGCTGACTGACTGACTTACTGATATGACTAATTTACTAGACTGATTTACTGACTGACTTACTGACTGACTGACTTGACTCGAGACTTACTGACTGACTTAAGTTGGACATTTTTCAATGAGCGAGACCCTGAAACAGTGTCTAGAGCAGCTAATGGCCTTACCGTCAAGTTGTATAATGTACTGCAGGGTAAAATAGAACAGAAATCCAGAAGAACTAATGCGCACTCAGTACAACCATCCCCCAAACCCCCTTCAGTACAGAGCCTCTACCATCCACTCAGCCCAGTGGAGCCACAGCATAACTCTCACCTCTTCACAATCATCCACAAACACCGCAACCACATTTTAAGTAGGAAATACTATATTTCTGTTACATTTGTTTAGTTCTTAAGCAGTATAAACACAATAATACATCACGACAATGAACTACAGTTGCCATCTTTTATTCTTTTATTTTTGTGAGATCCTGGAGGTCTAAAAGAAAGTTGTAAGGCTTTTTTTGGGGCTCCCACAGGAACGTAACCCTATTTTTCCATAGTTTTTCTTCTGTTTGTCTAACCATGATTTTAACTAAAACGTCATTTTTAGGAACGTAAATTCCTGTTAACGATGTTTACTGTATGTCATTCCTTTGCACAAAGTGCTTCTGTTGATGTCCAAGACCTTAGAATCTACCGATTCTGTGGTCTTGGAAAAAGCTATGCCCACATCCAGTTCAAAGGATCATAAGTTTGTGAAGACCTAGAGGGTTTGTATGTGGATTTTTTTGACTTGGAGTCAGTGGTCCCCTTTCAGTCATAAAATTCGCCTAGAACCTGCCGCTTCATTCAGGGTCACACAAGAGGCAGTGTGCAATATCAGACAGTTGCAATGATTAATGTCTGGTGAAAATGGGGGCCAAACCCTTTACACATGGTCACAAAATACAGATGAATATTCTAAGTCTCGACTTACGTGTGGGGGAGTGAAGGCCGGTGATGCACCTGAGAAATACCTGTCCAAGTTACACAACTGCCTGGTTCAGGTGGCGAGGGTTTGTGGTGATATTCGAGTTGTGTGCAGTAATGAATTAAATTCACTGTGATGGGGCCACGATTATTAATTATATTACAATCAAGGGGGGAAGAGGCTAAACCGGAGGATTATACAGCGCCTGGGGGGGGGCTGTGGAAGGCATTCAGGCTTAATTTGGGGAACTGGAGCACAGATCCAATTCCCTAAATCAAGAGCCCCTCACCAACATCAAGGAACCTTCCTTGAGGGGAAAGATGGGGCCACGAGGTAAGTCGCTTGCCTAGCTGGGCAGAGTCTTGCAGGTAAAGCTTTTATTGTATAGAACCATCATGTGGACTAGCTAATTTTGTCAGACTCTTAGTGTTAAATAACTATAAATGGTAATGGAAGTGAATAAATTAATCTAGGGAGTTACTAGGCTTAGGGGAGGAATGAGCAGTTCGGACCTTTAATTTTTTTCCTCGTCTGAATTCTTTCATTTTTGGTGTACACGAAGAAGTGTACACTCTCCTTATTTTCTGGAAGTTTCAGAAAGACAGCCCCAAACCACAACTGAAAAAATATATTGATTGAAATGACATTGGCCAAGAACCCGGCTAAAATGCACTACCAAAAATTTGTTTTCGGACTTTCAAACTCATGAAACCAGTAATGCTAATGTTTTACTTGGGAAACCCTGTAAATACCTTATCATTATTCTACAAAAAAATAATTTGGATAAGTTTTCGACATGTGCGAAATACTTGCCTTTACTCCACACAAATCCCAATATATTGGAATATTTTCAATTTCCCAAAGTTTCATTGAAGATAGAACTATCATTGTTTTATATTCATGCAAAAAAGATATAAAAAATATCTTCAAAAATAAATGATGGGCTCATGAAATAAGTTAATAGTTTCTTCGAGTTTTTCACCCAAAATGCTGTCTGTCTCCTGATTCAGACAAAAAACCCGAGACAATATAATTATAATATAATAATAATAATCATAATATACTAATTAATAATATAATAATATAATAATAATAATAATAATAATAATAATAATAATAATAATTAGATATCTCCTTTACATTATAATAATAATAATAGGAAAAAGGACCAGTTGGGAAAATAAATCACTCTGCCTGACTTATTTTGGGTTATCTTTAGGTCATTACACATATGCTGTTTGTTGATACCTATGTAACTGTATTGTATATACTGAAATAAACTTACTTAAATCGCTTTTAGTTTCAGTGTTTTCTTTATGAAACTAGGTATTGATGCAGTTAGCCTCACAAACACTCCATTTTCTCTTATACGAAGACCTCCTTAGGGGATGGAATGGGAAGATATGGTAAGATTGGTAAATTAATTTCACCTCGGGAGTGGACTGCCAATATCGTCACATAATGACATTTTATTCATTCTAGAGAGTATTCAGTTTTGGTGTTGTTATAAAGTTTATGTGTCACATTAGATCAATTGTGATAGATAAAATAAGCCGTATATTAGCGTAATATTGCAGTATTTTCTTCGCTCCGAGACTGAATTCGCTGAGTAAGCAAATGTTCCCGATGGTTATGATTGTCCAAGACTAAGTATTAACTCCGCCCACTGTTTTTATGATGCCAAATCGTCAATTATTGTATTAGATAATAATAATAATATTAATAATAAATAATAATAATAATAATATAATAATAATAATAATAATAATAAGAATAATAATAATAATTATTAATAATATATTTACTACCAATTTACATGTACAAGGTAGATACAGTCCTAGCTGACATCAATGACATATACTATTTAGAAAAGCCGCTTGTTATGAGAGCATTTCGGACATAAATTAGGTCAGTTTTGGTCCAGGATGCGACCACACTTGTCGACTAAACACTCAGGTACCCATTTTACTGATAGGTGAACATGGGACAACTGGTGTTAAGAAATACGTCGATGTGGCTTCTACTCTTCGCCGGGAATCGAACCGGACACTCGTCGTGTGTGAAGTGAGAGCTTTAGGGGCAGGCGGGCATTTTCCGCGCGCGCTCACGAAAAATCGAAAAAAATATGGAAATGAGTTTTATATACTGAATAAATAGCTCCTCTTTGGCAACACAATGGTACAAAGAATAAATGTTTGCGACGTTTTACAAGAAATTATAGTCATTTATATAGGTATGGTGACGGCGATGTTGGTAACGATGTCTGCTCACGGCCTATATATTTTTTGGAGGTATTTTCTTGGTTTTTTTATCGCTTTTCCGTGCCTTTTTCTTTCTAATATAAATAACTGACTATTTGGTCATAAAACAGTAGGTGGAGGACTTATCGGCAGACTTAGTGACTTACGGGGAACCAGACGGGAACGCAGCTGTGTTCCTGCTCCAGGTGCCGCCAGGAATCACCCATTATTTCGCTGTTATCAGCTTATATATCAACTCGACGGCTTATTTGTCTATCAGAATTGATCTAATATGATATAATAAACACTCTAATAACATACAAACATGTTATATACCTCTAGACTGAATAAAATAGCCATAATATGGCCCAGAGATTATCGCGAATATTTCGAAATAAGGTGTAAACTGGTCACCTGTCGTCTTGAGTAGAGAAAAACGGTGTTTAGAGGCTAACGGCATAGAACATCAGTTTTACTAGAAATACACTCAAACAAACGCGATTTTCGCGAAAAATTTTTTTTTTTTTGGAGACGGGGCCGGCCGGCGTCCGGCCGATATCTCGGAAGTACTTATTCACCTATCAATTGATCGTGGGTCCTTTATTACTTAAGTAACTGGAATAATATTAACAGATATTGTTAGAATAATGATTTCTCTTATTTTGACGTAGATTTTTGGAAATATTCCAAATACTTGGGGGGAGTTATGTGGGAGTAGGGAGTTAAAGGGCAGATTTTTTTTGCCATATCCAGATACTAACAAACTTTATTTTTTTGTGAAATAACGATAAGGTATTTAGAGAGAAAATCTAACGCGTCCGAATTAGTATTAGCATTGTTTCTCTCGGCACAAATGTCCACAAACCACCTTACGTGCCGATATAAGTGTTACATCAACCTCAAGCGGATTTCAGTAAATCAGTCTTTTCTCAGTTGTTGTTTGAGGTATATTTTTTATAAATATTTTCAAGAAAGAGTGAGAACACTTTGTCTTGTGCACCAAAACTGGAGAAAATCGGAGGGTAAATAAACGAGTTACGAAATTTGCCCTCTAGCCCCCTTTAGCCACCAGGCCACAGGGGAAAAAAAAAAGCGGAAAAGTATCCTTCATATTTACTAGATGTGAGCATGGACGTTGTTAGCGGCGGTGTCACCATACATGATATAAATGACTATAATTCCTAGTGGGAACGTCATAGAACATTGGTTCTTGTATACATAAACGAGTGTCTTACCAAAAAAACGTCAGAACCTCCTGTATAGAGAGAATGTAGAATATAAACTTTGGTATAACTGTGTCTAGCATTAGGAATAATATTAGGAGAGAAGTAATAATGAAAATGATTGTTATAGGAATGCAGTTAGAAGCCTGAGTAGATCTATAACCCACTATGATAACATGAACGTAGATAAGTATGTTTATGGAGCAACTTGCAATGTGAACAGACTGACTGATGTTGTAGTGGCCAGGCTTAGGCTTGGTTACAAGTACTTCTGGCAGTTTGGGAGACACACAGATGATGATCAAACTAAATGTAATTATGTGATCAGGCATATGGTCACTCTCTTGAACACTATGTGCTTAATTGTCCACTTATTGAGGAATACAGAGACAGACAGTATAATAACCTATGTGACATGTCAAGATATCTTATTAATGAAAATAAGATACCAGATATACTAAGCAAATTTCCTAAATTTGCTTGTAACAGATAAGTGAACTATAGATATGTAGATATAAATCCATATGTATTCCTGTTAACCCTTTGGGGCCTAGTTCCTAGGCCTTTTGTGTATCCATATGCTCTCGCGCTACCGTCCACAGGATGGATATGGGGTGCACAATAAACTAGCCACTTCGGTGGCAAAATCTAAAAAATCTAAGAGTCAGACAACTTAAGCGGGAGAATAATGACACAATAACCAATGCTTCACACGGGATGGGAAAATTGTAGTTAGAAAAACAAATGTAGGTCAACTGTACACAATCACGAACGAGAATGATCTATCACGTTTTCTCAGGGATACTAATCTTACGGAGACTAAACTAAACAATGGTGGCCTGGTGGTTAACGCTCTCGCTTCACACGGCGAAGGCCTGGGTTCGATTCCCAGCCAGAGTAGAAACAATGGACGTGTTTCTTTCCACCTGTTGTCCATGTTCCCCACAGTAAAATGGGTACCTGGGTGTTAGTGGGACTGGTGTGGGTCGCATCCTGGGACACTGACCTAAGGAGGCTGGTCACAGACCGGACCGCGGGGGCGTTGACCCCCGGAACTCAATCCGGGTAAACCAAAAAAGCCTACGTAGTGTAGTGTAAGTTTTGCCCCTTATTGTTCAAATTTCATAGTACAATCTCTTAGTAATTAAATAATCACCTACCTCATTATGTGATTTTACTAGTAAGCATAAGTCACCTTATGTAATTTTCTTATTTACTATTGTTTGCTTAAATATTAGCTGAATTGATACTTTCTCTGTCCATATTACTACCTCATTTTTTTAAATACTATCAATTGATATTACTTACTAAAAATTAAAAATTAATTACCATTTTTACTATCAGTACAATTTACTCTTAACATTTTTGACATCATTTAATTACCATTACTTGTCAAATTTAAACCATAACCTGTTTTAATACCACATTTACTATCTTAGAGTACTCTTAATTACCTTGTACGCCATAACCTCTAGTATAACTACCAGTCCCAATATTGAATCAAAATAACTGTTCTTAAAATTTAATACTTGAAATAAACATTACTTTTCACTTTTTTTTTTTTTTTTTGTAATTAATCTTTTTTGTAATCTTATACTATTACAAAAAATTTTATTAAACACCATATTTACTACCAGTCAATTTTACTTTTGTACATTAAATCATTATTTTATACTTTCATAATTTTTTGTTGCCAAATTTTCAAGTTTTTATATTCAACCCCCAACCTTATATTATCCTGTGTACCTGTGTCCCTGTGTACCTGTGTACCTGTCTACCTGTCCTACCATCTTACTATCTTATTATAACCAAGTCATTGCCATTGTTTTTTTTACTTATTTTTTTGGGTACTTTAATTTGTAAATTTTATTTTGTCAATTTAAACCTAGTTATACTCTTGATCTTGTTAAAAACCCCTAAAATCAGACCCTAGTGCAATTGCAAGTACCTTTTTAATTTGTATTTTTATATTATAATTTTTTTTTTCGCCGGCACTCCCCCCGGCCCGGGTCTTTTTCCAAGTAGTGGTGACCCGGCCTTGGCTCCCTATCTGGGGATTTATCTCGAAGACCTAAGTCTCCCATGGGAGGAGGTACAAGTTTATACCTAGTTGTACTTTAGCTCATTCAGCACAACACATAGACAATATCAATTTCATTATGTTTATTAGTGACTATACTCTACATGACCAAAGTGCTTTAGCGATATACTTATCCAAACCTCCCCACACTACAGAAATCAGTATTAGAACTCACATAAGAACATAAAAAGGAGGATCACTGCAGCGGGCCTGTTGGCCCATACTAGGCAATCCTTTACAATCCATCCCACTAACAAAACATTTGCCAACCCAATTTTAATGCTCCCCAAGAAATAATCTCTGATAACTCTATCTACCATTTGAAAGTCCCAATCAGACCCAAACCCCCTCCCACTCATTATTTACCCAAACCCTAAATTTGAAACTCCCCAAAGCCCTAGCCTCAATAACCCAACTAGTTAGACTTTTCCCACTATCAACTACTCTATTTCCAAACCAATACTTTCCTATGTCCTTTCTAAATCTAAACTTGTCTAATTTAAATCCATTACTGCGGGTTCTCTCTTAGAGAGACATCCACAAGACCTTATTAATATCCCCTTTATTAATACCATCTTCCACTTATAACTCGATCATGTCTCCCCTCATTCTTCGTCTAACAAGTGAATGTAATTAAGAATCTTCAATCTTTCTTCAAAAGGAAAGATTTCTAATGCATTGTTTTAAATTTTAGTCATCCTACGCTGAATGTTTTCTAACGAATTTATGTCCATTCTGTAATATGGAGACCAGAACTGAGCTGCATAATCTAGGTGAGGCCTTACTAATGATGTATAAAGCTGCAGTATGACCTCTGGACTTCTGTTGCTTACACTTCTTGATATAAATCCAGAAATCTATTTGCCTTATTACGTACGCTTAGGCATTGCTGTTTTGGGTTTAAGGTTGCTGCTTACCATAAACCCCCAAGTCCTTTTCGCAATCTGTATGGCTAAGTTCTACATTATTTAACTTATAAGTGCTAGGGTTATGGACACTCCCGAGCTTCAGAACCTTGCATTTATCTACATTGAACTCCCATCTGCCACTTTTCTGACCAAGAATAGAGTTTGTCTAAATCTTTCTGAAGTTCCCTAACGTCTCGTTTGAATCAATTATCCTACCTATCTTTGTGTCATCGGCGAATTTGCTCATATCACTAGTATTCCCTCATCAAGATCATTGGATATATATTATAAATAACAACGGGCCCAAGACTGATTTCCCTGTGGAACGCCCCTTGTTACAGATCCCACTCAGATTTAACCCCATTTATGGACACTCTCTGCTTCCCGTCTGTGAGCCATGACTCGATCCACGAGAGCACTTTTTCCCCCAATGCCATGAGCTGCCAAATTTCTTTAACAGTCTTTTTGGGGCGGAACTCTATCAAAAGCCTTATAAAATCTAAGTAAATAATATCAAATTCTTTATTTTGGTCAACAGCCTCAAAAGCTTTACTGAAGAAAGTTAATAAATTAGTTAGACAAGACCGGCCTCTTGTGAATCCATGCTGAGTATCATTATTTAAGCTATGCTTATCGAGATGGCTTCTTATAATCTCAGCTATAATTGACTCTAGTAATTTTCCCACAATTGAGGTCAGGCTTATTGGGCGGTAATTTGACGGTAACGACTTGTCCCCTGTTTTCAAAATATGACTTTCATTAGCCGGCCGGGGTATGGTTTGTTTGCAATCGTGTCGGACCAAGCCGCGGGGGTGTTGACCCCCGAAACCCTCTCCAGTTAAACTCCAGGTACTGTTAATTAAGCCATTAGTGGTTAGTCCCCAGTTAGTCTTCAGTTAGCCTCAGTTAGGCCGAATTTAATGTTAAAGTTACCATCAAGTAGTAGGTAATGTTTGTTTAATTATTTGTTTTAGTTTATTTAGATTGTCACTAAACTTTGGGATATTAATGGGATGCTCCTGTACATTTGTCACTAACTTTGGGGTATTAGTGGGATGCATCCTGTAGATTGCACCAACAGTAATGGGAGTCTTTACATTTTGACGAGAGTTGCAAATATATATTCACCATATTCATCTTTTGAGTATGTAGAGTTACAAACATAATAATCATTAGAAGAGGAGATAGCAGTCCCATCCACCATTTGTGAACAGCTGAAAAACCCGATGTCTATTGTGTCTTGCTTAAGCCAGGTTTCGATGTTGGGTGGCAGGATGTTATCATAGTTTTTTACTCAGGTATTTTTTGTAGATGAAAACTGATATGTTCCTGTAATTCCTGACCTCAGCTTTCTGACAAATATTCAGCCGTATAGTTTCACAGTTTTTATTTAAGCATTTCACATTGCTTTGTAGTTTTATTTGCATGTACACTGAATGTGTATTAAAGAAAATAAGCAGTGGATACTCTTCCTAAAACAATGTTAGATCCATATCCAACATTTTAATCACCGGTCTACGTTTAATTATGGGCTGCCGTAGGGCATAGAAAAACCTAAAGGATTCGAGATTCAAAAGCAAAACACAAAAGGTCTTCCTCATAAAAACTATCAACTGCTTTTAGTAACCTACCACCTATTCATAGACTTGCAACAAACCATACCAAGGGCGGGGATAGAACCCCCGATCAGAGTCATATATCTCCAGACCCAATGCGTGCAACATCTACCGTATTGCTCCCATACTACTCTATCATGTGCCTTTCACAAATCCCATAAATGTAACGAAAATCTCTTTACCTTATTTAAATATTGTTACTTATATGCTTCACTGTAAACACTATCATTCAACTTACTACAGGTTTCACAACAGGCTTATTTCTCTAAAAATTTTTGTCCCCTTTGCCTTCATACAGAAGAATTATGATGCTCTCTGCCAGTCCCAAGGTACCTTCCTCTCCTTATACATTTATTCATCAATAGCATAAGTTATTCAAAAACAATATCCCAATCTGTTTTTAACTTTCTATCCGTTTTCCTTCAATTCCAGCTGCTTTTTACCCCTTTTCGTTCTATCCGATGCCTCAGGCATCTCCCCCCACACTCACATCTGGCTCTTCGTCACTCCTGCAAGATGTTGTACCCCCTCTCCGTGCACGAAATCACAACTACCATGCCTTCACAAACATTTAAAAATTTCTCAAAATATTCATGCCATTATCTTTGAAACCTCCCGCTTTTTCCCTCTAATAACTCTCCTCTCTTCTTTCATACTGTCAAGTCTATTTGTTCCCTACATTTTTTTTTATTAGTGTCACTCCACAACATTTTCTTATTCTCAATAAAATTTGTTTATATCTCACCCACTCTTTCAAATGCTCTTCTTTTACATTCCCCTCCCCTTTTCTTAACCTCTTTGTTTCTCCATGTACTTCTCCCTATATATATATATATATATATATATATATTTTATAATATATATATATATATATTATATATATATATATATTATATATATAATATATATATATATATATATATATTTTATATATATTATATATATTATATATATATATATATATATATCGTGCCGAATAGGCAGAGCTTGCGATCTTGGCTCAGATGCAACGCTCATCTTGCCCCATAGGACAAGTGAAAATTTGTGCATGCAATAATTTCACCAAGATCATTCTGAACCTAACGAGAAAAATTATTTGATTGTGTTTGCTTAGTACTATATTATTGTAAACGTATTTTAAAATATATTTAGTTGGGTTAGGCTAAAATAAATTGCTCTTGTTATAATAAGGGTTTGGTAAGTTTTTTAAGATACTTTTGGTGCAAAATTTAAAAAATTTTTACATTAACATTAATGAAAAAAATATATCTTTAAACGCATAAGAGAAAAAAATTTTGGAAAGGACTTAATTTTAAATGAGTTCTTGATAATTGACCAGTTTTACATATTCGGCACGAATATATATATATATATATATATATATATATATATATATTATATATATATATATATATATATATATATATTATATATATATATACATATATATATATATATATATATATATATATATATATATATATATATATATATATATAATATACATATACATATATATATATATATATATATATATATATATATATATATATTATATATATATATATATTATATATATATATATATATATATATATTATATATTTCATTGTGTTTGTTCAGTATTATGAAGCTGTTTGAGAATTTTCTCCAACCACCCCCTATATTTCGAGTATGTTTTATTTAAAGACAAAAATACATTGGCCAAACATTCACAAAAATACAACAGAAAGTAAAACAATATAGATAACTCAGAGCTACATCTCGAATACTTCGTCCATCTCCACTGCGGTGAGCCGCATGCCCTGAATGCTGCAGGCATTTCCACTCTGGATCGCAACACTGAGTCTCTGAAAGAGAAAGCTGGTCACCCTGTAGTCCTTGGTTTCTATGATGAGCTTTTCACCCAGCTCTTTGAGGAACTTTCGAGAACACTTGCCCCATGCTCCAAGGGTCTCCGACCCTATTGGAATGAAGTTATAGCAAGGGGGAAGGTCTTCATATTTTCGGATCTTCTGGATCTCACTGTGGCTGGCAGCTCCACCCCCTTCCACTACGGAGTATGGCAAGTAGGTGTCTGCCAATGTGGCAGCACAGGTGTGGTCCCAGGCAATCTGCTTTCCATCCTTCCAGGGTAACATAGTGGCTCCATCAGGACGCTTTTGACATCCATCAGATCTCTGTACTTGGGGTTGCCGTTGAGCTGGGCAACGGGCTGTGGCGAGGCTTCTCTTCATGATGTCATTGACCTCCTCATGTCTGGCATACTTCCCTTCTGCTGTGTGACACACAAGACCATGAAGTCCGAATTCATCAGCTGTCGCCCTGCCGCAAATACACCGATGTTCGGTGAGGATAGGGGCGGCTAGGCGAAGAGCAGCACCAATTCGAATGGCCTGTGGGTCGAGAAGGGTGCCCAGGGAGGAATTGGGAACAGCTAACAGGAATAAATATATATGTATATATATATATATATATATTTTATTATATATATATATATATATATATATATAAATATATATATATATATATATATATATATATATATATATTATATATTTAT
>NC_069400.1:83838702-83886381 GCF_026875155.1 Cherax quadricarinatus | reverse complement strand
TATTATATATATATATAATATATATATATAATAATATAATTTTATATATATAATAATATATAATATAATATATATAATATATATATATATATATATATTATATGTCGTGCCGAATATGTAAAACTGGTCAATTATCAAGAACTCATTTAAAATTAAGTCCTTTCCAAAATTTTCTCTTATGCGTTTAAAGATATATTTTTTCATTAATGTTAATGTAAAAATTTTTAATTTTGCACCAAAAGTATCTTAGAAAACTTACCTAACCTTATTATAACAAGAGCAATTTATTTTAGCCTAACCCAACTAAATATATTTTAAATACGTTTACAATAATATAGTACTAAGCAAACACAATCAAATATGTTTTTCTCGTTAGGTTCAGAATGATCTTGGTGAAATTATTGCATGCACAAATTTTCACTTGTCCTATGTGGCAAGATGAGCGTTGCTATCTGAGCCAAGATCGCAAGCTCTGCCTATTCGGCACGAAAAATATATATATATAAATATATATATATATATATATATATATAATATATATATATATATATATATATATATATATATATATATATATTTTATATATATATATAGGGAGAAGTACATGGAGAAACAAAGAGGTTAAGAAAATGGGAGAGGAATGTAAAAGAAGAGCATTTGAAAGAGTGGGTGAGATATCAACAAATTTTATTGAGAATAAGAAAATGTTGTGGAGTGACATTAATAATAGAGAAAATGTAGGGAACAAATAGACTTGACAGTATGAAAGAAGAGAGGAGAGTTATTAGATGGAAAGCTGGAGGTTTCAAAGATAATGGCATGAATATTTTGAGAAATTTTTAAATGTTTGTGAAGGCATGGTAGTTGTGATTTCGTGCACTGGAGAGGGAGGTACAACATCTTGCAGGAGTGACGAAGAGCCAGATGTGAGTGTGGGGGAGATGCCTGAGGCATCGGATAGAACGAAAAGGGGTAAAGCAGCTGGAATTGAAGGAAAACGGACAGAAATGTTAAAAACAGATTGGGATATTGTTTTTGAATAACTTATGCTATTGATGAATAAATGTATGAAGGAGAGGAAGGTACCTTGGGACTGGCAGAGAGCATGCATAATTCTTCTCTATGAAGGCAAAGTGGACAAAAATTATAGAGAAATAAGCCTGTTGTGTACCTGTAGTAAGTTGAATGATAGTGTTTACAGTGAAGCATATAAGTGAACAATATTTAAATAAGGGTAAAGAGATTTTCGTTACATTTATGGATTTGTGAAAGGCACATGATAGAGTAGGTATGGGAGCAATACGGTAGATGTTGCAACGCATTGGTCTGGAGATATATGACTCTGATCGCGGGTTCTATCCCCGCCCTTGGTATGGTTTGTTGCAAGTCTATTGAATAGGTGGTAGGTTACTAAAAGCAGTTGATAGTTTTTATGAGGAAGACCTCTTGTGTTTTGCTGTTGAATCTCGAATCCTTTAGGTTTTTCTATGCCCTACGGCAGCCCATAATTAAACGTAGACCGGTGATTATATGTTGAGATATGGATCTATACATTGTTTTAGGAGAGAGTATCCACTGCTTATTTTCTTTAATACACATTCAGTGTACTATGCAAATAATAACTACAAAGCAATGTGAAATGCTTAAATAAAAACTTGTGAACTATACGGCTGAATATTTTGTCAGAAAGCTGAGGTCAGGAATTACAGGAACATATCAGTTTTCATCTACAATAAATACCTGAGTAAATACTATGATAACATCCTGCCACCCCAACATCTGAAACCTGGCTTAAGCAAGACACAATAGACATCTGGTTATACAGCTGTTCACAAATGGTGGATGGGACTGCTATCTACTCTTCTAATGATATATTATGTTGTAACTCTACATACTTCACAGATGAATATGGTGAATATATATTTGCTAACTCTCGTCAAAAATGTAAAGACTCCCATTACTGTTGGTGCAATCTACAGGATGCATCCCACTAATATCCCAAAGTTTAGTGACAATGTACAGGATGCATCCCATTAATATCCCAAAGTTTAGTGACAATCTAAATAAACTAATAACAAATAATTAAACAAACATTACCTACTACTTGATGGTAACTTTAACATTAAATTCGGCCTAACTGAGGACTAACTGAAGACTAACTGAGGACTAACCACTAATGGGCTTAATTAACAGTACCTGGAGTTTAACTGGAGAGGGTTTCGGGGGTCAACACCCCCGCGGCTTGGTCCGACACGATTGCAAACAAACCATACCCCGGCCGGCTAATGTAAGTCATATTTTGAAAACAGGGGACAAGTCGTTACCGTCAAATTACCGCCCAATAAGCCTGACCTCAATTGTAGGCAAATTACTAGAGTCAATTATAGCTGAGATTATAAGAAGCCATCTCGATAAGCATAGCTTGATTAATGATACTCAGCATGGATTCACAAGAGGCCGGTCTTGTCTAACTAATTTATTAACTTTCTTCAGTAAAGCTTTTTAGGCTGTTGACCACAATAAAGAATTTGATATTATTTACTTAGATTTTAGTAAGGCTTTTTATAGAGTTCCGCACCAAAGACTGTTAAAGAAAGTGGCAGCTCATGGCATTGGGGGAAAAGTGCTCTCGTGGATCGAGTCATGGCTCACAGACAGGAAGCAGAGAGTGTCCATAAATGGGGTTAAATCTGAGTGGGGATCTGTAACAAGTGGCGTTCCACAGGGATCAGTCTTGGGCCCGTTGTTAAATTTATAATATATATCAATGATCTTGATGGGGGGAATTACTAGTGATATGAGCAAATTCGCCGATGACACAAAGATAGGTAGGATAATTGATTCAAACGTAGACGTTAGGGAACTTCAGAAAGATTTAGACAAACTCTATTCTTGGTCAGAAAAGTGGCAGATGCAGTTCAATGTAGATAAATGCAAGGTTCTGAAGCTCGGGAGTGTCCATAACCCTAGCACTTATAAGTTAAATAATGTAGAACTTAGCCATACAGATTGCGAAAAGGACTTGGGGGTTATGGTAAGCAGCAACCTTAAACCAAGACAGCAATGCCTAAGCGTACGTAATAAGGCAAATAGATTACTGGGATTTATATCAAGAAGTGTAAGCAACAGAAGTCCAGAGGTCATACTGCAGCTTTATACATCATTAGTAAGGCCTCACCTAGATTATGCAGCTCAGTTCTGGTCTCCATATTACAGAATGGACATAAATTCGTTAGAAAACATTCAGCGTAGGATGACTAAATTAATACAATGCATTAGAAATCTTCCTTATGAAGAAAGATTGAAGATTCTTAAATTACATTCACTTGTTAGACGAAGAATGAGGGGAGACATGATCGAAGTGTATAAGTGGAAGATGGGTATTAATAAAGGGGATATTAATAAGGTCTTGTGGATGTCTCTCTAAGAGAGAACCCGCAGTAATGGATTTAAATTAGACAAGTTTAGATTTAGAAAGGACATAGGAAAGTATTGGTTTGGAAATAGAGTAGTTGATGAGTGGAACAGTCTAACTAGTTGGGTTATTGAGGCTAGGGCTTTGGGTAGTTTCAAATTTAGGTTGGATAAATACATGAGTGGGAGGGGTTGGATCTGATTGGGACTTGCAAATGAGTAGATAGAGTTATCAGAGATTATTTCTTGGGGAGCATTAAAATTGGGTTGGGCAAATGTTTTGTTAGTGGGATGGATTGTAAAGGACTTGCCTAGTATGGGCCAACAGGCCTGCTGCAGTGATCCTCCTTTCTTATGTTCTTATGTGAGTTCTAATACTGATTTCTGTAGTGGTGGGAGGTTTGGATAAGTATATCGCTAAAGCACTTTGGTCATGTAGAGTATAGTCACTAATAAACATAATGAAATTGATATTGTCTATGTGTTGTGCTAGAATGAGCTAAAGTACAACTAGGTATAAACTTGTACCTCCTCCCATGGGAGACTTAGGTCTCGAGATACTCCCCAGATAGGGAGCCAAGGCCGGGTCACCACTACTTGGAAAAGACCCGGGCCGGGAGAGTGCCGGCGAAAAAAAAAATTATAATATAAAAATACAAATTAAAATGGTACTTGCAATTGCACTAGGGTCTGATATAGGTTGTTAACAAGATCAAGAGTATAACTAGGTTTAAATTGACAAAATAAAATTCACAAATTAAAGTACCAAAATAATAAGTAAAAAATAACAATGGCAATGACTTGGTTATAATATGATAGTAAGATGGTAGACAGGTAGACAGGTACACAGGTACACAGGTACACAGGTACACAGGATAATATAAAGGTTGGAGTTGAATATAAAAACTTGAAAATTTGGCAACAAAATATTATGAAAAGTATAAAATAATGATTAATGTACAAAAGTAAAATTGACTGGTAGTAAATATGGTGTTTAATAAAATTTTAGTAAGTAGTAAAGATTACAAAAAAAGATTAATTAGCAAAAAAAAAAAAAAAAGTGAAAAAGTAATGTTTATTTCAAGTATTAAATTTTAAGAACAGTTATTTTGATTCAATATTGCACTGGTAGTTATACTAGAGGTTATATGGCAGTACAAGGTAATTAAGAGTACTCTAAGATAGTAAATGTGGTATTAAAACAGGTTATGGTAATTAGACAAGTAATGGTAATTAAATGATGTCAAAAATGTTAAGAGTAAATTGTACTGATAGTAAAAATGGTAATTAATTATTAATTTTAGTAAGTAATATCAATTGATAGTATTTAAAAAAATATGAGGTAGTAATATGGACAGAGAAAGTATCAATTCAGCTAATATTTAAGCAAACAATAGTAAATAAGAAAATTACATAAGGTGACTTATGCTTACTAGTAAAATCACATAATGAGGTAGTTGATTATTTAATTACTAAGAGATTGTACTATGAAATTTGAACAATAATGGAGCAAAACTTACATTACACTACGTAGGCTTTTAGGTTTACCTGGATTGAGTTCCGGGGGTCAACGCCCCCGCGGTCCGGTCTGTGACCAGGCCTCCTTAGGTCAGTGTCCCAGGATGCGACCCACACCAGTCGACTAACACCCAGGTACCCATTTTACTGATGGGGAACATGGACAACAGGTGGAAAGAAACACGTCCATTGTTTCTACTCTGGCTGGGAATCGAACCCAGGCCTTCGCCGTGTGAAGCGAGAGCGTTAACCACCAGGCCACCATTGTTTAGTTAGTCTCCGTAAGATTAGTATCCCTGAGAAATCGTGATAGATCATTCTCGTTCGTGATTGTGTACAGTTGACCTACATTTGTTTTTCTAACTACAATTTTCCCATCCCGTGTGAAGCATTGGTTATTGTGTCATTATTCTCCCGCTTAAGTTGTCTGACTCTTAGATTTTTTAGATTTTGCCACCGAAGTGGCTAGTTTATTGTGCACCCCATATCCATCCTGTGGACGGTAGCGCGAGAGCATATGGATACACAAAAGGCCTAGGAACTAGGCCCCAAAGGGTTAACAGGAATACATATGGATTTATATCTACATATCTATAGTTCACTTATCTGTTACAAGCAAATTTAGGAAATTTGCTTAGTATATCTGGTATCTTATTTTCATTAATAAGATATCTTGACATGTCACATAGGTTATTATACTGTCTGTCTCTGTATTCCTCAATAAGTGGACAATTAAGCACATAGTGTTCAAGAGAGTGACCATATGCCTGATCACATAATTTACATTTAGTTTGATCATCATCTGTGTGTCTCCCAAACTGCCAGAAGTACTTGTAACCAAGCCTAAGCCTGGTCACTACAACATCAGTCAGTCTGTTCACATTGCAAGTTGCTCCATAAACATACTTATCTACGTTCATGTTATCATAGTGGGTTATAGATCTACTCAGGCTTCTAACTGCATTCCTATAACAATCATTTTCATTATTTACTTCTCTCCTAATATTATTCCTAATGCTAGACACAGTTATACCAAAGTTATATTCTACATTCTCTCTATACAGGAGGTTCTGACGTTTTTTTGGTAAGACACTCGTTTATGTATACAAGAACCAATGTTCTATGACGTTCCCACTAGGAATTATAGTCATTTATATCATGTATGGTGACACCGCCGCTAACAACGTCCATGCTCACATCTAGTAAATATGAAGGATACTTTTCCGCTTTTTTTTTTCCCCAGTGGCCTGGTGGCTAAAGGGGGCTAGAGGGCAAATTTCGTAACTCGTTTATTTACCGTCCGATTTTCTCCAGTTTTGGTGCACAAGACAAAGTGTTCTCACTCTTTCTTGAAAATATTTATAAAAAATATACCTCAAACAACAACTGAGAAAAGACTGATTTACTGAAAATGCCCTTGAGGTTGATGTAACTCTTATATGCGGCTACGTAAGGTGGTTTGGACATTTGGTGCCGAGAGAACAATGCTAATACTAATTCGGACCGTTAGATTTCCCTCTAAATACCTTATCGTTATTTCACAAAAAAATAAAGTTTGTTAGTATCTGGAATATGGCAAAAAAATCTGCCCTTTACTCCCACATAACTCCCGAAGTATTTGGAATATTTCCAAAAATTCTACGGTCAAAATAAGAGAAATCATTATTCTACAATATCTGTGAATATTATTCCATTTAATTAAGTAATAAAGGACCCACATCAAATTATAGGTGAATAAGTTACTTCCGAGATATCGGCCGGGAACGCCGGCCGGCCCCCGTCTCCAAAAAAAAAAAAAAATTTTTCGCGAAAATCGCGTTTGTTTGAGTGTATTTCTTAGTAAACTGATGTTCTAGTGCAGTTAGCCTCTAAACACCGTTTTCTCTTACTCAGAGACGACAGGGTGACCAGTTACACTTTTATATCGAAATATTCCCGATAATCTCTGGGCCATATTATGGCCTATTTTATTCAGTCTAGAGTATATAACATGTTTGTATGTTATTTAGAGTGTTTATTATATCATATTAGATCAATTCTGATAGACAAATAAGCCGTAGAGTTGATATATAAGCTGATATAAGCGAAATAATGGGTGATTCCTGGCTGGCACCTCGGGAGCAGGAACACTGCTGAGCGTTCCCGTCTGGTTCCCGGTAGTCACTAAGTCTGCCGATAAGCTCCACCTACTGTTTTATGATGCCAAATAGTCAGTTATTATATTAGAAAGAATAATGCAAGAAAAGGCGATAAAAAACAAGAAAATAACTCCAAAAAATATATAGGCCGTGAGCAGACTCGGTACCAACATCGCCGTCACCATACCTGATATAAATGACTATAATTTCTTGTAGAAACGTCGCAGAACATTTATTCTGGTACCATTGTGTTGCCAAAGAGTTGAGCTATTTTTCAGTATATATAACTCAATTTCCATATTTTTTCGATTTTTCGGTGAGCGCGCGCGGAAAATTGCCCGCCTGCCCCCTAAAGCTCTCACTTCACACGACGAGTGTCCGGGTTCGATTCCCGGCGAAGAGGTAGAAACATCGGACGTATTTCTTAACACCAGTTGTCAATGTTCACCTATCAGTAAAATGGGTACCTGAGTGTTAGTCGACTAGTGTGGGTCGCATCCTGGGACAAAACTGACCTAATTTGTCCGAAATGCTCTTCATAACAAGCGGCTTTCTATATAGTAGTATGTCATTGATGTCAGCTAGGACTGTATACCTTGTACATGTACTTGTAGTAAATATATTATTATTATTATTATTATTATTATTATTATTATTATTATTATTATTATTATTATTATTATTATTATTATTATTATTATTATTATTATTATCTAATACAATAATTGACGATTTGGCATCATAAAACAGTGGGCGGAGTTAATACGTAGTCTTGGAGCCAATCAGTGACCATCTGGGAACATTTGCTTACGTCAGCGGAAATTTCAGTCTCGGGAGGCAGAAGAAAATACTGCAATATTACGCTAATATACGGCTTATTTATCTATCACAATTGATCTAATGTGACACCATAAACTTTATAAACAACACAAAAACGTGATATACTCTCTAGAATGAATAAAATGTCATTATGTGACGAGTATTGGCAGCCACTCCCGAGGTGAAATTATTACCAATCTTACCATATCTTCCCATTCCTGCCCTAAGGAGGTCTTCGTATAAGAGAAAATGGAGTGTTTGTGAGGCTAACTGCATCAGATAACTAGTTTCATAAAGAAAACACTGAAACTAAAAGCGATTTTAAGTAAGTTTATTCAGGTATATACAATTACAGTTACATAGGTTATCATACATAGCAGCATATGTGTAATGAACCTAAGATAACCCAAAAAAGTCAGGCAGAGTGATTTATTTTCACTGGGGTCCTTTTTCCTTATTATTATTATTATAATGTAAAGGAGATATCTAATTATTATTATTATTATTATTATTATTATTATTATTATTATTATTATTATTATTATTATTATTATTATTATTATTATTATTATTATAATTATATTTTCTCGGGGTTTTTTTTCTGAATCAGGAGACAGACCAGCATTTTGGGTGAATAACTCGGAAGTAAGTTATTAACTTATTTCATGAGGCCCATCATTTATTTTTGAAGATATTTTATATGCTTTTTGCAGGAATTATAAAACAATGATAGTTCTACAATGAAGCTTTGGGAAATTGAAAATATTCCAAATATATTGGGATTTGTGTGGGAGTAAAGGGCAAGATATTTTGCAACATGTCGAAAACTTATCAAATTATTTTTTTGTAGAATAAAGATAAGGTATTTACAGGGTTTCCCAAAGTAAAAAATTAGCATTAGCATTGTTTCATGAGTTGTAAGTCCGAAAACAAATTTTTGTAGTGCATTTTAGGCCGGGGTTCTTGCCCAATGTCATTTTCAATCAATATTTTTTTTCAGTTGTGTTTTGGGCTGTCTTTCTGAAACTTACAGAAAAATAAGGAGAGTGAACACTTCTTCGTGTACACCAAAAATGAAAGAATTCAGACGAGGAAAAAAATTAAAGGTCCGAACTGCTCATTCCTCCCCTAAGCCTAGTAACTCCCTAGATTAATTTATTCACTTCCATTACCATTTATAGTTATTTAACACTAAGAGTCTGACAAAATTTAGCTTAGTCCTACATGAGTGTTCTATACAATAAAAGCTTTCCTGGCAAGAGCTGCCCAGCTAGGCAAGCGACTTACCTCGTGGCCCCATTCACAAAATTTTAATTTAATTAATTACTTTTCCCCCCCAAATCGAATCCTTCCACAAACCCCCCGCCAGGGGTGAAACCAGCAGTTTGTGTAACTTGACATATTTCCCTCCCGTGTTCATATCACACGACCTTCACTCCCCCACCGAACAAGTCGAACTTACATATTCCATCTGTTATTTTGTGACCATGTGTAAAGGGTTTGGCCCCCATTTTCACCAGACATTAATCATTGCAACTGTCTGATATTGCACACTGCCTCTTGTGTGACCCTGAATGAAGCGGCAGGTTCTAGGCGAATTTTATGACTGAAAGGGGACCACTGACTCCAAGTCAAAAAAATCCACATACAAACCCTCTAGTCTTCACAACTTTGATCCTTTGAACTGGATGTGGCATAGCTTTTTCCAAGACCAACAGAATCGGTAGATTCTGAAGGTCTTGGACACTCAACAGAGCACTTTGTGCAGCAGGAATGACATACAGTAAACCATCGTTTAACAGGATATTTACGTTCCTAAAAATGTCGTTTTAGTTAAAATCATGTTAGACAAACTGAAGAACTTATGGGAAAAATAGGGTTACGTTCGTGGGAGCCCCAAAAAAAGCCTTACAACTTTCTTTTAGACCTCCAGATCTCACAAAAATAAAAGTAAATATGCAACTGTAGTTCATTGTCGTGATGTATTATGTTGTTTTTACTGCTTAAGACTACAAATGTAACAGAAATAATAGTATTTCTTACCTTAAATTGTGGGTGCTGGTGTTTGTGGATGATTGTGAAGAGAGAGTTATGTTGTGGTCCTACTGGTCTGAGGTGGATGGTAGAGGCTCTGGTACTGAAGTTGATGGTTGTACTGGAGTGCGCATTAGTTCTGTAGTGGATTTCTGTTCTATTTTACCCTGCAGTACATTATACAACTGACGGTAAGGCATTAGCTGCTCTAGACACTGTTTCAGGGTCCTCTTCAGTGAAAATGTCTAACTTTAAGTCAGTCAGTAAGTCAGTCAAGTCAGTCAGTCAGTAAGTCAGTCAGTAAATCAGTCAGTAAATTAGTCATATCAGTAAGTCAGTCAGTCAGCAAAGTTGGTAAGTCAGTCAGTAAGTAAAGTTGGTAAGTCAGTCAAGTCAGTAAATCAGTTAAGACAGTAAGTCAGCCAGTCAAGTCAGTAAGTCAGTAAAAAGTAAAGTCAGTAAGTCAGTCCGTCAAATCAGCAATTCAATCAGTCAGTCAGTAAGTCAGTCAAGTCAGTAAGTCAATCAGTCAAGTCAGTAAGTCAGTTATTCAAGTCAGTAAGTCAGTCAGTCAAGTCAGTCAGTCATGCCAGTAATTCAGTCAGTCAGTAAGTCAGTCATTCAGTAAGTCTCAGTCAAGTCAAATCATCAAGTCAGTAAGTCAGTTAATCAAGTCAGTAATGTCAGTTAGTCAAGTCAGTAAGTCAGTCACAAGTCAGTAATCAGTCATTTCGTCGAAGTCAAGTCAGTCATAATCAGTCAAATAAAGTCAGTCAGTAAGTCAGTCAGTTCGTCAGTAAGTCAGTAAATCAGTCTAAGTCAGTCAGTAACAGTCAGCCAGTCAGTAAGTCTGTCAGTCAGTAAGTCAGTCAGTAAATACAGTAAGTCAGTCAGTTCAGTAAGTCAGTCAGTCAGAAGTCAGTCAAGACAATCAGTAAGTCAGTCAGTAAATCAGTCAAGTCAGCAAGTTAGTTAAGTTACTTAGTCAGCTAGCCAGTCAGTCAGTCATTCAGTCAGTCAGTCAGTCAGTCAGCCAGCCAGCCAGTCAGTCAGTCAGTCAGTCAGTCAGTCAGTCAGTCAGTCAGTCAGTCAGTCAGTCAGTCAGTCAATCAGTCATCACACAAACTCATATTCACCTCATTCTTTTAATGTGCACTAAGAGACGCCTCATTATTGCCACTGACTATCTCTTGTCTAATATCTCCATTTTCTTCGTTAATTCTAAGACTTAAATGCTTAAACCTTTTCTTGCCACTTTCAACAGCACTTGTATGCCTTCTGGGTGCCATGAATGCTTGGCAGATTTGAAATATGGCAAGAAAAAGATATAAACTCCTAGCAGAGGATAGCACATATCCCGCGGGCGCGCTCAAAATTTTTTCCCCTCCCGCGAATCGTGTCAAGTTAATTTTACTAAGTGTTATACAAAAATATGCCTCATTTCTTCAGTCGTGCTATAGCCAAAACGTGCCACACAAAACCGTGTTATTCGACGGTCTACTGTATCTTACATTACGTTGACAGTAACAGTTACATAGAGTCTACTGAATTTGGCACGATGACCGTTGGGTACAATTCCAATACAGAGGCAATTTGAACCAAGAGAACGAAACCTGTCAGGCAAGCCGCCATTAACCAGACGGTAGTGGCACTTACCCCCATACCCAGACACTGCAGCCGACACCATCTTGTGGCGTCATCAAAACAAAATACGAGCCCCGGGATACGCATTACACCTCCACACTAGGTCTTTGTAGTTTAAACCAGAGTTTGAAACACAAGACTCAGTGGTAACACACTGGGGACCTACGTGTTGGTGTTAGATTGGAAAGTCGATACGGCAGTGCAGTTTACCAGCCAGGGCTGGCAGGGTGGTCGATCGCCCATATGCTAGACTACCGACTCACGATTATTGTGGAGTGTCAAAAACCTGTCACAACTGTTACTACCTCGTCACGAGTTCTGCAGGCAACATAACCACATTAGCCAACTGTCAACAGAGTCTCCCGCGTATCAACCTCTTGTCACCAGAACTATTAACACCTGCGAGTGATTCAGGCTGATCCAGTTGATTTCCTCCTTTTAGAAAATAATTTGATTCTGGAAGCCAGGCAACAAACCTATACCCTTGCATTTCAGGAGCTTGAAGCCTTAGTGATGGATTCAGAAGATGAAGCTGAACTGGTTGACGTTCAGGGGAGATATGTTGAAAAGAAGAATAAGTTCTAAAGGATACCTGTCGCTACAGAAAAGCGCTCGGCCAAGAAGATAATATAGAGCTGGTGGCGTCCACCACATAATCACAGGAGCCATCAAACCATATTCCTCAACCACAGATTCTACTAAGATTACCAGAAATACAATTGTCTACATGTGACGGGCGCGACTTTCATGATTGTATTGCAGACTTTCGGTTTTTAATTCACGATCGGTCTGACCTCGATAATCTCGACAAGTTTAATTACCTGAGAACCAGTTAATTAAAGGGAGAAGCTTACGAGCTCATTAAATGACTTTATATCACAGATGCGAGTTATCAGCACGCCATCCATGTCCTGGAACTTAATTACCGTGACAATGGAATGTGCTTAGTGGTACTCATTCCACTAAACACATATTTTGGCTGATTGATCTCAGCCCCCCTCACATTGCTTACCAGAGTTGCAAGCGCTCAGAATCGCACTAGATAAATGCTCTCTTTGGCTTCTTACAAAGACTTGAAAAAGAGTGACTGGATTTTCAGTCCTATAATACAGAGGAAACTGCAGAAAAGACTCTGGAATATTTGATTCTACGATTCGGCAAGCGTCGATTTACCTGTGCTGAGATCAGTGAAGGCCTACACATATCGTGGTCTGTTTGCAAAATAACATACAACCTCGTACTACGCATATTAAACGGCCACCTGACATGGCCCTCCAGATTGCGTCACCACCTACGACGCCAGCTGCCAGTTAGGGCTACGCCGCGGGTAATGCACCAGTAGGTGTGTATACAACCACTACACAGTGCGACAATGGGAAGGGTCGAGTGAAAGACAGGTGGACGAAACGGACTCGACATGCCTTCACCTGCATTCCGAAATACTTGCTTTGTTTCGGCCTAATGGGCTCCTTCTTGTGATGAGGTCACGACAGTACATGTCCGGAAACATCGGGTCCAAGAGCTGAACCTTTGTCCCAAATGTCTGGGTAATCACCCAGGGAGTGACTGCAATCCCAGACATCTCAAGTACTGGAGGTGTAGAGCCGAGCACAACACGATAGTCTGTCCCCACTACGCCAGCATAGTCTAGTCCCTGTTTGGTGTACTAGTATTTTATATTATTGTACCTACGAGTAAGTGGTATTGATCGATAACAACTGTTCGCTGTACTAGTACACCAAACAGGCAGTAGAATGAAATTAGCCTAGAGTCATTCACACCACCGTATGTCCTTGGGTAGCAATTACAACATCCAGTTCTGCTGGATGCGTTACTCTTAAGGATTGTGTGGTCCCGTGGATTAAGGCGTCATGAGTTTTCGCCCACAATGAGGTAGGCCAAAGCAGCATAGGTTCGACCCCTTGACTAGTTGCACTGTATATATATATATATATATATATATATTTTAATTATACATATATACATATTATATATATATATATTATATATATATATATATATATATATATATATATATATATATATATATATATATATATATATATATATATATATATATATATATATATATATATATACAGAAGAAGAAGAATTTAACAATGCATTTTGAACAAATAATAAACCTTAATTCTTGGGTAGAATAGTTTGTTCGTGGGTTGCATGAAGGACCTGTCTAGTTGGGCCAGCAGGCCTACTGCAGTGTTCTCTTTCTTATGAGTAGCGTGTCAGGTGTTGCTTTGTTGTGGGATGTGATAGTGAGGTGTGGGGTAGACCCTTTATATGCCTTCCTTTGATGCATTACTTTTATTGTTCCATGATAATGTGAGTAGTCACGAAAGCGTTTGGAATTTCTCTATTTTTTCACAATGGTTGTTTTGCATTTATTTATATATATATATATATATATATATATATATATATATATATATATATATATATATATATATATATATATATATATTATATATATATATATATATATATATATGTCGTGCCGAATAGGCAGAACTTGCGATCATGGCTTAAATAGCAACGCTCATCTTGTCATATAGGACAAGCGAAAATTTGTGTATGCAATAATTACGCCAAAATCATTCTGAACCTAACGAAAAAAAATATTTCACTGAGTTTGTTTAGTATTAAATTATTGTAAACAAATCTAAAATATATTTAGTTGGGTTAGGCTAAAATAAATTGTTCTTGTTATAATAAGGTTAGATAAGTTTTCTAAGATTCTTTTGGTGCAAAATTAAAAATTTTTACATTAACATTAATGAAAAAAATATATCTTTAAACGTATAAGAGAAAATTTTAGAAAGGACTTAATTTTAAATGAGTTCTTGCTAATTGACCAGTTTTACATATTCGGCACGACATATATATATATATATATATATATATATATATATATATATATATATATATATATATATATATATATTATATATATAATATATATTATATATATATATATATATATATATATATGTATATTATTAACACCTCGGCCGTTTCCCACTAAGGCAGGTTGGTCAGATAAAAAAAAAAACTTCCATCATCATTCACTCCATCACTGTCTTGCCAGAGGCATGATCACACTGCAGTTATAAAACTGCAACATTAACACCCATCCTTCAGAGTGCCGGCACTGTACTTTTCATTTCCAAGACTTAAATCTGGCCTGCCGGTTTCCCTGAATCCCTTCAAAAATGCTACCTTGCTTACACAATAATAGCACGTCAAGTCCTACAAACCATTTGTTTCCATGTACTCCTATACAATACGCTCACGCACACTTGCTGGAAGTCCAAGCCCCTTGCACATAAAACCACCTTTACCCCCTCTCTCCATCCTTTCCTAAGCAGACCCCTTCCACGCCTTCCCTCCACTACAGATTTATGCACTTTCGAAGTCATTCTATTTCGTTCCAGTCTCTCTACATGTCCAAACTAACTCAACTGACCCTCAGCTCTGTGGATAGTAGTTTTGGTAGTCCCTCACCTCCTGATCTCCAAACTACGGATTCTCTGCATTATATTCACACAACACATTACCTTTAGATATGACATCTCTACTGCCTCCAGCCTTCACCTTGTTGGAACATTCAACACCATGCCTCACACTTACACATTCCCCTCTCTGCTTTTATGGATAAAGCTCTTTGTCTCCACAGACTTCTCAGGGCACCACTCACCTTTCCCTCCTCGTCAGTTCTATGATTAATCTCATCTTTCATGGACCTATCTCCTGGCACGTCCTCTCCAAAAATCTGAATACATTCACCTCCATACCCTCTCCCTCCAATCTGATATCCAATCTTCCGTCATTTTATTTTTTTGTTATTCTCGTCACCTTACTCTTTCCTATATTCACTTTTAATTTCAATCTTGTACATACCTTACCAATCTCATCAACCAACCTCTGCAGCTTCTCTTCACAATCTCCCAAAAGCACAATGTCATCAGCAAAGGGCAACTGTAACAACTCCCACTTTGTGATAGATTCATTATCTTTCAACTTTACACCTCTTGCCAACACCCAAGCATTTACTTCTCTTACAATTCCATCTATAAATATACTGAACAACAGTGGTGACATCACACATGCCAACATACTTTAACATGAGCCTCGCTATTCTAGTAAAGATTCTTCACTGCTTTCAATAACCTACCTCCTATTCCATACATTTGCAACATCTGCCACATTGCCCTCTGTCTACTCTATCATACACCTTTTCCAAATCCATAAATGCCTCAATAACCTCTTTACCCGTATCTAAATACTGCGAACACTTAGTTTACACACCCCCTACCCTTCCTGAAGTCTCCTTGTTTATCTGCTATCCTGCTCATCGTCGTACTCTTAATTCTTTCAATAATAACTCTACCATTCACTTTACCAGGTATACTCAACAGACTTATTTACAATATTATTTTTACACTCTCTTCTTTGTCACCTTTGCCTTTATACACAGGAACTATGCATGCTCTATGCCAATCCCTAGGTACCTTACCCTCTTCCATAAAAGCACCAACCACTCCAAAACTATGTCCTCACCTGTATTTAATATTTCTATCTGTATCGCATTAATCCCAGTTGCTTTACCCCTTTTCATTCTACCCACTGCCCCACGCATTTCCCCCACACTTACAACTAGTTCTACCTCACTCGTGTAAAATGTTATTCCTCCTTGCCCTATACACGAAATCACAGCTTCCCTATTTTCTTCAACACTTAACAATTAATCAAAATATTCCCTCCATCTTTCCGATACCTCTAACTCTCCATTTAATAACACTCATCTCCTATATTCAACTATCAAATCCATTTGTTCCCTAGGCATACTCAACTTATTAATCTAGCTCAAAAAAATTTCTTATTTTTAACAAAATTTGTTGATAGCTTTTCACCCTCTCATTTGTTTTCTTTTTACATTGCTTCACCACTCTCTTAACCCCTCTTTTTCTCTCCATATACTCCTCCTATGTTGCATCTCTTCAACTTTGCAAAAACCTCTCTTATGCTAATTTTTTCTCTCTCACTGCTCTCCATACAACATCATTCCACCAATCGTTCATCTTCCCTCCCGCACCCACTTTCCTGTAACCACAAACTTCTGCTGAACACTCTAACACTATATTCATAATTTTACCCCATACACCTTCTACTCCATTACCTAGGCTCACACTAGCCCGTCTGTCCTCCAATAGTTGCTAATATCTTACCCTAACTGCCTCCTTTAGTTTACAAACCTTTACCTCTCTCTTACTTGCTGCTTTCATTTTCCTTGTATCCCTCTACCTTTTATTGTCACTGTAGATACAACTAAAAATTATCTGATATATCTGTTGCCCCTCAATAAGCATGTACATCTTGAAGTCTACCCAACAGTCTTTTATCTACCAGTACGTAGTCCAACAAACTACTGTCAGTACGCCCTATATCATATCTTGTATATACTCATTTATTCTCTTTTTCTTAAAATATGTGTTACCTATAACCAAACCCCTTTCTATACAAAGTTTAATCAAAGGGCCCCCATTATCATTTACACTTGGCACCCCAAAATTACCTACTACACCCTCTCTAAATGTTTCTCCTGCTTTAGCATTTAGGTGTCCTTCCACAATTACTCTCTCACTTCGTTCAAAAGTTCCTACACACTCGCTTAACATCTCTCTCCTCTACATTCCTCTCTTCTCCAAGTGCATACACACTTATTATGACCCACTTTTCACATTAGACCCTTATTTTAGTCCACATAATCCTTGAATTTATACATTTATATTCCGTCCTCTCTCTCCATAACTGATCTTCAACATTATTACTACTCCTTCCTTAGCTCTAGCTTTCTCAGATACTCCTCACTTAATTTCATTTGTTTCTCCCCACTGAAACTCCAGTACCCCCTTCAGCTTTGTTTTGCTAAGGGCCAGGACATCCAAGTTCTTTTCATTCATAACATTAGCAATCATTTCTTTCTATCATCCGCATTACATCCGAGCACATTTAAACATTCCAGTTCTATAAAAATTTTCTTTGTATTGTTTTTAGTAGTTAATACTTCCTCTTTGGGCATAGATTAAGGAGGAAGAATTCTGTTCCACTTCCCCATGGAAATTAGCGGAAATAAACAAGAACAAGAACAAGAACTAGGAAGAAAATAGAAGAATACCCAAAAGGATTGTTATATATGTTTGTACATGTATGTGTAGTGTGACCTAAGTGTAAGTAGAAGCAACAAGACTTACCTGAAATCTTGCATGTTAATGAGGCAGAAAAAAGACCCAGCAATCCTACCATCTACCTGGAGTCTATCTGGAGGATATTCCGGGGATCAACGGCCCCGCGGCCCGGTCCACGACCATGCCTCCCGGTGGATCAGGGCCTGATCAACGAGGCTGTTACTGCTGACCGCATGCAGTCCAACGTACGAACCACATCATGGTTGACCTGGCACTTACTTTAGGTATCTGTCCAGCTCCCTCTTGAAGACAACCAGGGGTCTACTGGTAATACCCCTTATTGCTGGTGGGAGTCTGTTGAACAATCTTGGGCCCCAGATACTTATTGCATTTTCTCTTAGTGTACCAGTGACGCCCCTACTTTTTACTGGGGGTATGTTGCATCGCCTGCCAAGTCTTTTGCTTTCATATGGAGTGATTTCTGTGTGCATATTAGGGACCAGTCCCTCCAGAATCTTCCAGGTGTAGATTATGATACATCTCTCTCGCCTGCACTCCAGTGAGTACACGTCAAGTGCTTCCAGGCGTTCCTAGTAGTTAAGGTGTTTGATGGAACTTATACTTGCAGTAAAGGTTCTCTGTACATTCTCTAAATCTGCAATTTCACCTGCCTTGAATGGGGATGTTAATGTACAGCAGTACTCCAGCTATAGAGTGAACAAGTGATTTAAAAAAGGATCATCAATGGCTTAGCATCTCTTGTCTTGAATGTTCTCATTATCCATCCTATCAGTTTCCTCGCAGATGTGATAGTGGTACTGTTGTGGTCCTTGAAGGTGAGGTCTTCGGACAATACCGCACCCAGGTCCTTCACATTACTTTTCCTCTCTAGTGTACGATATGAGTTTGTAGTGTACTTAGTCCTAGCTATTATTTCCTCCAGTTTTCCATAACGGAGTAGTTGGAATTTGTCTTCATTGAACTTCATATTGTTCTCTGTTGCCCATTGGAAAACTTGGATTGTATCTTCTAGGAGCTTTGTCGTGTCCTCAATGGATGACACTCTCATGCAGATCCTAGTATCGTCTGCAAAGGATGATACAGTGCTATGGTTTACATCTTTGTCTCTGTCTGATATGAGAATGAAGAACAGGATGGGTGCGAGTACTGTGCCTTGTGGGACAAAGCTTTTCACTAAGGCAGCATCCGATTTAAATCTGTTTACCACTACTCTTTGTGTTCGATTGGTTAGAAAGTTGAAGATCCATCTGCCTACTTTTCCAGTTATCCCTATAGTACGCATTTTGTAAGAACATAAGAACATAAGAAAGAAGGAACACTGCAACAGGCCTACTGACCCATGCAGAGCAGGTCAATGTCCCCCAACCCCCGGATTAGACAAATGACCCACCCAGTCTGTCCACCTCCACTCAAGGAAGGAGCACGGCACCAAACCCAGCAGCACAAGCTAGTCAGGTCCAACTCACGCCCACCCTCACCCACTCATGTAATTATCTAACCTATTTTTAAAACTACACAACGTTTAAGCCTCAATAACTGTACTCGGGAGTTTGTTACACTCATCCACACCTCTATTACCAAACCACTGCTTTCCTATATCCTTCCTGAATCTGAATTTTTCCAACTTGAAACCATTGCGAGTCCTGTCTTGGCTGGAAATTTTCAGCACGCTATTTACATACCCTTTATTTATTTCTGTTTTCCATTCATACACCTCGATCATATCCCCCCTAATTCTACGCCTTTCGAGAGAGTGCAGATTCAGGGCCCTCAGTCTATCCTCATAGGGAAGATTTCTGATACATGGGATCATCTTTGTCATCCTCCTCTGTACGTTTCCCAGAGCATTTATATTCATTTTGTAATACGGTGACCAGAACTGAGCAGCATAGTCTAAATGAGTCCTAACCAAGGATATACAGAGTTGAAGAACAACCTGAGGACTTCTATTATTTATACTTCTAGATATGAAGCCAAGAATTCTGTTAGCTTTATTGCGAACACTAATGCACTGTTTCTTGGTTTTAGATCACTGCTAACCAGAAGTCCTAAATCCTTTTCGCAATCGGTAGTATTAAGATCTGCATTATTTAGTTTATATGTCGCATAGTTATTTTCCTGTCCAACATTTAGAACTTTGCATTTGTCAGTATTAAACTGCAACTGCCACTTCTACGACCATTCCTTCAATCAATTCAAATCATCCTGGAGTGCTCTAGTGTCCTCATTAAAATGAATTCGACGGCCTATTTTGGTGTCATCAGTAAATTTGCTTATGTCGCTATTTATTCATTCATATATGTCGTTTATGTAAACTGTGAACAAAAACGGGCACAACACTGACCCCTGAGGAGCACCACTTGTGACGTGCCCCGATTCTGATTTCTCCCCATTAATGCAAACTCTCTGCTGCCTATTTGTCAGCCATGCCTCTACCAAGGAAAAAATTTCCCCTCCTATTCTGTGTGCCTTAAGTTTTCTCAGTAGCCTCTGATTTGGAACTCTATCGAAACCATACCCCCGGCCGGGATTGAACCCGCGGTCATAGAGTCTCAAAACTCTAGCCCGTCGCGTTAGCCACTAGACCAGCTAGCCACAATAAGATTCATCCAACTAGGTATATTTCTACACCATAGGAGGGTTAGCACAGGCACCACTGTGACCACAAATGCAAGTTTTTACAGACGAATCTCCAGCTAGCGTGGCCGTGACGAACTCTAGCTCAAGTCCCTTCACTGCCGTCAACATGACTCAAGAAATAGTAATGACACGATTGCAAACAAACCATACCCCCGGCCGGGATTGTTTGCAATCGTGTCATTACGATTTCTTGAGTCATGTTGACGGCAGTGAAGGAACTTGAGCTAGAGTTCGTCACGGCCACGCTAGCTGGAGATTCGTCTGTAAAAACTTGCATTTGTGGTCACAGTGGTGCCTGTGCTAACCTTCCTATGGTGTAGAAATATACCTAGTTGGATGAATCTTATTGTGGCTAGCTGGTCTAGTGGCTAACGCGACGGGCTGGAGTTTTGAGACTCTATGACCGCGGGTTCAATCCCGGCCGGGGGTATGGTTTGTTTGCAATCGTGTCATTACGAACTCTATCGAAAGCCTTACTGAAGTCCATATACGCAATATCATATTCATTACCATGATCTACCTCCTCAAACACCTTAGTGAAAAATGTTAGTACATTCGTAAGACAAGAACGCCTCTTTGTAAAACCGTGTTGAGATTCATTAATCAATCTGTGCCTATCAAGATGGCTATGAATTGCTTCGGCAATTATTGATTCCATAAATTTTCCCACTTTGGAGGTAAGGCTTATTGGTCTATAGTTCGAAGCCAAGGACCTGTCACCCGCCTTATAAATAGGTATTACATTTCCCATTTTCTACTTATCAGGCACTATGCCAGTTTGTAGTGATATGTTAAAAAGATTAGCCAAAGGTATGCTAAGTTTCTCTTTACATTCCTTTAACACCCATGCAAACAGTTCATCAGGGCCTGGGGATTTGTTAGGTTTTATTTTCTCTATTTGTCTGAGGACCATGTCACTAGTTACCGCAATCACGCATAGTTTATTAACGTCTTGTTCTACATATTCTATTATTTCAAGAATATCGCTAGTATTTTCCTGGGTGAAAACTGAGAGGAAGTAGGTATTGAGAATTTCACACATATCCCTATCACTGTCAGTGATTTGAGCAGAGTTACTCTTAAGTGGGCCAATCTTCTCACTAATCTTACTTCTGTATACCTGAAAGAACCCTTTTGGGTTAGTCTTTGAATAACTTGCGATCTTAGCTTCATAAGCCTTTTTTGCTTTTCTTATTTCTTTCTTTATTTCACTCTTTAATTGAATATATTGATTTCTTAACTGCCCATCCCCTCTTTTGATACGCCTATATATGCCTCTCTTTTGACCAATGAGATGTTTTAATCTATTGTTCATCCATTTGGGATCATTTTTGTTAGATCTAATTTCCGTACTCGGAACAAAAGTTGTCTGGGCAGCTAGAACGTCATATTGGCAACCAAGATCACCTACCTGACCCATAGTCAGGAAAGTCCAATTTAGCCCCCCTAAGTAATTTTTCAGTCAAAATGAAGTCGGCCAAGCGAAAATCTGGGACAGAGATTTGATTGCAGTTATCTGGGTAATTCCATGATATATTGAAACTTAGTGATTTGTGATCACTTTCCCCAAGCTCATCATTAACCTCAAGATTATTAATTAATGACTCTTTGTTGGCAAGAACCAAGTCAAGCAGATTGTTTCCTCTAGTTGGTTCTGTCACAACCTGTTTCCTAAAAAGCAATCCTGAACCGTAAACAAGAGAGTCCTAGACTCAAGATGTCCTGTCATATTGTTCCAATCAAATTTTTCTAAAGTTAAAATCTCCCATTATCACAACATTTTTCATATCTAGATGCCTTTTGAATTTTTGTCTATAACAGCTTACTGGAAATCCCTATCAAGGTTTTTGGGGGGGTATAAATCACACTAAAATTAATTTGACGCGACCCTCGAGAAATTGTAGCCAAACTGATTCAGTGTTCGATGTTTCTAATCTTATATCATGTCTAAGACAACAATTCAAATTTTCTCTGACATACATCGCCACACCACCCCCCTTCCTGTTGACCCCATCAGTGTGGAATAGTTTATAACCCTGTATGTTGCATTCAGAAGTCTTTTCTTTATCTTTCAGGTTGAACCAGGTCTCTGTTATACCAATAATATCTATATTACCTACACTTGCAAGTAATTTTAGCTCATCTATCTTATTTCTTAGACTCCTACTATTTGTATAGTAAACCTTAAGGGAGCTAGTCACTCGTTGCCCTCTACTATCTCTCTTTGTTTGTTGATCATTTGATTTGCCATTACTAGCAACTTTATTCTGAATATTGTCTTTTAAACATATCCCCATCCCTTGCATACATATCACATTTGCCAAAGAATAGGTCCCAGTTATCAATGAATGGGATTGCAAGTTCTTTGCAGTACCTATCTAGCCAACAATTTATACCAATTGCTCTAGACATCCATTCATTGCCCATTCCCTTTCTAGGCAAGATGCTACATATGACTGGGATCCCTTCCCTAGACCTAACTACTTCTATGGCTGACTTGTACTTATCCAGCAGCTCCTGTCTCCTGCCCTTCCCAATGTCATTACCCCCAGCACTAAGACAGATAATGGCCTTGTTCCCATTACCTGACATAATACTATTCAACCTGCTGACTATGTCACCAACACCAGCTCCTGGAAGGCACACTCTCTGTGTGACGTTTATGTCTCTGTTACAAAAAGCACGGTCCATATATCTTACCTGAGAATCAGTGGTACCTTCAACCTCATTTAACCACTTTTTTAACACTCGCCTGGGAACAGAGAATCGTTTTTTCCACTTCACATCTTCTCTGTTCCCCCCTCCTTTACCCCTTCCTTTTTTCTAACTGTAAACCCAAACTTGCCACTTAAAGCAGCTGCCACTATCACTGCTAGGACCCATTTCCCTTTCCTTACAACTAAATCCTTCTCAAAAAACTCGCCCCAAGCTTCACCCTTTCCTTTTTTCCCTCCGGGAAGAAGTAGAACCCCTTTCCTTTTCTTCAACCTTTAACCTGAGCTTCTAAAAACCTTCAACAAGCCAGGGTGCTTGGGAAACCCCCCCATGCAACCCCAGAGTTTAGGACAGGTTTAAACTGGGGGGTGACCACTGCCCCTCAGCTTTGTGTGCTTTTAAACACCATGGTCCGCACTTATCAAAGGTTTTGGGAAAACTCTGTGTAACAACATCTGCATTCTGTTTTTTTCTCCAATGCATTTAAGACCATATCATAGTGGTCAGCCGTTGCGAGAGGCAGGAGCGACCTCTCTGAAACCCCTGTTTTCCCTGGGTTGTGCAATTTTGGGAATCCATTTGGGTTTGCTATCTGCTTTTTAGAACTTTTAATATTTTTATGACATGGGACTTTTAAAGCTATTGGGTCTATAGTTCTAGCTGCTGCTTTGCTGCCACCTTTGGTGGGTATATCATGTTTTTGACTGTGAAACTCTGCCTGTGTTATCTCTTCTCCAATGCATACTTAGCCCATGTAAGGGTTTTACGTTGAAGAAGGAGCGACTGCCCGAGTGTTTCCCTGGGTTGCTGTTTGCATGCAGTTGGTTTCTATCTTGGTTTAGGTTTATTCAAATATTTTATACATGGGGCGTTAAATGCTATTTTAATATTGTTAGTGTCTTCTTGCCACTTTAGTGGGGCTATGATACATTGTTCGTAGTGATTTGAAATCACGCCTGTGTCTTTAGTGTCTTGTCATAGGATATTAGGTCTGAGAGGGGCCACATTTAAAACATGGTTTTGCATTTGGGCCTGGGGCAAGTGCATGGGCAATTTTCGTTTTATTCACTAGTCTTTTAGTCTCGTCTTCGAAAATTGTTTGGTTTTCTATCTTTAGCTCAATTAGTGCTCCTGTACAGAGCGTTTACATTTCGTATTCAGATTATTTCTTTGCAGTGGTCTGTGGGATTCCGTCTTGTCTGAGTGGGGGCCCATTTTCTACATTATTCTTCCTATTTTTTGCATAGAAAGAAATATTTCGAATTTTTTTTCAATTTCCATGTAATTTAGATCCCCTTTCCCCTGGTCCATTATGGGCTATTTAACTTTAGTCCCAGTTTTCATTCCTTGGTTGTGCTAGTGTATAATAAATACCGAATTCTGAGAGTTAGATTCTTTCAACTCTGGAGGATCTCTCTCTGTCGTTTACCCTTGGTTTACTTTTCAATAGAAATATACCTGAAGCATACTTTTACAAGATTGGTTAGGTCCATGTAATTTGATTCTTTCACAACATGTCTAGTGAGGGCATTAGTTTATGATCCCAGTGTGGTCTTGTTGAAAATCATTTTATATAGTCTATGTTCTTAATGGACCATGTGCATCATTGGATATCTTTATTGTAGAGTTTCGCCATCCAGTGGCTTCTCAATACAGATAGGGATAATGAGAAGTTGACATATCAAGTGATGGTAATCATTCCTACTTCGGATTTTAGTGTTCGCATCTTGGGTGGTTGCACGAGTGGGGAAAGGAGAAAGGCAAAGGAGACTGACGGTATATAGGCGTCAGTGGATAGGGACGTGTAGAAGACGAGGGCATAGTCACTGGTAGACGGGATTCCCCAGTGGAAGTAGGTCCTACCCAAAGGGATGGGTTAGTAGTTGTAGCTGTGAAGAAGGTCTTGTAGATGTCCTCTGAACCAAGATTCCATGATGTTGCAGTGTCTGACAAGTTGTGCAAGAAAGGTATATAATACCGACAATATAAAAGTTAAGACACATGTGCAACATCTGGATATCTTTATTGTGACGTTTCGCCATCCAGTGGCTTTATCAATACAGATTCTAGGACATAATTAGAAGACAGTAGAACTATATACAATTATGAATGGCGAAACGTCACAATAAAGATATCCAGATGTTGCACATGTGTTTTAACTTTCATGATGTTCTTGTTTTTGAAGTTGCATTTGGTAAAGGTACCCTCATATCTGTATGAATTTTGCTGATCAGGGCTCATGTGCATGTAGGTCGACTTCAATTAGATTGTGATCAGAATTTGTTGTTCTTGATATTGTTAATTCCTTACCAGGTCCTCATTATTTGTGAAAATAAGGTCCAGTGTGTTCTACAGTCTTGTTGGTTCCGCTATCTGCTGACTTAGGGTGTGTTTGTTGCAGAAATTCAGTAGCTCCTGCGTGTATGACTTTTCATTTGAGCTGCCTCCACAGATAATTTCTGCTACAACATTATTTGCTATATTCTTCCATTTTGCATGTCTTAGATTGAAGTCACCAAGCAGCAAGATATTTGGGGATGGGGCTAGATGCATGTCACCCGTTCACCGCCAAGTAAAAATAAATTCTCATTGGTTACATAATGAGACATACACCTCACTTCCTACAAGAGTGATGGACTGAACACATCGATTCCAGGTTGAGGGACTGATTACCTCAAACTAATACTCTCCTTACCCATTTCTACTTTGTATTGGACTGATGCAGCCACTGTGTGGCGAAACGTTTCTTCAATAAAGATTCCCATGTGTTGCATAAGTGTCTCAATTCTTCACCTCACGGTTTACATATTATTGAGGCTCATGATGACAACCCTAATGTAATACTAATTAAGAACATAAGAACATAAGAAAGAAGGAGCACTGCAACAGGTCTCCTGGCCTATGCGAGGCAGGTCCAATTCCCCTACCGGCTTAAGCCAATGCCTTGACCTAGTGAGGTCAGACACGTCACTTAAGGGAGGAGCACGGCATTCGACTTAGTGGCACAAGCTAGTCAGGTCCAACTCACATCCACCCACACCCACTCATGTATTGAGTGAGTCGGCGATGCGTCTGTTTTACTGTGCACTCAATATTCTTCCAGTGAACAATAGCGCAATAACAAATGAATCCACAAAAGGCCTAGGAACTAGGCTCTAAAATGGTTATCATGACAAGATCTGAATTTTTATATACTATATCTGGTACTTTATTTTCAATAATAAGATACCTTGACATATCAAATAAGTTATTATAATGTCTATCTCTACTGTATATTCCTCAGTAAGTGGACTATCAAACATAGTGTTCAAGAAAGTGATAATAAGGTTATTCACAAGATTTCCAATTAATCATAATCGGTGCGTATATCAAACTGTCAATACAAGAAAGAAAGATTTAGCCTGGCTTATATAACATCAGTTAATATTGTGAAAATGGTATATAATTCTAACAAAAGCTGAACAAGACACAGGTGCAACTATTTATTGTTGATATTGTTTGACATAGATGTACTAAGTTATAATGTATATTTACTTTCAGGTGCTTTATTTTTCAATGTTATTGACTTCATTGTGAAAGAATAGGCAACAGAACAGGCAAAATTGTTAATTCTTTATTTAATACCTATACATGATTTATTCAATGATCATGTTGTTATAACCATTTTTTTGAGTCAGTTACCTTCAATGATGACATTGAATCTGTGATAATCAAGGAGTCACACTCGTTGTCAAAAGTTAACTTTAATGCTACTAGGATAGAAAATTATTAATTTTGCATAGTAGGAGCCCAGTTTATAAACTTTACACCTAATTCAACACGAGACCTACAATATAGTTGTCAGCTATGGAGGCGGCAACAAAGCAGATGTAACCCTGCCAGAAGACTCCTGCTTACATCCATCAGTGTCTATATTTGTGATATATTATTACTCAATGAGAAATTTCTTCGTAAGGAGTTGCCTTTACAAGTGATTTAAAAAAAGGATTATTACTGATGAGCTTCTTGGGAGAGACTTCAAGATATGTGATATTAAATGATTACAGTTTCAGAGGAGGGTGAAACGCTTGTGTAGTCTCGAACAATGCTAAATAATAAATTACCAAATTCTAACATTAACTAGTTAATCTAAAGTCTCAGTCAACTATATAGTTATTATCCTCGAAAACGAATTTGACAAATATTGTTCAAATTACAGTGTTAGTCCAACATCAGGACTTCCTTCAAACAAACAGACAAGTTTAGTCCAACATCAGGACTTCCTTTAAACAAACAGACAAGTTTAGTCCAACATCAAGACTTCCTTCAAACAAACAGACAAGTTTAGTCCAACATCAGGACTTCCTTTAAACAAACAGACAAGTTTAGTCCAACATCAGGACTTCCTTTAAACAAACAGACAAGTTTAGTCCAACATCAGACTTCCTTAAACAAACAGACAAGTTTAGTCCAACATCAGGACTTCCTTTAAACAAACAGACAAGTTTAGTCAACATCAAGACTTCCTTCAAACAAACAGACAAGTTTAGTCCAACATCAGGACTTCCTTTAAACAAACAGACAAGTTTAGTCCAACATCAAGACTTCCTTCAAACAAACAGACAAGTTTAGTCCAACATCAGGACTTCCTTTAAACAAACAGACAAGTTTAGTGCAACATCAAGACTTCCTTCAAACAAACAGACAAGTTTAGTCCAACATCAGGACTTCCTTTAAACAAACAGACAAGTTTAGTGCAACATCAAGACTTCCTTTAAACAAACAGACAAGTTTAGTCCAACATCAGGACTTCCTTCAATCAAACAGACAAGTTTAGTCCAACATCAAGACTTCCTTCAAACAAACAGACAAGTTTAGTCCAACATCAAGACTTCCTTCAAACAAACAGACAAGTTTAGTCCAACATCAAGACTTCCTTCAAACAAACAGACAAGTTTAGACTTAACAAACGGCATTGTTTCTACTTTCAGAATTTTCATGTTAGAATTTCTACGTACTCAACTTTCTCTGTCAACTTCTTCTCCTGCTTTCTCCTGGCAGTAATAAATATCATATATTAATACATAATAATAAAATATTAAGTAAATAAATTATTATAATAATAACAATAACAATAAAAAATTATGTATTAAGATATAAATAATTTTAGAAGTATTTATGGAGGCAATAGAGTTTATCCACTTTGTAGGAGAAAAAAAAGAATATTTTCTTCGATATATGTAATGAAAGTAACATTAAGTAAAAAATAATTAGGGATTATTTTCAGATTAATTACAATCAGTAATAGATTATCTAGTAATTAAGAAAAGTAAAATGGTTTTAATCTCAGGGTATTAATGTATCGATAGTGGCATATCAAATCTAATGCCAAAGAGAATCTGCAGAAGACGTTAGAATGAACATCCGGCATATTAGTGGTCAAGAATGTGTCAATAATGCTGTGCTTACCACTCCTCAGTAATTATTTATATTATTACTACTATTACTATTGCTGTTACTACTATTAATTCTACTACTGCTGATACCACTACTACTGCTGTACTGCTTCTGATACTACTTCTGCTAATGCTAATACATATACTACAACTATAACTACTACTATCGCTGCTACTTCTGCTGCTTCTGCAGTGCTGATGCTTCTACTGCTACTGCTACTACTGTTACTACTGCTACTACTTCTTCTACAACTACTACTACTAGTAGTAGTAGCAGTGTTTCTGCTACTGCTTCAGCTACTACTACTACTACTACTACTACTACTACTACTACTACTACTACTACTACTACTACTACTACTACTACTATTACTACTACTACTACTGCTGCTGCTGCTGTTGCTGCTGCTGCTGTTGCTGCTATTACTTCTACTCTATTTATTGCTACTAATACTACTACTTCTACTACTAATGTTACTATTGTTACTACTAGTACAACTATTTCTACTGTTACTACCATTTATGCTACTATTACTACTGATACTACTAATATTAACAAAATTACGATTACTTCTATTACTATTACTACTACTATTAATAATAATATTAACAAGGAAAATAATAATAATAATAATTATGAAAATAATAAGTAATTTTGTAGAGATCTGCCATTTCCAATACGGAATCTGTTTCTAAATGGCTGGATTTTTCCACACAGAATGTTTTACTATATGAGCTTGTTTCTCTCCACATACTGAATGATTCATGTGATGGACACGACCTGAACTGTCATAAATACTTTCAGGCTACTAGTCTTACTCTGGTTATGACAATATCATTGCTAGAATCAGACTTTTCAATAGACTTACAAATTTCTCTATGATGGGCAATGGAAATGCTAGATCATATCTGCTTGGTTTTATTTTTTTAAAAGTTATTTAAAAGTCCATTTACCAATGGTTTTCAAACCTTTGTTTGGGAATCCAAAAATATTTATTCGACATTCGCTTTGTTTATTATTATTTACGCCTAAGGCCAATAATAGAGAAATCATAAAAGCCTGACATAAACCCCTTTGTGCAAGTTTCTGGCCTCGTACAGAAGCATGTTACTATCAGACCTCAGGCTGTTTACAACGAACAAAGAGGATAATGAAACTCATAAAATATTTGTAGTTTCACTTTTGTATCCTGAGATACAGCTGTACTACATAATAAAGTCTTTAATAACATTTATATAAATATTAATGACATAATTATTGCATATTATTCTCACCAACCTGAGCTTTATAAACTTTAATTCACCGGATAACCATTGAAAGGTGAACAGATTTCCAGAGAAAACAGGTTGAGGGACAGACCGTGAGAATGCTAAGGTATGGAGAGCACAATTTTTTTTTATTTATTAAAATTGGATTCATCAGCAGTGTGCTGCAAGTTTAAAGTTGGGTGACAAGAATTCGAGAGACAATTACTGGACGTCAGATGCAAGTGACGTGAAGATAAAAGCTTGGGTCACAATTGATGGATGAGTACTGTCGATGTTAGGTGAAATTCATAGACAGTGTCGACATTCAACTGAATTCTCACCTCCCGCCTAACACCTGCTAAACACCCAGTAACTTCCCTAACCTCTGCCTGGCAGACGCTCCACTCCCATCATCTGCCCTCATCACCTGTCTGGCAGATACTCCACTTCCATCATCTGCCCTCATCACCTGTCTGGCAGATACTCCACTTCCATCATCTGCCCTCATCACCTGTCTGGCAGATACTCCACTCCCATCATCTGCCCTCATCACCTGCCTGGCAGTTACTCCACTTCCATCATTTACCCTCATCACTTGCATGGAAGACGCTCCACTTCTGTCAACTGTCCTTATCAACTGTCTGCCGACGCTCTACACCTATCACTTGAAGTCACTTTACTTTGAAGATCTTGTTCCTTGAAGTACAAACGACTCATTAGACAAATCAATACTACACCTCTTATTGTTATTACAACAATTTGTCATATTTTAAATCTTCCTTCACTTTTTGAATTTGTTTGACTATCGTAACTCATAACTCTGTGGAGAGTGGCAGTAGTCGGAACTGAGGCGCCAGCAGAGTTGGATGATACCTGCAGCCTGGAGCAGATATCTTGCTCGTTATTGGCCACCTGGATAATACATGCTACCATCAGTGACCATTCACCTGGATGATATTTGCTCTTAAGTTCAGGTGTAGCTTTATTTACTAGTCACTTGGAATATACCTGTTTCCAGATATATATGTATTACTTTTCTTCCAGGACTACTTTTACTTCTAGGAATAAGTTACTAGCCATCTATTAATAGATTTACTAAGAAGCACGAACTTGTTGAACATGGAAGATGAATTTCAGGTTAATAAGGCTGCCAGCGATAATGATAACTGTCCATACAAAGACGATGTGGAGAACAAATCTGAAGCTTTTTATTGTGCCCAGTGTGGTGAGGGTATCATTTGTTGCAGGAGAAACACTGACAGTTGTTACTGGTAATGTCATCGCAGTGGATGTAATATTTAACTCTGTAAACTGTGTTATTTCTGTAGAATCCGAATACAGTTGCTTTAGACTCACTTGTGGTTCACACTCGATGCTGTAGAAGGCTCCTCCTTCAACGAAAACACTTACCTCAGCCAATGGGTTAATAGCGTAATTTTCACTGGCCAGAACTGAATGAGTATTAACATACACACGATAGATGTCTTTATGAATGACCACTTCTACTTTGTTCCATGTAAAATTTCCAAGTATTCTCTTCATAGTCTTTCTCACAGGACGAGGAAAACCTCCAAAACTATTGCGAAATGTTGCAGTGAACTGGAGGCTCTTAAAGTCCGGAAGTGTGTGAAGGAAGAAAGTTGACGAAATCACGAGACTTATTAACTTCGTTGTTATTGGAGACTTAGGAGAAGAATATATGTAACATCCACTGTAACAGTCATATGCCGCTAAAACAGCTTCCTGGTGTTCATGACAAATGAAGAAATCGGCTGATGTGCTATCAATGGTTGAGAAGATAGATGTTGAAGAATGTTCAGAAATAGAAAACTCTACTTTGTCCTTTTTAATTCCTACTTCTAAGTTTGTCCAGGATCCTGTAGTGAAGAGACTTTTCGGCCACGAGGAAGTTGTGACGATATCAGTCCCGCAATGTTCAAGATAGAGTTTCACATAAATTTGACCTTGTTGATGCACCAGACGGAGAGAGTTGAAGATTTTGCTGTTGTTTTTGACGTAGAGATTGGCGACCCAAGTGATGCTAGTGGGCCGAAGACTAACCCTCGTGGGCAGTGTAGCACAAGCATGACCTGGGGGATACACGAGGCAAGGAACATTCTGAGGTATAACTAGTCTGATGCTAGTGATTGAGAATAGCATCTGCAGTACATATAACAATATCTTCCATGGTCTCAACATCTCCATCACAAGACGTGTGTCAACCACAATCTAGTGGTGAAGAACTTCTGTCCTGTAAAGCCAGAGTTTATTTCTTTAAAATATAATAAATACAGATAGCAAGAAATTTTTTTCTAAAACACTATCTGAAATTTAGTCATTGGCTAAGTTGTCGTCACCTGAGGTTCACCGTGTTTATAAACACGAATCAGGACATTCTCTCTCCACGTAGTACCCAATCACAAAACAAATAAAAATTATTTCATATCATGCCCCGCCCCTCTGTCTCCCTACATCATGAGTTACTCAGTGTTTCAGGAAGTTAGAAACAATAACACTGTGATATCAGTTACTTCTCAGCTCCGGTATCATTCACTGTTTGTATGTTTATGTGTATGAAAAAGAATATTCCACATAAGAATGATAGTATTTCAATCGGAGGTGCTCCTCCTGAAGCGCAATATACAAAATGAATAAATAATTAAATAATTATATATATATATATATATATATATATATATATTATATATATATATATATATTTATATATATATATTATATATATATATATATAATATATATATATATATATATATATATGCAATAAGATCACAGTAAACAGGTGATTTCAGAATATGCAAAACAACCACTGTGAAAGAATAGAGAATTTCCAAGCGCTTTCGTGCCTACTCACATTATCAAGGAACTATGAAAGTAAAGCATCCAAGGAAGGTATATAAGGGGTTTTGCCAACACCTCACTATCAGATCCCACAACAGTTAAACACCTGACGCGCGCCGGCCCAACTGGACAGGTCCTTCGCACAACCCACCAACAAACTATTCTACCCAAGAAATAAGAAATTTTAAAATTTATTATTTGTCAAGTGTATTATTAAATTCTTCCCAAATTCTATTAATTATAAATGGATCTAATTTATATAAACCAAAGGAAATATAGACACATCCGTCAGCATTTTGGGGTGAATTCTTTATCAAAAGTTTTTTCACTGTATCAAGACTTTTAAATACAACTTTAATATTAAAAGTCTTAAGAAGAGAAGGCATATCAACCAAGTTTTCATGGTAAGGGAGAACCAACATATTTTTAGTTGAATAAGGCTGGTTGTCCCTTTTTGGATTGTAAACAGTATTTCTAGCAATTTTAAATGACTTATCAATTACGTTTCTTTGGTATTTCAAATCATTACCTATTTCATAAATTTTGGATATTTCTTCATCTATGAACTCTGGACTACAAATACGTAAAGTTCTCAAAAACATTGATGTGAAAACAGACAGTTTAACTCTATCTTGATGTGAAGAATAATAGTGGACATAGGAACAGTTATTTGTAGGTTTTCTGTAAATTTTAAATTTGAATTCATTATTACCCTTAATAATTAAAACATCTAGAAAAGGCAATGAGTTATTTTCTTCAAACTCAATAGTAAAGTTTATAGAATGGGGTAAGCCATTTAATTTGCCAAGGAAATGTTGTATATCTACATTTTTGGGCATAAGACACAAAATATTATCAACACATCTGAACCATTTAGCTCTATTAGGGAGGATTGTGTTAAGCAACCTTGTTTCAAAAAATTCCATGTATAGGTTACTAAAAACAGGTGAAAGAGGATTTCCCATTGCCATACTTTCCCATTGCCATACAGCTGAAAGAGGATTTCTCATTGCCATACCTCTGAGTGTAAAACTTATCATTAAATACAAATTTTGCATCAACAATGAAAAGCTTAATAAGTTTAATGATAGTAGGAACTGGCAATGGTAAATCATCATTAACAAGTTCTTAAGATAAGAAACTTAATAAACCATCAACAGGAACTTTCGTAAACAAGGAAGTAACATCAAAATTTACCATGTTAAAACCATTTAAGTCAATCAAGGAGCTTAATTTATCAACTAAATCTATGTTGTTTTTAACATTAAATTTTGCCAACAATAGGGCTCAAAATGTCAAGAAGCCATTTGGATAATTTATATGAAACTGATCCTATGATCATATAAATTGCTGTACTTCCCATGTCAGGACTCAAGTCCGGCCTGCCGGTTTCCCTGAATCCCTTCATAAATGTTACTTTGCTCTCACTCCAACAGCACATCTAGTACTGAAAACCATTTGTCTCCATTCACTCCTATCAAATACGCTCATGCACCCTTGCTGGAAGTCCAAGCCCCTCACACACAAAACCTCCTTTACCCCCTCCCTCAAACCATTCCTAAGCCGACCCCCTACCTCGCCTTCCCTCCACTACAGATTTATACACTCTCGACGTCGTTCTGTTTTGCTCCATTCTCTCTGCATGTCCGAACCACCTCACCAACCCTTCCTCAGCCCTCTGGATAATGGTTTTGGTAATCCTACACATTCCCCTAATTTCCAAACTACGAATTCTCTGCATTATATTCACTCAACACATTGCCCTCAGACATGACATCTCCACTGCCTCCAGGATTCCTCTAGTTTCAACATTCATCACCCATGCTTCACACCCATACAAGAGTGTTGGCACACCTAAACTTTCATACATTCTCCTCTTTGCCTCCACGGACGAATTTCTTTGTCTCCACAGACGTCTAAGTGTACCACTCACCCTTTTATCCTCATCAATTCTGTGATTCACTTCATCCTTCATAGACCCATCAGCTGACACTTCCATTCCTAAATATCTGAATACATTCACCTCCTTCATACTCCCTCCCTCCAATCTGATATCTAATCTTTCGTCACTTAATATTTTTATCCTCATAACCTTACTGTTTCCTATATTCACTTTTACTTTGCTCCTTTTACATACCTACCAAATATTATATATATATATATATATATATATATATATATATATATATATATATTATATATATATATATATATATTATATATGTATATATATATATATATATATATATATATATATATATATATATATATATATATATATATATATATATATATATATATTATATTATATATTATATATATATATATATATGCAAAACAACCACTCTGAAAGAATAGAGAAATTCCAAGCGCTTTCGTGACTACTCACATTATCAAGGAACTATGAAAGTAAAGCATCCAAGGAAGCTATATAAGGGGTCTGGTCGGCACCTCACTATCAGATCCCACAACGGTTTAAACACGTGACGCGCGGGCGAGCCAACTTGGAAAGGTCCTTGGCACAACTCACCCCACAAACTATTCTACCCAAGAAATAAGAAATTTTAAAAATTATTTGTCCAGTGTATTATTAAATTCTTCCCAAATTCTATTAATTATAAATGGATCTAATTTATATAAACCAAAGGAAATATTCATATTATTGTCAAAACTGCTTTTTATGAAACAAGATTCAATTATATTCCTGTCGACCATGGACTTGCTTGATACTACTTTCTCAACTTTTTGAAAATCAATTGGATGGTTAAAATCTCTTACATGAATAAATAGAGCATTGGAATCTTGTCCAGTTCTAATGCTATATTTATGTTGTTTTAATCTTAGTTCGAGATTTTTACCAGTTTGACCGTAATAAACTTTATCGCAAATTTTACAAGGAATCTTATAGACACATCCATCAGCATTTTGGGGGGAATTCTTTATCAAAAGTTTTTCTACTGTATCGAGATTTTTGAATACAACTTTAATATTAAAAGTCTTAAGAAGAGAAGGCATATCAACCAGGTTTTCATGGTAAGGGAGAACCAACATATTTTTATTTGAATAAGGCTGGTTGTCCCTTTTTGGATTGTAAAAAGTATTTCTGGCAACTTTAAAAGATTTATCAATTACATTTCTTGGGTATTTTAAATCATTACCTATTTCATAAATTTTGGATATTTCCTCATCTATGAACTCAGGACTACAAATTCGTAAAGCTCTCAGAAACATTGATGAGAAAACAGACAGTTTGACTCTATCTTGATGCGAGGAATAATAGTGGACATAGGAACAGTTATTAGTAGGTTTTCTGTAAATTTTAAATTTGAATTCATTATTACCCTTAATAATTAAAACATCTAGAAAATGCAATGAGTTATTTTCTTCAAACTCAACAGTAAAGTTTATTGAATGGGCTAAGCTATTTAACCATCCAATTGATTTTCAAAAAGTTGAGAAAGTAGTATCAAGCAAGTCCATGGTCGACAGGAATATAATTGAATCTTGTTTCATAAAAAGCAGTTTTGACAATAATATGAATATTTCCTTTGGTTTATATAAATTAGATCCATTTATAATTAATAGAATTTGGGAAGAATTTAATAATACACTGGACAAATAATTTTTAAAATTTCTTATTTCTTGGGTAGAATAGTTTGTGGGGTGAGTTGTGCCAAGGACCTTTCCAAGTTGGCTCGCCGCGCGTCACGTGTTTAAACCGTTGTGGGATCTGATAGTGAGGTGCCGACCAGACCCCTTATATAGTTTCCCTTTGGAGCTTTACTTTCATAGTTCCTTGATAATGTGAGTAGTCACGAAAGCGCTTGGGAAAATTTCTCTATTCTTTCAGAGTGGTTGTTTTGCATATTCTGAAATCACCTGTTTAATTGTGATCTTATTGCATAAATATATATATATATAAAAATTATTATATATATTATATATATATATATTATATATATATATATATATTTATATATATATATATAAATATATATATATATATATTTTATATAATATATATAATATATATATATATATATATATATATATATTGTTACGTTGGTTTGTCCCTTATTACTTTGATTGAAAGGTTCTCATTTACATGTTCTAGTGTGGGGTAGCTTTTACTTAATGCCTTATTGTCTGGGGGTAATACTTACTCATGGCTGATCATCTTGAGTGTCTCTGATACCCTTTCACCAGCCCTTTTCACAGGTTATGTAAACTACTACTATAAAAATATAACTGTATTCTCAATAGTTTAAGTACAGAATATACAATCACAGCCTCCATTTTCAAAAAAAATCTACACACTCCATCCTGTGCTCCACATGGTGTGTTCAACACTCTTCCTTCTCTCTCCTTGACATAACTCGGGGCTAACCAGTGTTTTGACACATTTTAGTCACCCTGGGTATGGTGGCCAAAACTTAAATTATAAAAACTCACCCCTGGAGCACACAGATGCCCCAAAAGAAGGAGAAGGACCCAGAGATCCTGCCAGGTTGAAGGTCAGCCACAGAAGAGAGAGAGTCAGAGAGAGGGAGAGAAGAGAGGAAGCCTACCTAAGCTCCTCCACCAAAACAAAAGACTGTTGCCAAGCACAATTCTCAGTTCCCCACAATTCTACCACCCCCTTAAATTTTACTTTTACAAAAAGAAATACAACTTTATAAACTACTTATTTAAAATTGTGTGTTTATGTGTCTATAATTAACCTATTATATTGAGAAAAATAGGTTTGACCCACTGCCTCTCAGTCATAAGGTTGATCAGCCCTTCTGACTTTTTAGAGCAAAGTCCCCATCAATTAAATATAATTAGGTATTATTATAGAACTTTTACTTATAAATACATGTTGGGTCTATACCCCATAACACCCCCACCCCCAGACAAAGTCTCACAAAAGCAAAGCCGTGTCCCCAGGATACGGCTAGTAAAAAGTATATTGCTTAAGTCTGAAGGCGGTAAACAAGACTACTAAAATGCTACATATTTCCTAGCACCATAACTACTCTTCACTTTACTGTTATTTACAACAGATTGCAGAATTTTTAGAAAAGCATTTTAACCATACCCATATTACTCAAGGGTGTAACATTTAAAATTTTTAGTGACTTTTAAACAATACACATTACAATGCAAAAATTGCACACAATGCCCACTGTGAAACCCCGCCCCAACAGGCCTGTGCCTGCAACGGTAACCAGCAAGCAACTGGTACTCCAGGGTGGCATCTTCCTGATCAGGAGACGAGAGTAGAGCCAAACCCAGAGCAGTCAGGTGTACACCAGGCAGGAAACTTCAAAAAACATTGTCAAGGTGTCTCTCACTTGGTGGCCGAACCAAACAGTGAGACTTCCAGTCAACACTCACGACCCTTTAAAACATGGTCAGGCACTCAAGCCCATCTTCCGAGGTCCCACTCCACACAGATCCTCCAAACTTAGAAGGGAGGCTTTTCATAGAACATGGAGGGGTCCAGGGGACCACAAAGGCAAACCGTCGGCCGTTTTGTATATGAGCACACCCAAGACACAACATCACATACCTTCCTGAACGTCTCATGTTACCGAAGGTTGTCAACCACTGCCTCAACTCACATTTAAGTAAAACCCTGACCCTCGTCACACTTTTGGCTCTGACTCGACTCCTTCACAGTCAGATGGTGGTAGAGAGTACTCAGGCTCGCTGAGAGTTCACCACTGCAAAAACAACAAGGTCAGCACAAGACAAACACTGTGTACAAAGTACGCACCATGCATCTACAGAAACATCTAGAAGAGCATCAGCAACCACATTCTCTGAGCCTTTTATATATTTAACTTTCAAATTAAAAGGCTGTAGGAACAAAGCCCATTTTAAGAGTCTGATTTTAGTCACCATACACAGGAACAGGATGAAGAGATCCTGAGACATTGTACAAATGCTGAATAGCCAGCCCAAAATGAAAATTTTCTTTCCTGTGGAAAAATGTTGACATTTAAACTTAGAAGGTTGTCATGGGACAGTAACAGTTCTGCAAAAATCTCGCAGTGCAACAGCAAACCCCAAAAGGGACATCTCTTTGCACCCAGGTTGGATACATCAAGTTTCACAAACACCATCATGTTCCATCTTACACACAAATTTTAAACACACAATGAACACAATCTCCATTACACACATTAAAATGGTGCTTGAACACAGACCATGGAAATCACATCTTCCATGTTTTAGCTTATTTAAAATGTTTGCATCTTTTAGTGCATAAGTATAAATCTTTCTAATTCTGTAAACCTTAGTGATAAACGTACCTGTGGTAGTCAGTGTTTATGCCCAGGGTGCCATCTAATTTGGGAACCATGAAGCATGGGAATGCCCACTGACTCTCATTAAGCACTACAAACTAGTGTTGGAAGAATTTCACTTCTTCCTCCATCTCCAATTTTTCACACAGAATTTTCCCACACAAAAATTGTTGAATTTGGGCCCTCAGCTTCCTTAACAATTTCTTCATGGAGTTTCAACTTTTCCCCATTACTGACATCCCAAACTTTTATAAAATTCCAAGGTGGCTGAGCCAACTCTCCAACATTTTCCTCATTAAAACCAAGCATGCATTTCCCAAAATCTTTTACACACATGTTATTTTTTAAAATACATTTTTGGTATTTCATACAGATATTGTTTTGCAGCCCTTTACATTCCATTAAAACATTGGTCTCTGAATTTTTGACACAACTTCAAACCCTTTGACCGGTTACTGTGTACATTATACTCATTCTTTTTCTGCTCAGGGGTGTGGGTTTTATATCTAACCCCTGGGAACTTCCCCCACAACATGTTCAGCTCACAGCAACTTGCCATACAGATTTTCACATGAATTGGCTCCAGTATCAGCACTTCCTCTCCTGCCTCCAGAGTATCATGGTCCAAAATTATGGTCCCAACTTTCATCATCCTGGTCTGGTTGATGAGCACGTTCACTGATACCATCCACCTCATATGAGCCAAACAGTATCTGAAACCGAGAAAAAGCTCCGAGGGGGGAGCATCACCATCCTCCCCAAGCCAATAGCTCAGAGATTCCAGAGTGCTTCCCCCCTCAGCAAATACAAAGAAAGGGATCCTCTCATCCCAGTTGTTAGTATTGTCTATACCATAGGCTTGCATCATTGTCTTGAGGGTTTGATGTAATTTCTCTATTTCCCCTTGAGATGGAGAGTGATACACAGTTGAACACTGAGGCTCTACTTTTATCCCTTCAAAACATTCTAAAAGACTTTGAGGTAAAGTTAGATCCTTGATCTGTTTGTGCTGCTTGAAAAAAACCAACATGAAAAAAGAACTTCATCAAAACCCTTAAGACTACATGAGCAGTTATCTTATGCAGAGGGACTGCTTCCAGTACCTGGTAGTGGAGCAAATTATGTTAGTAAATAATTTTTTCCATTTGGTCCTTGGGAGTGGGCCAACGACATCCACTACCAGCTTGCTAAAGGGGTTCCCCTGGTGCTGAAAGGGCTGAAGGGGAACAGGTTTAATACTTCGACTAGGTTTCCCTATAATTTGAAAGGCATGATAGGTCTCAATATTGCTCTCTGACAGTCTCCCACAGCTGAGACCAGAAGAAAAAGCCTGGAAACCCTTTGGGCATCACCACCTGGGGGCAAAGCCCTTGTTCTCCTTCCATCGATACTGCAAACAGAGGTGAATTCTTTATAAGAGTTTCCTCCCTGAAATGAAAACACTTATTTAACTGTAAAATCTCTTCCTCAGCAACCCGCGACATTTTCCTGCACAGAAATTAATTGCACCCTAGCAGGTGCAGCCTCTCTCACACTATTTAACTGATCCATTCTCCAATCATGCTCAGCTCTGGCTTTGGAACATCCTTTTCTTTTCAGTTGACTGCAGTTCAACATCAGAAAGCAGAGTTACCAAACTTTAAGCCCTCACCTCCCTATGAGAAAAATCATGAAGACTGTTGTAGCATGAAACATGAGCCATACTTTTCATGGGGCAACCCTCAGGGAGAAGGTCTGGCAGGGGTTTTTCCCAGCCATTTTTCCCCCCAACATTTTGGGGCTTGGTTTCCCCAAAATAGTTGTTCCTCACTGTCTAACAGGCCCATAACATTATTCCCTAATAAAGGTCGACCCCTTCGAAGGGAATTTCATCTGAGATACCTACAGGGAGATAGCCAACTTGGTATGTAGATTCTACCCATAATTTGTGTACCGGTGTCCTTAGGTTGAACCGTAATACCCTTCAACAATATATCTACCCCAGTATAGGTATCCTTAGACACTGGTAGCACTCCAGCACGTAGCAAAGAGTAGGGCTACATCCATCTCTCAAGGACAATATGTTCTCAACTCTGCCTACATTTTTTTTGCAAACCAACTGTGGACCTACTAGAAAATATACACTCCTGGGTCTAGATCCAAAGGTTCCTCCTCACCTTGCCTTGAAGACCTAATGCAGGCAACTGGATGTTCTCTGCAGTTAGAGTCCCTTTTGGGGGGGTTCCCCCCTTTCCTGATCTCGCCGCCTTGACCAGCAAAACTTTTGTGTGTGTCCAGTTTTGTTACAGTAGTAACAGGCATACCTTAAAGGTATTTTTACCATTTGGTGTTTGGACTGGTACTGTTTACTCGAGGACCTGAAAAATTATCTGATTGTCTAGGTAAACTTTGAGCTCCAGCTGACTTACCTTTTCTTTTTATTTTTGAGGGTGCCTCAGCCTTCATTTGTCCCTGAAAATTCTTGTCCACTTACTTCATGACCATAGGACTTGGGATAAGATTTAGAACGAGTGGGGGAAAATTTTTAGGAGCATGACTGTTTTTACTTACCAATTCCCTGCGAGCCAAGAATCGGTCACCTAGATCCAGTGCTTCTGAAAGATTATCTGGGTTTTTTGTCCTCCAGATACTCTCTGAGGTCAAAAAGGGATTGTATTGTACAATTCCTCATGAACCATCAGATCTACCCAATTTGTTATAGCTTTTATTAACTCCTTTAGAACAAACCCATTTCTTAAAAAGGAAAAAGTTTCTCATTCCCAAATCAGTTAAGGTCTGCCCATCCTGAAATTTTGATTCCTGAACTTCTGTCTATATTTCTCAGGGATCATTGGTAGGAGGCAATACTTCCTCTTTTAATCTTATCATAATCAGAAAAATCTTGCCCTCCCGAGTCCTACTCTCTGGAATCCTTTACCCACAAGTTGTGTGCGAACTAGGGTAGCCCACTTCTGTTTGGGCCATCCTTGCTCCAAAGCAGTCTTCTCAAAAAAAAAAAATATCTATCTGGGTCACTCTCTGTAAACTTAGGGACAAAATTTGCAGCTTTAGTTAGTTAAAATACTGCTCAGGCTCTTTTTCAGAACCTCCTAATCTTTGACGTTCTTCTCCTTAGCTTTCATTAATTTCATTTCAGCTTCAGTACTGCAATTTCAGTCTCATTCTCTCCATTTCCATATCACCTGGAGTAGGTGATCCCCCATGTTCATATAAAAAGGCATGTTTAAACCGATGAATTATTACCTTCTTCCATGAAGGGCCCAAAAATCGAAGACTTCATCTTCTGACATAGTTTTTTATTTAAAACTTGCTTCCTCTTTCAGTATCAGTGGACAAAGTTTTTCCCACAGGCAAAATAAAATTAACACAAATTGAATGTAAACTATGCACATAGCACTTACCATAACCACAACAAAAATGTGTTTACTCAACCTTTCCCCCCACCTTAGGAGAAAAAACAACCTGTAAACTAAATATATGAAAACAACACTTCCACTGACACCACCTTGGTAAATCCTTCTACCAGAAACATCAACTGTTCTTACCCCATACCAGCACATATAGTTCAAAGAATGTTTTTAGTTATTTTAGCAGTCAATAACTCCCCCGGACAGGCCCATGTTACATTGGGTTTGTCCCTTATTACTTTGATTGTAAGGTTCTCACACATGTTCTAGTGTGGGGTAGCTTTTACTTAATGGCCTTATTTGTCTAGGGGGAATACTTACATCATGGCTGATCAACTTTAGTGTCTCGATACCCTTTCACCAGCCCTCTTCACAGGTTATTAAACACTACTATAAAAATATAACTGTATTCTCAATAGATATGTACAGAAAATACATCACAGCCTCCCTTTTCAAAACAAAATCTAAAACACTCCACCTGTGCTCCACATGGTGTGTTCCAACACTCTTCCTTCTCTCTCCTTGACATAACTCTGGGCTAACCAGTGTTTGACACACTTTAGTCACCCTGGGTATGGTGGCCAAAACTTAAATTATAAAAAACTCACCCCTGGAGCACACATGATGCCCAAAAGATAGGAGGAGGGACCCAGAGATCCTGCCAGGTGAAGGTCAGCCACAGAGAGAGAGAGTCAGAGAGAGGGGAGAGAGAGAGAAGCCTACCTAAGCTCCTTCCACCAAAAAAAAAGACTGTTGCCAACACAATTCTCCAGTTACCACAATTCTACCACACCTTAATTTTACTTTTACAAAAAGAAATACAACTTTATAAACTACTTATTTAAATGTGTGGTTATGTGTCTATAATATAACCTATTATATTGAGAAAAATAGGTTTGACCCAGCTGCCTCTCAGTCATAAGGTTGATCAGCCCTTCTGACATTTAGAGCAAAGTCCCCATCAATTCAATATAATTAGGTATTATTTATAGTAACTGTTACTTATAAATACATGTTGGGTCCTATAGCCCCATAACAATATATAATAATATATATATATATATATATATATATATATATATATATATATATATATATATATATATATATATATTATATATTATAATATATATGTATAAATTATTTTAATTATATATAATATATATATATATATATATATATATATATTATATATGGGTGGTAGGTAAGTTTGGGGTGCCAGGTGTAAATGATAATGGAGCCCTTTGATTGAACTTTGTATAGAAAGGGGTTTAGTTATAGGTAATACATATTTTAAGAAAAAGAGGATAAATAATATAACGATATGATGTAGGGCGAAATGACAGTAGTTTGTTGGATTATGTATTGGTAGATAAAAGACTGTTGGGGTAGACTTCAGGATGTACATGTTTATAGAGGGGCCACAGATATATCAGATCACTTTTTAGTTGTAGCTACACTGAGAGTAAAAGGTAGATGGGGTACAAGGAGAATAGAAGCATCAGGGAAGAGAGAGGTGAAGGTTTATAAAACTAAAAAAGGAGGCAGTTGGGTAAGATATAAAAGTATTGGAGGATAGATGGGCTAATGAGAGCATAGGCAATGGGGTCGAAAAGGGATGGGGTAGGTTTAAAAATGTTGTTAGAGTGTTCAGCAGAAGTTTGTGGTTACAGGGAAAATGGGTGCAGGAGGGAAGAGGAGCGATGGTGGAATGATGATGTAAAGAGAGTAGTAAGGGAGAAAAAGTTAGCATATGAAAGTTTTTACAAAGTAGAAGTGATGCAAGGAGGGAAGAGTATATGGAGAAAAGAGAGAAGTTAAGAGAGTGGTGAAGCAATGTAAAAAGAGAGCAAATGAGAGAGTGGGTGAGATGTTATCAACAAATTTTGTTGAAAATAAGAAAAAGTTTTTTGGGGTGAGATTAACAAGTTAAGAAAGCCTAGAGAACAAATGGATTTGTCAGTTAAAAATAGGAGAGGAGAGTTATTAAACGGAAGGTAGAGGAGGGGGAAAGAGGGGGGAAGGAATTTTTTGAGATTTTAAATTTTTGATGAAGATAGGAAGCTGTGATTTCGTGATGGGGCAAGGAAATAACATTTGTAGGAGTGAGGAAGACCAGTTGTGAGTGGGGGGGAAGTTCGGAGGCAGTGGGAAAAATGAAAGGGGAAAGGCACCGGGGATTGATGGGTAAAGAAGAAATGTTAAAAGCAGGGGGGATATAGTTTTTGGGGTGGTTGGTGCAATTATTTTAAAAATGTATGGAAGAGGGGAAGGTACCTAGGGGTTGGGAAGAGCATGCATAGTTCTTTGTATAAAGGCAAAGGGGAAAAAGAAGTGCAAAAATTTTAGGGGGGTAAGTTGTTTAGTTACCGGTAAATGTATGGTAGAGTTATAATTGAAAGAATTAAGAGAAGACGGGAATAGGGTGCAGATGAAAAAGGAGGGTTTTGGGAAAGGTAGGGGGGGTTGGACCAGGGGTTTACAGTGAAACATAAAAGTAACTATTTAGAAAGGCTAAAGAGGGCTTTTTGGGGTTTAGGGGTTTGGGAAAAACTAGACGGGGGGGATAGGGGGGCAAGTGGAAAAGTGCAATGTATGGGGTAGGAGGGAGGTTACGAAACATGAAGAGTTTTTTACGAGGGTAGTGAGGCTCAAAGTTGGTATTAGGGAAAAAGGGAAAATTTTTCCCGTAAAAGAGGCCTTTGACAAGGATGTGTGATGTCACCGTGGTTGTTTAATAATTTAAGATGGGGGTTTTAAGAGAAGTAATGCGAGGGTCTTGGCAAGAGGGGGGAGTTAAAAGAAAAGAATCACAACACAAAGGGGGAGTTGTCACAGCTGTCTTTGCCGAGACACTGTGCTTTTGGGGAGATTCTGAAGAGAAGTTGCAGAGATTGGTGGATGAATTTGGTAGGGTGTGAAAAAGAAGAAAATTAAAGGGTGAATACAGGAAAGAGTAGGTTTATGGGGATAACAAAAAGTTTTAGGTGATGAAAGATTGAATATCAGATTGGGGAGAGAGTATGGAGGAGGTGAACGTATTCAGATATTTGGGAGTGGACGTGTCAGCGGATGGGTCTTGAAAGATGAGGTGAATCATAGAATTGTTTGAGGGAAAAAGAGTGAGTGGTGCACTTAGGAGTCTGTGGAGACAAAGAACTTTGTCCTTGGAGGCAAAGAGGGGATTTTTATGAGAGTATAGTTTTACCAACGCCTCTTATATGGTGTGAAGCGGGGGTGATGAATGTTGCAGCGAGGAGAAGGCTGGAGGCAGTGGAGATGTCATGTCTGAGGGCAATGTGTGGTGTGAATATAATGCAGAGAATCGTAGTTTGGAAGTTAGGAGGGGGTGCGGGATTACCAAAACTGTTGTCCAGAGGGGTGAGGAAGGGTTGTTGAGGTGGTTCGGACATGTAGAGAGAATGGAGCGAAACAGAATGACTTCAAGAGTGTATCAGTCTGTAGTGGAAGGAAGGCGGGGTAGGGGTCGGCCTAGGAAGGGTTGGAGGGAGGGGGTAAAGGAGGTTTTGTGTGCGAGGGGCTTGGACTTCCCGCAGGCATGCGTGAGCGTGTTTGATAGGAGTGAATGGAGACAAATGGTTTTTAATACTTGACGTGCTGTTTGGATGTGAGCAAGTAACATTTATGAAGGGATTCAGGGAAACCGGCAGGCCCGGGCTTGAGTCCTGGAGGATGGGAAGACAGTGCCTGCACTCTGAAGGGGGGTGTTAATGTTGCAGTTTAAAAACTGTAGTGTAAAGCACCCTCTGGCAAGACAGTGATGGAGTGAATGATGGGGAAAGTTTTTCTTTTTCGGGCCACCCTGCCTTGGTGGGAATCGGGCCCGGGGTGATAATAAAAAAAAAAAAAAAAAAAAAAATATATATATATATATATATATATAATATATATATATATATATATATATATATAATGTCGTGCCGAATATGTAAAACTGGGCAAATTTGCAAGAACTCATGTAAAATTAATTCCTTTCTAAAATTTTCTCTTATACGTTTAAAGATTTTATTTTTTTTTATTAAAGTTAATGAAAAATTTTTAATTTGCACCTAAAGGAACTTAGAAAACTTACCTATCCTTATTACAACAAGAACAATTTATTTTAGCCTAACCCAACTAAATATATTTTAGATTTGTTTACAGTAATTTAATACTAAACAAACACGGTGAAATATATTTTTTTCGTTAGGGTTTAGAAAGATTTTGGCGAAATTATTGCATACACAAATTTTCGCTTGTCCTATATGGCAAGATGAACGTTGCTATTTAAGCCAAGATAGCAAGTTCTGCCTATTCGGCACGACATAAATTTTATATATAAATATATATAATATATATATTATATATATATAATAAAATATATATATATATAATATATTATATATATAAATATATATATATATAATATATATATATAAACGAATCTACTCCTACCTTATCTCCCAAAACATACTCAACCCCTGCCCAAATTTTGGGTTCAGGCCTAATAAAAATACTAATGATGCTATTATACACATGCTAGAACATATAACACTGCAATAGAGAAAAAAGAAGTCCCACTGGGATCTTCACTGACTTACGTAAATCTTTTGATACAGTTGACCATGACTTGCTCCATGGTATAAGAGGGCACTCCCTCAACTACCTCAAGTCATACCTCAGCAACAGAAGCCAATATGTGTACGCAAATGGGGCAAACTCTTCTGCGCAAAACCCAATTACAGTTTGGGTCCCACAGGGAAAATGTCCTTGGCCCTCTTCTCTTTCTCCTATACATAAATGACCTTCCAAATGCTTCGCAATTACTCAAACCCACACTATTTGCAGATGACACTACATACGTCTTCTCTCACCCGAGCCCAGTCACACTAGCCAATACTGTAAATACCGAATTACAGAAAATATCTACCTGGATGAGGACTAACAAACTTACACTAAACATTGACAAAACCTTCTTCAGTTTGGTAACAGAGCTAACAGATGTCCCTCTTAACAAAATGATAAACGGATCACCTATCACAAAGCTAACAGAGGGAAAAATTTTTAGGAATCCACCTCGATAATAGACTCAAATTTTATACACATATACAACAAATTCTAAGAAATTTCCAGACTGTAGGCATACTATCGAAGATACGGACTATGTTCCACAGTCAGCCCTCCTGGCCCTATATCACTCTCTTATTTACCCCTATCTCACCTATGGAATTTGTGCATGGGGCTCAACAACAATTAAAACCATCTCAGACCACTAAATTTCCCAAAAT
>NC_069400.1:83814897-83838202 GCF_026875155.1 Cherax quadricarinatus | reverse complement strand
TAAAAATAGGTATTACTTTTTCCCCATTTTTTCTTACGGGCACTATGCCTTTTGTAGTGTATGTTAAAAAGTTTAGCCAAAGGGTATCAAGTTCCTCTTACATTCCTTTAAAAACCCTTGAAAACATTCACAGGCCTGGGGATTTGTTGGGTTTTATTTTCTCTATTTTCTGGGACCTGTCCGTTACCGGCAACACGCTTTAGTTTAAAAACGTCTTGTTCTACATATTCTTTTATTTAAAGAATATCGCTAGATTTCCCGGGGTAAAAAACTGAGAAAAAGTGGGTATTGAAATTTTCACACATATCCCTATCACGTCAGTGATTTGGCAAGTTACTCTTATGGGGGGCCAACTTCTCACTAATCTTTTCTGTAACCGAAAGAACCCTTTTGGGTTGTCTTAAATAACTTGCGATCTTAGTTCATAACCCTTTTTTTTTTTTCTTTTTTTATTTCTTTCTTTAGTTCACCTTTAATTGAATAATTGTTTCTTAACCCCTCCCCTTTTTTATACGCCTAATTGCCTCTCTTTTGCCCAATAGATTTTTTAAAAATCTATTGTTCACCCTTTTGGGATCATTTTTGTTAGATCAAATTTTCCCCTACTGGGAACAAAAGTTGTCTGGGGGGCAGAACGTCATAGGGGAAACCCAAAGATCACCTACCGCCCCATATCCAGGACCCCCCAATTTAGCCCACCAAGAAATTTTTTTTCAGTACATAAGTGGGCCAAGCGAAAATTGGACAAGATTTGATTGCATTATCTGGGTAATTCCATGAAATTGAAACAAGTGATTTGTGTCACTTTCCCCAAGCTCACATTAACCTCAAAATTTTAAATTAATGACTCTTGTTGGCAAAACCAAGTCAAGCAGATTGTTTCCCTATTGGTTCGTCACAACCTTTCTAAAAAGCAATCCTGAACCGTACCCAAAAAAGTCACTAGACTCAAGATGTCCTGTCAAAATTTTTCCAAAATTTTTTCTAAAGTTTAAAAACTCCCATTATCCAACATTTTCATATCTAAACCTTATAATTTCGTCCTATAACAGCTAAATGGGTCCCTACAAAGGTTTTGGGGGGGAAAAAATCAATCAAAATTTAATTTGACGCGACCCTCGAGAAATTTTAGCCCCAAAATGATTCATTTCGATGTTTCTAACTTATATCTGTCTAAGACAAAAATTCAAATTTTCTCTGACAAACCGCCACAAACCCCCACCCTTCCTTTGACCCTATCAGTGTGGAAAGTTATAACCCTGTTGTTTCATTCAAAAGTCTTTTCTTATCTTTTTAGGGGTTTAACCAGGGCTCTGTTATACCAATAAAAACTAATTACCTACACTTGCAAGTAATTTTAGCTCATCAAACTTATTTCTTAGACTCCTACTATTTGTAAGAAAAACCTTAAGGGAGCTAGTCACTCGTTGCCCTCTACTATCTCTCTTTGTTTGTTGATCATTTGATTTGCCATTACTAGCAACTTTAAATTTTGAATATTGTCTTTTAAACATATCCCCATCCCTTGCATACATATCACATTTGCCAAGAATAGGTCCCAGTTATCAATGAAGGGGATTGCAAGTTCCCTTGCAGTACCTATCTAGCCAACAATTTATCCCAATTGCTCTAGACATCCATTCATTGCCCATGTCCCTTTCAGGCAAGATGCTACATATGACTGGGATCCCTTCCTTAGACCTAACTACTTCTATGGCTGACTTGTACTTATCCAGCAGCTCCTGTCTCCTGCCCTTCCCAATGTCATTACCCCCAGCACTAAGACAGATAATGGCCTTGTTCCCATTACCTGACATAATACTATTCAACCTGCTGACTATGTCACCAACACCAGCTCCTGGAAGGCACACTCTCTGTGTGACGTTTATGTCTCTGTTACAAAAAGCACGGTCCATATATCTTACCTGAGAATCAGTGGTACCTTCAACCTCACTAACCACTGAAGTACACTCGTCCTGGAGAACAGAGAATCGATTTCCTACCTTCACATCTTCTCTGTTACCCCTCCTTATCTTCCTTCTTTCTGAACTGTGAACCACTTGCCACTTAAAGCAGCTGCCACTATCACTGCTAGTGACCATTTCCTCCTTACAAGCTAAATCCTTCTCACACTCGCTCCCAAGCTCATCTAGGCGAAGCTTCAGCCTCCTATTTTCCTCCTGAAGAAGTAGAACCTCCTTCTTCAACACTTTAACCTGAGCTTCTAAAACACTTCAACAAGCCATGGTGCTTTGTAACACCCCATGCTAACTCCCAGAGCTTAGGACAGGTATGACTGCGGGTGACCACTGACCTCAGCGTTGTGTGCTATTACACCATGGTCGCACTTATCAAAGGCTTTTGCAAACTCTGTGTATACTACATCTGCATTCTGTTTGTTTTCCAATGCATTTAAGACCATATCATAGTGGTCTAGCAGTTGCGAGAGGCAGGAGCGACCTGCTCTGAAACCGTGTTTCCCTGGGTTGTGCAATTTTTGGGAAGTCCAGTTGGTTTGCTATCCTGCTTTTTAGAACTTTTTCAAATATTTTTATGACATGGGACGTTAAATCTATTGGTCTATAGTTCTTAGCTGCTGCTTTGCTGCCACCTTTATGGAGTGGGGCTATATCCATTGTTTTTAGTGACTGTGAAATCTCGCCTGTGTCTAAGCTCCTTCTCCATAGCATACTTAGGGCCCGTGAGAGGGGTTTCTCACAGTTCTTAATGAACATCGAGTTCCACGAGTCTGGGCCTGGGGCTGAGTGCATGGGCATGTCGTTGGCAGGGTTTTGAGGCTCATTCATGAAAAAATTGTTTGGATTGTCTATCTTTAGACTGATTAGTGGCTCGATGAACACAGAGTCGTATTAAGATTTCAGTATCTCACTTATTTCTTTGCAGTGGTCTGTGTAGGATCCATCTTGTCTGAGTAGGGGCCCTATATTAGAAATGGTTTTTGCCTTATTTTTGGCAAATGAAAAGAAATATTTCGATTTTTTTTCAATTTCACTAATCTCTTTTAGCTCCTCCTGTCTCTCCGGAATCCTGTATGAGTCTTTTAACTTTAGCTCAATATTTTTCACTTCCCTGGTTAGCGCTTCCTTCTGTGTATCAGATAATCTGGTATTCCTGAGGAGCTCAGTGATTCTTCATCTTCTCCTGTAGAGGGAACGTCTCTCTCTCTCCAGTTTACTTCTTGTATTCTTTTTTCTTAGAGAAATATACCTTGAACATACTTCTTTTCAAGGCATTGGTTAGGGTCCATGTAATTTAAGATATCGTCCCAACATGTCTCATTTAGGGCATAGTTTACCTGATCCCAGTTGATGGTCTTGTTGTGCAAGAATGATATAAAATACCGACAATATGAAAGTTAAGACACATGTGCAACATCTGGATATCTTTATTGTAGACGTTTCGCCATCCATTGGCTTTATCAATACAGATTCTAGGACATAATAGAAGACAGTAGAACTATATCAAAAGATGAGTAATCCCCTTTCCCTCACCTTGGAGTTAGTGTTCACAGCATCGTGGTGGTGGAGAGTCTGGAGCAAAGGCAAGGAGACTGACGTTATATAGGCGTCAGTGGATAGGGACGTGTAGAAGACGGGGGCATAGTCACTGGTAACGGGATTCCCCAGTGGAATAGGTCCTACCCAAAGGGAGGGTTAGTAGTAGTAGCTGTGAAAAGGTCTTGTAATGTCCTCTAAAACCAAGATTCCATGATGTGCAGTGTCTGACAAGTTGTGCAAGAAAGGTATATAATACCGACAATAAAAAGTTAAGACACATGTCAACATCGGGATATCTTTATTTGTGACGTTTCGCCATCCAGTGGTTTTATCAATACAGATTCTAGGACATAATTAGAAGACAGTAGAACTAATAAAAATTATGAATGGCGAAACTCACAATAAAGTTTATCCAGATGTTGCACATTGTTTTAACTTTCATGATGTTCTTGTTTTTGAAGTTGCATTTGGTAAAGGTAAACCCCCATATCTGTATGAATTTTGCTGATCAGGGCTCAATGTGCATGTAGGTCGACTTCATTAGATTGTGATCAGAATTTTTTTGTTCTTGATATGTTAATTTTATCAGGTCCTCATTATTTGTGAAAATAAGGGTCCAGTGTGTTTTTACATCTTGTTGGTTCCGCTATCTGCTGACTTAGGGTGTGTTTGTTGCAGAAAAATTTAGTACTCCTGCGTGTATACTTTTCATTTGAGCTGCCTCCACAGATAATTTCTGCTACAACATTATTTGCTATATTCTTCCATTTGCAAAGTCTTAGATTGAAGTCACCAAGCAAACAAGATATTTGGGGATGGGGCTAGATGCATGTCACCCGTTCACCGCCAAGTAAAAAAAAATTCTCATTGGTTACATAATGAGACATACACCTCACTTCCTACAAGAGTGATGGACTGAACACATCGATTTTCCCGGTTAGGGACTGATTACCTCAAACTAATACTCTCCTTACCCTTTCTACTTGTTTTGGACGGGTGCACCCACTGTGTGGGAAATTTTTTCTTCAATAAAGTTTCCCATGTGTGCAAAGTGTCTCAATTCTTCACCTCATTTTTATCCATTTTATTGAGGCTCATGATGACAACCCAAAGGGAATACTAATTAAAAACATAAAACATAAAAAAGAAGGAGCACTGCAACATTCCTGGCCTTTTGGCGGGGCCCGGGCCCAAAATTTCCCCCTCCCGGGCCTTAAGCCAATGCCTTGCCCTAGTGAGGTCAGACACGTCATTTAAAGGGGGGAGCACGGCTTCGACTTAGTGGAAACAAGCTATTCAGGTCCAACCACACCACGCCACACCCACTCATGTATTGATTTAGGGGGCGATGCCCCCGTTTTACTGGGGCACTTCAAATATTTCCTTCCGGAAAACAATAGCGCAATAACAAATAAATTTCCAAAAAAGGGCCCTAGGAACTGGGCTCTAAAAGGGTTTAAACTTTAAAAGATCGGGAATTTTTATATAATATTTGGTCCCTTTTTTTTTCAAAAAATAAATACCTTGACATACCCAAATAAGTATTAAAATGCTATCTCTACTGTATATTCCTCAGTAAGGGACTATCAAACATAGGTTCAAGAAAGGATAAAAATTTATTCACAAAAATTTCCAATTAATCAAAATGGGTGCGTATAATCAAACTGTCAATAAAAGAAAGAAAGATTTACCCGGGGCTTATATAACATAAATTAATATTGAAAATGGTATATAATTCTAACCAAAAACGAACAAGACACAGGTTTCAACTATTTATTGTTGATATTGTTTGACATAGATTACTTTGTTATAAAAAGTATATTTTCCTTTTAGGTGCTTTATTTTTCATGTTATTTACTTCATTTTGAAAAAAAGGCAACAGAAAAAGCAAATTTTTAATTCTTTATTTAATTTCCTATACATGAATTTATTCAATGATCATGTTGTTTTTTAACCATTTTTTTTAGTCAGTTACCTTTCAATGAAGACATTAATCTGTGATAACAAGGAGTCCACTCTTTTAAAAGTTTCTTTTTAAAGCTAAATAGGGGAAAAAAATTATTAATTTTTTCATAGTAAGGGGCCAGTTTATAAACTTTACAAACCAATTTCAAAAAGAGACCTACAATATAGTTTCAGCTATGGAGGCGGCAACAAAGCAGATGTAACCCTGCCAGAAGACCCTGCTTACATCCATCAGGGGTCTATATTTGTGATATATTATTACTCATGAGAAATTTCTTCGTAAGGAGTTCCCTTTACAAGTGTTTTAAAAAAAAGGATTATTACTGATGAGCTTCTTGGGAGAGACTTCAAGATATGTGATATTAAATGATTACAGTTTCAGAGGAGGGGGAAACGCTTGTGTAGTCTCGAACAATGCTAAATAATAAATTACCAATTCTAACATTAACTAGTTAATCTAAGTCTCAGTCAACTATATATTATTAATCCTCGAAAACGAATTTGACAAATATTGTTTCAAATTAACAAGGGGTTAGTCCAACATCAGGGCTTCCTTCAAACAAACAGACAAGTTTAGTCCAACACAGGACTTCCTTTAAACAAACAGACAAGTTTAGTCCAACATCAAGACTTCCTTCAAACAAAAAAGACAAGTTAGGGCCAAAATCAGGGCTTCCTTTAAACAAACAGACAAGTTTAGTCCAACATCAGGACTTCCTTTAAACAAACAGACAAGTTTAGTCCAACATCAGGGCTTCCTTTAAACAAACAGACAAGTTTAGTCCAACATCAGGACTTCCTTTAAACAAACAGACAAGTTTAGTCCAACATCAAAAACTTCCTTCAAACAACAGACAAGTTTAGTCCCAAAATCAGGACTTCCTTAAACAAACAGACAAGTTTAGTCCAACATCAAGACTTTTCCCTTTAAACAAAACAGACAAGTTTAAGGGCCAACATCAGGACTTCCTTTAAACAAAAAGAAAGTTTAGTGCAACATCAAGACTTCCTTCAAACAAACAGACAAATTTAGTCCAACATCAGGATTCCTTTAACAACAGACAAATTTTAGTCAACATCAGGACTTCCTTCCATCAAACAGACAAGTTTAGTCCAACATCAATATTCCTTAAACAAACAGAAAAATTTAGTCAACATCAGGACTTCCTTCAAAAAACAGAAAGTTAAGTCCAACATCAAGACTTCCTTCAAACAAACAGACAAGTTTTTGTCCAACATCAAGACTTCCTTCAAACAAACAAACAATTTAGACTTAACAAACGGCATTGTTCTACTTTTAGAAATTTCATGTTAGAATTTCTACGTAAATCAACTTTCTCTGTCAAATTTTTCTCCGCTTTTTCTCCTGGGGATTTAATAAATAATCATATATTAATACATAATAATAAAATATTAAGAAATAAATTATTATAATAATAACAATAACAATAAAAATTATGTATTAAATATAAATAATTTTTAGAAAGTATTTATGGAAGGGAATAGAGTTTATTTCCACTTGTAGAGAAAAAAAAGAATATTTCTTCGATATATGTAATGGAAAGTAACATTAATAAAAAATAATTGAGGGATTATTTTCAGATTAATTACAATCATAATAGATTATCCAGTAATTAAGAAAGTAAAATGGTTTTAAATCTCAGGTATTAATGTATCGATAGTGGCATATCAAATCTAATCCAAAAGTAATCTGCAGAGACGTTAGAATGACATCCGGCAATTAGTGTTTAAATGTGTCATAATGCTGTGCTTACCACTCCTCAGTTTAAAAATTTATATTATTAAATACTATACTATTGCTGTTACTACTATTAATTCTACTACTGCTGATACCACTAAATACTGCTGTACTGCTCTGATTTCTACTTCTGCTAATGCTAAAACATAACAACAACTATAACTAAACTACGCTGCTACTTCTCTGTTCGCAGGCTGATGCTTCTACTGCTACTGCTACTACTGTTACTACTGCTACTACTTCTTCTACAACTACTACACTAGTAGTAGTAGCAGTGTTTCTGCTACTGCTTCAGCTACTACTACTACTACTACTACTACTCCCTATACTACTATACTACTACAAACTACTACTACTACTACTACTATTACTACTACTACTACTGCTGCTGCTGCTGTTGCTGCTGCGCGGTTGCTGCTATTACTTCTACTCTATTTATTGCTACTAATACTACTACTTCTACTACTAATGTTACTATTGTTACTACTAGTACAACTATTTCTACTGTTACTACCATTTATGCTACTATTACTACTGATACTACTAATATTAACAAAATTACGTTTAAACTTCATTACTATTACTACTACTATTATAATAATATTAACAAGGAAAATAATAATAATAATAATTATGAAAAAAAATAAGTAATTTGTAGAGATCTACCATTTCCAATACGGAATCTGTTTCTAAAGGGGTGGATTTTTCCACACAGAATGTTTTACTATATGAGCTTGTTCTCTCTCCACATACTGAATGATTCATGTGATGGACACGACCTGAACTGTCATAAATACTTTCAGGCTACTAGTCTTACTCTGGTTATGACAATATCATTGCTAGAATCAGACTTTTCAATAGACTTACAAATTTCTCTATGAGGGGCAATGGAAATGCTAGATCATATCTGCTTGGTTTATTTTTTTAAAAGTTATTTAAAAGTCCATTTACCAATGGTTTTCAAACCTTTGTTTGGGAATCCAAAAATATATTATTCGACATTCGCTTTGTTTATTATTATTTACGCCTAAGGCCAATAATAGAGAAATCATAAAAGCCTGACATAAACCCCTTTGTGCAAGTTTCTGGCCTCGTACAGAAGCATGTTACTATCAGACCTCAGGCTGTTTACAACGAACAAAGAGGATAATGAAACTCATAAAATATTTGTAGTTTCACTTTTGTATCCTGAGATACAGCTGTACTACATAATAAAGTCTTTAATAACATTATATAAATATTAATGACATAATTATTGCATATTATTCTCACCAACCTGAGCTTTATAAACTTTAATTCACCGGATAACCATTGAAAGGTGAACAGATTTCCAGAGAAAACAGGTTGAGGGACAGACCGTGAGAATGCTAAGGTAGGAGAGCACAATTTTTTTTATTTTTTAAAAATTGGATTCATCAGCAGTGTGCTGCAAGTTTAAAGTTGGGTGACAAGAATTCGAGAGACAATTACTGGACGTCAGATGCAAGTGACGTGAAGATAAAAGCTTGGGTCACAATTGATGGATGAGTACTGTCGATGTTAGGTGAAATTCATAGACAGTGTCGACATTCAACTGAATTCTCACCTCCCGCCTAACACCTGCTAAACACCCAGTAACTTCCCTAACCTCTGCCTGGCAGACGCTCCACTCCCATCATCTGCCCTCATCACCTGTCTGGCAGATACTTCCACTTCCATCATCTGCCCTCATCACCTGTCTGGCAGATACTCCACTTCCATCATCTGCCCTCATCACCTGTCTGGCAGATACTCCACTCCCATCATCTGCCCTCATCACCTGCCTGGCAGTTACTCCACTTCCATCATTTACCCTCATCACTTGCATGGAAGACGCTCCATTTCTGTCAACTGTCCTTATCAACTGTCTGCCGACGCTCTAACACCTATCACTTGAAGTCACTTTACTTTGAAGATCTTGTTCCTTGAAGTACAAACGACTCATTAGACAAATCAATACTACACCTCTTATTGTTATTACAACAATTTGTCATATTTTAAATCTTCCTTCACTTTTTGAATTTGTTTGACTATCGTAACTCAAACTCTGTGGAGAGTGGCAGTATTTCGGAACTGAGGCGCCAGCAGAGTTGGATGAAAACCTGCAGCCTGGAGCAGATATCTTGCTCGTTATGGCCACCGGGAAATACATGCTACCATCAGTGACCATTCACCTGGATGATATTTGCTCTTAAGTTCAGGTGTAGCTTTATTTACTAGTCACTTGGAATATACCTGTTTCCAGATATATATGTATTACTTTTCTTCCAGGACTATTTTTTACTTCTAGGAATAAGTTACTAGCCATCTATTAATAGATTTACTAAGAAGCACGAACTTGTTGAACATGGAAGATGAATTCAGGTTAATAAGGCTGCCAGCGATAATGATAACTGTCCATACAAAGACGATGTGGAGAACAAATTGAAGCTTTTTATTGTGCCCAGTGGGGTGGGGGTTTATCATTTGTTGCAGGAGAAACACTGACAGTTGTTACTGGTAATGTCATCGCAGTGGATGTAATATTTAACTCTGTAAACTGTGTTATTTCTGTAGAACCCGAATACATTTTGCTTTAGACTCACTTGTGGTTCACACTCGATGCTGTAGAAGGCTCCTCCTTAAAACGAAAACACTTACCTCAGCCAATGGGTTAATAGCGTAATTTCACTGGCCAGAACTGAATGAGTATTAACATTTCACACGATAGATGTCTTTATGAATGACCACTTCTACTTTGTTCCATGTAAAATTTCCAAGTATTCTCTTCATAGTCTTTCTCACAGGACGAGGGAAAAACCTCCAAAACTATTTTCGAAATGTTGCAGTGAACTGGAGGCTCTTTAAAATCCGGAAGTGTGTGAAGGAAGAAAGTTGACGAAATCACGAGACTTATTAACTTCGTTGTTATTGGAGACTTAGGAGAAAATATATGTAAACATCCACTGTAACAGTCATATGCCGCTAAAACAGCTTCCTGGTGTTCATGACAAATGAAGAAATCGGCTGATGTGCTATCAATGGTTGAGAAGATAGATGTTGAAGAATGTTCAGAAATAGAAAACTCTACTTTGTCCTTTTTAATTCCTACTTCTAAGTTTGTCCAGGATCCTGTAGTGAAGAGACTTTTCGGCCACGAGGAAGTTGTGACGATATCAGTCCCCCAATGTTTAAGATAGAGTTTCACATAAATTTGACCTTGTTGATGCACCAGACGGAGAGAGTTGAAGATTTTGCTGTTGTTTTTGACGTAGAGATTGGCGACCCAAGTGATGCTAGTGGGCCGAAGACTAACCCTCGTGGGCAGTGTAGCACAAGCATGACCTGGGGGATACACGAGGCAAGGAACATTCTGAGGTATAACTAGTCTGATGCTAGTGATTGAGAATAGCATCTGCAGTACATATAACAATATCTTTTCCATGGTCTCAACATCTCCATCACAAGACGTGTGTCAACCACAATCTAGTGGTGAAGAACTTCTGTCCTGTAAAGCCAGAGTTTATTTCTTTAAAATATAATAAATACAGATAGCAAGAAATTTTTTTCTAAAACACTATCTGAAATTTAGTCATTGGCTAAGTTGTCGTCACCTGAGGTTCACCGTGTTTATAAACACGAATCAGGACTTTTCTCTCTCCACGTAGTACCCAATCACAAAACAAATAAAAATTATTTCATATCATGCCCCGCCCCTCTGTCTCCCTACATCATGAGTTACTCAGTGTTTCAGGAAGTTAGAAAAAATAACACTGTGATATCAGTTATTTTCTCAGCTCCGGTATCATTCACTGTTTGTATGTTTATGTGTATGAAAAAGAATATTCCACATAAGAATGATAGTATTTCAATCGGAGGTGCTCCTCCTGAAGCGCAATATACAAAATGAATAAATAATTAAATAATTTATATAATATATATATAATATATATATATATAAAAATATATATATATATATAATATATATAATATAAAATATATATATATATATATATATATATATATGCAATAAGATCACAGTAAACAGGTGATTTCAGAATATGCAAACAACCACTGTGAAAGAATAGAAAATTTTCCCAAGCGCTTTCGTGCCTACTCACATTATCAAGGAACTATGAAAGTAAAGCATCCAAGGAAGGTATATAAGGGGTTTTGCCAACACCTCACTATCAGATCCCACAACAGTTAAACACCTGACGCGCGCCGGCCCAACTGGACAGGTCCTTCGCACAACCCACCAACAAACTATTCTACCCAAGAAATAAGAAATTTTAAAATTTATTATTTGTCAAGTGTATTATTAAATTCTTCCCAAATTCTATTAATTATAAATGGATCTAATTTATATAAACCAAAGGAAATATAGACACATCCGTCAGCATTTTGGGGTGAATTCTTTATCAAAAGTTTTTTCACTGTATCAAGACTTTTAAATACAACTTTAATATTAAAAGTCTTAAGAAGAGAAGGCATATCAACCAAGTTTTCATGGTAAGGGAGAACCAACTTTTTTAGTTGAATAAGGCTGGGTTTTCCCTTTTTGGATTGTAAACGTATTTCTAGCAATTTTAAATGACTTATCAATTTTCGTTTCTTTGGTATTTCAAATCAATTACCTATTTCATAAATTTTGGATTTTTCTTCATCTATGAACTCTGGACTACAAATACGTAAAGTTCTCAAAAACATTGATGTGAAAACAGACAGTTTAAAATCTATTTGATGTGAAGAATAATAGTGGACATAGAACAGTTATTTGTAGGTTTTTTTGTAAATTTTAAATTTGAATTCCCTTATTACCCTTAATAATTAAAAAAATCTAGAAAAGGCAATGAGTTATTTTCTTCAAACTCAATAGTAAAGTTTATTGAAAGGGGTAAGCCATTTAATTTGCCAAGGAAATGTTTGTATATCTACATTTTTGGGCATAAGACACAAAATATTATCAACACATCTGAACCATTTAGCTCTATTAGGGAGGATTGTGTTAAGCAACCTTGTTTCAAAAAATTCCATGTATAGGTTACTAAAAACAGGTGAAAGAGGATTTCCCATTGCCATACTTTCCCATTGCCATACAGCTGAAAGAGGATTTCTCATTGCCATACCTCTGAGTGTAAAACTTATCATTAAATACAAATTTTGCATCAACAATGAAAAGCTTAATAAGTTTAATGATAGTAGGAACTGGCAATGGTAAATCATCATTAACAAGTTCTTAAGATAAGAAACTTAATAAACCATCAACAGGAACTTTCGTAAACAAGGAAGTAACATCAAAATTTACCATGTTAAAACCATTTAAGTCAATCAAGGAGCTTAATTTATCAACTAAATCTATGTTGTTTTTAACATTAAATTTTGCCAACAATAGGGCTCAAAATGTCAAGAAGCCATTTGGATAATTTATATGAAAACTGATCCTATGATCATATAAATTGCTGTACTTCCCATGTCAGGACTCAAGTCCGGCCTGCCGGTTTCCCTGAATCCCTTCATAAATGTTACTTTGCTCTCACTCCAACAGCACATCTAGTACTGAAAACCATTTGTCTCCATTCACTCCTATCAATACGCTCATGCACCCTTGCTGGAAGTCCAAGCCCCTCACACACAAAAACCTCCTTTAACCCCCTCCCTCAAACCATTCCTAAGCCGACCCCCTACCTCGCCTTCCCTCCACTACAGATTTATACACTCTCGACGTCGTTCTGTTTTGCTCCATTCTCTCTGCATGTCCGAACCACCTCACCAACCCTTCCTCAGCCCTCTGGATAATGGTTTTGGTAATCCTACACATTCCCCTAATTTCCAAACTACGAATTCTCTGCATTATATTCACTCAACACATTGCCCTCAGACATGACATCTCCACTGCCTCCAGGATTCCTCTAGTTTCAACATTCATCACCCATGCTTCACACCCATACAAGAGTGTTGGCACACCTAAACTTTCATACATTCTCCTCTTTGCCTCCACGGACGAATTTCTTTGTCTCCACAGACGTCTAAGTGTACCATCACCCTTTTTTCCTCATCAATTTGTGATTCACTTCACCTTTCTAGCCCCACACTGACATTCTTCCTAAATATCGAATACATTCACCTCCCTTCAACTCCCCCTCCAATTGTATTAATCTTTCGTCCTTAATATTTTTACCCCATAACCTTAGTTTCCTTTTTCACTTTTACTTTCTCCTTTTAATACCCTCCAAAAAATTTTTAATATATATATATATATTATATATATATTATTAAATATTATATATATATTATATAAAAAATTTAATGAAAAATATAATATTATATATATATATATTATATATAATATATAAATATATATTTATTTATATATTATATAATATAAATATATATTTAAAAAATATATATGCAAAACAACCACTTAAAAGAATAAAAAATTTCCCAAGCGCTTTGTGACTACTACAAAAAAGGGAATTTTGAAAGTAAAGCCCCAAGGGAAAATTTTATAAAAGGGGTCTGGTGGGACCTCACTACAGACCCCCACAACGGTTTAAACACGGACGCGCGGCGAGCCAATTTGGAATCCGGGCACAACTCCCCACAAACTATTCACCAAGAAAAAAGAAATTTTAAAAATTATTTGTCCAGTGATTATTAAACTTCCCAAATTTTTTAATTTATAAAATATCTAATTTATATAAACCAAAGGAAATTTCATATTTTTTGTCAAAAGTTTTTTTTTAAACAAATTCAATTTATTCCTGTCGCCCATGGACGCTTGATACTACTTTCTAAACTTTTTGAAAATCAATTGGAGGTTAAAATTTTAATAATAAAAGGCTTTGGGAATTTGTCCAGTTCTAATGCTATTTTTATTTTGTTTTATTTTAGTTGAGTTTTTTCCCAGTTTGCCCGTAATAAACTTTTCGAAAATTTTTACAAGGAACTTATAGAACACCCACACATTTTGGGGGGAATTCTTTATAAAAAGTTTTTTACTGTATCGAGTTTTTTGAAACAATTTAATTTTAAAAAGTCTTAAAAAGAGAAGGATATAACCAGGTTTTCATGGTAAGGGAGAACCAAATATTTTTTTTTGAAAAAGGCTGGTTTGTCCCTTTTTGGTTTGTAAAAATATTTCGGCAACTTTAAAAGTTTTATCAATTAATTTTTTGGGGTTTTTTAAAAACATTACCTATTAAAAAAATTTTTGGATTTTTCCCCTCATCTATAAACTCAGGACTAAAAAATTCGTAAAGCTCTCAAAACTTTTGATAAAAACAGACAGTTTGACTCTATCTTGATCGAGGAATAAATGGACATAGGAACGTTATTATTAGGTTTTCTGAAAATTTTAAATTTGAATTTCTTATTCCCCTTAATAATTAAAATTAAAAAAATGCAATGAGTTTTTTTCAAATCAACAGTAAATTTTTATGAATGGCTAAGTTTTTTTAACCATCAATTGATTTTCAAAAGTTGGAAAGTGTATTCAAGCAAGTCCAGGGTCGACAGGAATATAATTGAATCTTGTTTCTTTAAAAAGCAGTTTTGACAATAATAGAATTTTTCCCTTTTGGTTTTATATAAATTAGATCCATTTATAAAAATAGAATTTTGGGGGAAGAATTTAATAATACTGGACAAAAAATTTTTAAAAAAATTTTTTTATTTTTTGGGGTAGAATAGTTTGTGGGGTGATTGTCCCCAAGGACCTTTCCCAAATTTTGGCTCGCCGGCGTCAGGGTTTTTTAAACCGTTGGGGATTGAAGTGAGGTCCCGACCAGCCCCCCTTATTAGTTCCCTTTGGGATGCTTTATTTTCATATTCCTTGATATGTGAGTAGTCACGAAAGCGCTGGAAAATTTTCTTTTCTTTAGATGGTTGTTTTGATAATTTCTGAAATCACCTGTTTATTGTGTCTTTGCATATATATATATATATTAATTATATATATATATTATATTATATATATATTTAAAAAATTTATTATATATATATTATATTTTATATATATATATATATATATAAATATTATTATATATATATATATAATATTAAAAAATATATTATAAATTTTACGTTGGTTTTTTCCCCTTATTACTTGATTGAAAGGTTCCACTACTGTTTTTGTGTGGGGTAGTTTTACTTAAGGGCCTTTTTTGTCTAGGGGAATATTTACATCAGGGTGATCATTTTGAGTGTCTCTGATCCCCTTTCAACCACCCCCTCTTCACGGGTTATGAAACTACTAAAAAAAAATATAACTGATTCTCAAAATGTCAGAAAACAATACGCCTCCATTTTAAAAACAAAATTACACACTCCATCCTGTGCCCACATGGTGTTTTTCCACCCCCTTTCCCTTCCTCTCCTTGAATAACCGGGGCAACCAGTGTTTTGACACACTTTAGTCCCCTGGGTTGGGGGCCAAAACAAAAATTATAAAAACCCCCCCTGGACAACTGTCCCCCAAAAGATAGGAAAGGACCCAGAGACCTCCGGTTAAAGGTCAGCCACAGAAAAGAAAAAGGGAGAGGGGGGGAGAGAAGAGAACCCTACCTAAGCTCCCCCACCAAACAAAAGACTGTTGCCAAGACAATCTCCAGTTACCACAATTCTCCCAAACCCCTTAATTTTATTTTACAAAAAGAAATACAACTTTATAAATACTTTTTAAAAATTTGTGTGTTTATGTGTTTAATAAACCTTTTAAATTTTGGGAAAAAAATGGGTTTTGCCCCCAGCTGCCCTAGTAAAAAGGTTTGCACCCTTCGACATTTAGGGAAAAAAGTCCCCATAAATTTCAATATAATTAGGTATTATTATAGAAACTGTTACTTATAAAACATGTTGGGTCCTTACCCCATAACCCCCCCACCCCAGGACAAATCTCACAAAAGCAAACCCTGCCCCTCAGGATGGTAGAAAAAAAATTTTAATTGCTTAAGTCGAAGGGGTAAACAAGACTAAAAAAATGCTACATATTTCCTAGACCATAACTACTCTTACTTTACTGTTATTTACAACAGATTGCAGAATTTTTTAGAAAAGCATTTTAACCATACCCATATACCGGGGTGAAACATTAAAATTTTAGTGATTTTTAAACAATAAAATTTTACAATGAAAAAATTTGCAACAATGCCCCACTGTGAAAGCCCCCCCAAACGGGCCTGTCCCTCTGCTAGGGTAACCCAAGCAACTGGTACCCGGGGTGGCATCTTTGTCAGGACGAGAGAGAGCCAAAACCCCAGAGCAGCAGGGTACACCAGGCGGGAAAAACTTCACAAAACATGAAAGGTGTTCTCATTTGGTGGCCGAACCAAAAGTGAGATTCCAGCAACACTCACGACCCTTTAAACTGGTCGGGCACCCAAAGCCATTTTCCCCGAGGCCCACTCCACAAGATCCCCAAATTTAGGGAGGTTTGTATAGACATGGGGGGTCCAGGGGCCCAAAAAAGGGAAAAACCGTGGGGCCTTTTTTGTATAAAGCACCCCAAAGACACAACTCCATACCTTCCGAAGTCTCTGTTCCCAAAGGGTTGTAAACCCATCCCTCAACCCATTTAAGTACACCCTGACCCCGTACACTTTTGGCCTAAATCGACTCCTTCACAGTAGTGGCGGGTTTAAGGAGTACCGGCCGCAGAGTTCACCACGAAAAAACAACAAGGTCAGCACAAGACAAAAACTGTGTCAAAAGTACGCACCATGATCACATGAAAACATCTAGGGGAGCATCAGCAACCACTTTCTCTGAGCCTTTTATATTTTTAAAACTTTAAAATTTAAAAAGGGCTGTGGAAAAAAGCCCTTTTTAAAATTGTTTTTTAGTCACCATACACGGGGAACAGGTGAAGAGACCTGAGACAGTACAAATGTGAATACAGCCCCCAAAATAAAAATTTTCTTTCTGTGGTAAATGTTGACTTTTAAAACTTAGAAGGTTTGTTCTAGACAGTAACATTCTGCAACACTCGCAGTGCAACAGCAAACACCAAAGACACTCTTTGCACCGGTTTGGATACATAAAGTTTACACAAACACCATTTTTCCCTTTCACAAAAATTTTAAACACAAAAAGACACAATCTCCATTACCACATTAAAATGGTGCTTGAACCGGGGCCCATGGAAATCCATTTTCCCATGTTTTAGCTTTTTTAAAAAATTTTTGCATTTTTTGTGCAAAGTATCAATTTTCAAATTTTGAAAACCCTTGTTGATAAAGTACTCGTGGTTTCAGTGTTTATGCCAGGGTCCCATCAAATTTTGGGGAAACCCCATAAGCTGGAATGCCCACTGACTCTCATTAAGCCTACAAACTATGTGGAGAATTTCACTTCTTCCCCCCTCCCCAAATTTTTTCACACGGAATTTTCCCAACAAAAATTTTTGTTTGGGCTCAGCTTCCTTAAAAAATTCTTCATGGGTTTAATTTTTCCCCCTTTACTGAACCCAACTTTTATAAAATTCCAAGGTGGTGAGCCAAAACTCTCCCAACATTTTCCTCTAAAACCCAGCTGTTTTCCCAAAATCTTTTACACACATTTTATTTCTTAAATCATTTGGTTTTCATACAGTTTATTGTTTTGCAGCCCTTTACATTCCTTTTAAAACTTTGGTCTCTAATTTTTGACACAACTTCAAACCCTTTTGACCGGTTACTGTGTACATTAACTCATTCTTTTTTCCCTCAGGGGTGTGGGTTTTATTTTAAAACCCCGGGGAAAACTTCCCCCAAACTGTTCAGCTCACAGAAAACTTGCCATCAGATTTTCACTGAAGGCTCCATTTCAGCACTTCCCTCCAGCCTCCAGAGTATCATGGTCCAATTAGGCCCCACATATATCCGGGTTGGGTTGATGACACTTTCCCTGATCCATCCCCCTCATATGAGCCAAAATATCTAAAAACCGAGAAAAAGCTCCGGGGGGGGAACATCACCATCCTCCCAACCCAATAGCTCAAGATTCCAGAGTGCTTCCCCCCTCAGCAAATACAAGAAAGGGATCCTTCATCCCCCTTGTTATTTGTCATACCATAGGGGTTGGGGATCATTGTCTTGGGGTTTGATGTAATTTCTCTATTTTCCCTTGGATGGGGAGTGATACACAGTTTTCACCGAGGCTTACTTTTAGTCCCCTTTAAAAAATTTCAAAAAACTTTGAGGTAAAGTTAGATCCTGATCGTTTGTGCTGCTTTAAAAAAACCAAAAGAAAAAAAAACTTTATAAAAAAACCCTTAAGAACATGACAGTTATCTTATGCAGAGGGACTGCTTCCAGGGACCTGGGAGTGGAGCAAAAATTATTTTAGTAAATAATTATTTCCCCCTTTGGTCCTTTTGGGGGTGGCCAACGACATCCACTACCAGCTTGAAGGGTTCACCTGGTGCTGAAAAACGGCTGAAGGGGAACAGGTTAATACTTTGCTAGGTTTCCCCATAAATTTTAAAGGCCCTGAAGGTCTCAAAAGCTCTCTGAAGTCTCCCCAGTGAGACCAGAAGAAATGCCTGGAAACCTTGGAATCACCCCCTGGGGACAAAGCCCTTTTTTCCCCTTTCCCTCGATACGCAAAAAGAGGTAATTCTTTATAAGAGTTTTCCTCCTGAAAAGAAAACCTTATTTAACTGTAAAAATTTTTCCCCAGCAACAGCGACATTTTCCTGCCAAAATTTAATTGCACCCCAGCAGGTGCGCCTCTCTCACACAAAAAATGATCCTTCTCCAATCTGCTCAGCTCTGGGTGGAACATCCCTTTTTTTCGTTACTGCAGTCAACCCAAAACAGAGTTTCCCAAAATTTAAACCCTCACCCTCCTCATGAGAAATTCATGAAGACTGTTGGTGATGATCTGAGCCATAATTTTCATGGTGCAAACCATGGGAGAAGGTTGGCGGTTTTCCTAGCCTTTCCTCCCAAAAATTTTTGGGTTTGGTTTTCCCCAAACAATTGTTCCTCCTGTCTAACGGGGCCCCTAACATTTTTCCCCAAAAAGAGGTCGACCCCCTTTGAAGGGAATTTCATCTAGATACCTACAGGGAGATAGCCAAATTGGGAGTAGATTCACCCAAATTTGTGTACCCGGTTTCCTTATGGTTGAACCCGTAAAACCCTTCAACAATATATCTACCCCAGTAGGTATCCCTTGACACTGGGAGCACCCAGCCGTACAAAAGGGAGTGCTACATCCCTCTCTCAAGGCAATAGTTTTCAACTCTGCCTCATTCTTTTGCAAACCAACGTGGACCTATAGAAAATATACACATCTGGGGGCAGATCCAAAGGGTTTCCCCTCACCTTGCCTTTAAGACCCAAAGCAGGAAAAATGGATTATCTCCAAATTAGGTCCTTTGGGGTGGGTTCCTCCCTTTCCCGATTCGCCGCCTTGACCAGCAAAAATTTTGTGTGTGTCCAGTTTTTTTACAGAGTAAAAAGGGAAAATCTTTAAAAGGGATTTTTACCATTTGGGGTGGACTGGTACTGTTTTTCTCGGGGCCTGAAAAATTATCGATTGTCTAGGGAAACTTTTGGGTCCAGCGCTTACCTTTTCTTTCTATTTTTGAGGGCCTCAGCCTTCATTTGTTCCTGAAAAATTTTTGTCCCCCCTTACCTTCATGACCATAGGACTTGGGATAAGTTTAAAAAGATGGGGAAATTTTCAGGGCATGACTGTTTTTTTCTTCCAAATTTTTCCCCCGAGCCCAAAAATCGGTCACCTAGATCCATGCTTTTGAAAAAATTATCTGGGTTTTTTTTTCCTCCCGAACCCCTAGGTCAAAGGGGTTTTATTTTACAATTTTTCCTAACCATCAGATCTACTAATTTGTTATAGTCTTTTAAATCCTTTGAACAAAACCTTTTTTTAAAAAGGAAAGTTTCCATTTCCCAAAAATCAGTTAAAGGTTGCCCATCCCGAAAATTTTTATTCCTGAAATTCTGTCTATATTTTTCGGGTTTATTTGAGGAAACAAAACTTCCTCTTTTAAATTTTTCTAATCAGAAAAAAACTTGCCCCTCCAGAGTCTTACCCTGAAACCTTTTCCCACAAGTTGTGTGCGAACTAGGGGTAGCCCACTTTTGTTTGGGGCCCTCCTTCTCCAAAGAGTCTTTCAAAAAAAGAAAAATATCTATTGGGTCACTCTCTGTAAACTTAGGGACAAAAATTTTTGCAGCTTTATTATGTTTAAATACTGCTCGGCTTTGTTTAGAACCCCCTAATCTTTTACGTTCTTCTCCTTAGCTTTCATTAATTTTATTTTGTTCTGTATGTAAATTTTCAGTCTCATTTTCCCCTTTCCATATCACCCGGGGTAGGTGATCCCCCATGTTCACTTTAACAGGCATGTTTACCGATGAATTTTTACCTTTTCCTCCCGGCCCTCCCATATTTTTTTTTTCCCCCTTTCCCCTGAGGGCCCCCACGCCTTTTAAAAAATTTTAAAGTAAACTTGCCCTAATTCCTAAACAAAAAAATTGTTTTCCCTTTTTTCCCCCCTTAGGGAAAACCCTTCAATTATCAAAACCCCCCCCCAAAACCCCCCCCCCCCCCCCCCCCCCACATTAAATTAAAAATTTTTTAATTTTACAGCAATACCCCCACAAACCCCCAAATTGGTTTGTCCCTTTTCTTTAATTTTTCCCACCTTTGGGGAGAAAACCTTAGTTAGGGGGAAACACATCATGGCACACTTAGGTTCTTACCCCAAAAATTTTTAAAATTTGAAAAACCCATAAAAATAAAAATTCAAAGAATGTGATTAAATACAGTCCCCAAAAACTCTCCCCACCCCTTGTTACTGGTTGTTCCAACATTTCCTTCTCCTCCTTCTAAAATTTGGGGTAACCTTTTTAACCTTAGTCCCTAGGGGAAAACTTAAATTATCTCACCCGGGGCCCTGATTCCCCTAAAAGCCCTCCCCCGGTTTTAAATCACAAAAAAAAGGGTCAAAGAAGGGGGGGGAAAAACCACCAAACCCCCCACCAAAAAAAAATTCCAACACTCTCCGTTCCACAATTTCCAAACCTTTTTTCTTTACAAAAAGAAAAAAACCCTTTTAAAAACATTTAAAAATTGGGTTTTGTGCAAAAAACCTTAATTAAAAAAAATTTCCCCCCCCTAGCAAAATTTACCCCCGAATTTAGAAGCAAAGTCCCCATAATTTAAAAAAGGATTAAAAGAAGAAAATACTTGGGGGCCTTCCCCAAACAAAAAATTTTTAAAAAAATTTAATTTTTAAAAATTTAAATTAATTTTTTTTAAAAAAAATAAATTATATATTATTAAATTGTTTTATTTTATAATATAATATTATATTAAAAATAGGGGTTTGGAAATTTTTCCAGGGGTTTAAATGATAAAGGGGGGCCCTTTTTGAATTTAAGAAAGGGGGTTTAATTATATAATAATTTTAAGAAAAAAAAATAAATTTTTAAAAAAGTTGGGTTAGGGCAAACATATTTTTATATTATTTAAAAAAATTTATAATTAAATTTAAATTTTATAAAAATATATAGATTTTTTGTTATAATAAAGGAAAATAATAATTTAAAAAAAAATAAAAAATAATTTTAATTAAGGGGGTTGGGTAAAAATTAAAAATTTGGGGGAGGGTAAAGTAAATGGGGGAAAATTTTGGGGGGGTTTTAAAAAAATTTGTTTTAATTTTGAAAGGGTTTTTTTTTTGGTTACAAATTAAGAAAAGGGTGGTAAAAAGATAAGGAATAGTAAAGGGGAAAAATTTTAAGAAAATTTTTGTTGGATTAAGGAAAGGGGGTAAGGAAAAAAGAAGGGTTTGAGTAGAATGTAAAAAAGGAAAAAGGGAATGGGGGGTTTTTAAACAAAAGTTTAAAAGAAAATTTTTTAGGGTTGAAAAACCCAAAAAAAATGGAGTATTAAAAAGGAGAAGGTTTTAAAGGAGATGAGGATGGGAAGAGGAGGGAAAGGGAAGGTTAAAATAAAAGGGAAGGGGTTAGGGAAGGGGGAAAAAACACTTTGGGGGGGAAAGATGGGTTGGGGGAAACTAGGGAGGGGTAAAATAAAAGGGGGGAAAGGCACCCCGGGGTTTGATGGGATAAAGATAGAAATGTTAAAAGCAGGGGGGGGATATTTTTGGATGGTTGGTTTAATTATTTAATAAATTATGGAAGAGGGTAAGGTACCTAGGGATTGCGAGACATGATTTCCCCTTTTTATAAAGGCAAAGGGGGGAAAAAGAGAGTGCAAAAAAAATAGGGGGAAAGTTTTTGATTACCTGGTTTAAAATGTATGGGAAGTTATAATTGAAAAAATTAAGAGTAAGAGGGGAATGGGTAGCAGATAACAAAGGGGGCTTTTGGAAAGGTAGGGGGGGTGGGACCAGGTTTTTACAGTAAACATATAAGTGAAAATATTTAGATAAGGCTAAAGAGGTCTTGTGGCATTTATGGATTTGGGAAAAGGCGTTGACAGGGGGGGAAGGGGGGGAATGTGGCAATGTTCAAAGGGATGGTGTAGGAGGTAGGTTACTGAAAACGTGAAGATTTTTACGAGGATAGTGAGGCTCAAATTAGAGTATTTGGAAAAAAAGGGAAACTTTTTTCCAGTAAAAGTAGGGCCTTTGCAAGGTGTGTGTGTCACCCTGGTTTTTTAATATATTTATGAGGGGTTTAAAGGGAAATAAATGCGAGGGTCTTGGCCAAGAGGCCTGGATTTTAAAAATAAAGAACCACACAAAGGGGATTGTCACAGCTGCTTTTGCCGATACACGTGTCTTGGGGGAATTTGGAGAAAATTCAGAGAGGGGGGTGAATTTTTGGAGGGGGTGCAAAAGAAGAAAATAAAGGGGAATACAGGAAAAAGGGAAGGGTTATGAGGTAACAAAAAGTTAGGTGATGAAAGTTTTAAATCAGATTGGGGGAGAGAGTATGGAGGGGGTAACGTATTCAGATATTTTGGGAGTGGACGTGAGCGGGTGGGTCAGAAAGTGAGGTGAATATAATTGATGAGGGAAAAGATAGTGGGCATTAGGGGTCTGTGGAGACAAAGAACTTTTCCTTGGAGGCAAAGAGGGGAAATT
>NC_069400.1:83782495-83814397 GCF_026875155.1 Cherax quadricarinatus | reverse complement strand
CCCCCCTCGCGACCCCACCACCCGCGCCCCCGCGCCCCCCCGCGCGCCCCCCCCGCGCGCCCTCTCCGCGCGCCCCGCCCGCGCGCCCCCCCCCCGCGCCCTTCGCGCCCCCCGCCCGCCCCCCCTTTCCCTCCCTGCCCCTTTCTCCCACGTCCCCCCGGATGGCCCCCCCCCGCGCCTCAAATTTTTTTTTTCTTATGATCTCCTCAATAAAAATTTTAAAGGCCCCCCCCCTTTTTTCCCACCCCCATCCCAAAATTTCTCGATATTACCAAGTTTTTGGTTTCCCCCCCCCCCTTTAGGGGGGTTTCGAAAGTCTCCATCTCCCCCCGGATCCCCCTCCCATTTTTAAACCCCCCCAAACCCCCAAAATTTTCTCGACAATAAAATTTTTTTTGGACCCCCCCCAATGGGGTTTTCAAAATTTCTCCATCCCCCTCGGCCCCCCCCATCCCATTTTCCCACTCCCCCCCAAAAAATTTTTCTCAAAAAATACCAAACTCCACCCCTTTGGATAAAGGTTTTTTGGATTCCCCCCTCGGGGGGTAAGAAATTCAAATAACCTCCTCCAATGGGGGAAAGCATGCTTCCCACGGGGGCTAAACACTTCCCCTTTTTAAATTTTAAAAATGAACTAAAAGTTTCCTCTCATTAATTAAAAAAATGAACAAAAAAGCGTGTTTACTCGGGGGGTCAGGACGTCAGAAATTTCCTCTCATTAAAAAATTTAACAAAAAAAAGGCCATGCGCACACGGGCCCTGAATCTTGTCTACCCTTTTTTATTAATAAGGGGCCATAGAAATGACATCACACATACAAGCAAACCCCCCAAATGTCGACCCTTTTTATTCATTAAAGTTAAAAAGGGGGAAAATAGTCCCTACATCATAGGGAAAACATTTCCACACAAAAAAAAACATTTCGGGATAACACAAAATACACAATTTTTTTTTTCATTATTTATTATACAACCCAATTTACACCCACCTTTTCCCTCCTACTTTTAAAGATTGGAATTATCAGGGTGTCCAAACCCCAAGGATTCCTTAGTAAATTTAAAGATATCCCTTTTTTCATCAAAGGGTGACAAAACCCCTCTTATTAATTTTTTACCCCCTACATATTTGACCTTTTTCAATTTCTTTTAACTTAAAACCGAATAATTCCCCTACTAATTTGATAAAAAAAATCTATATCTTGCATTTTTTAATAAAGGCATAAATTGCGAAGGAAAAACCCTTGGGTCTGCTGACAGTAGTTTTACTTCCAGCAATCTTTTACAGAATACATTTTTGCTTTCAGGCAACACCGTAAAATGGGTTTTCACACATTTTGATTTCAATAACCCCCGCTCCCCCTTTTTTACTATCACATATAAGGGATCCCAGGACTGAAAAAGAAAAAACCATATAACCTAACAATGGTTCACTTTTTAACTCGGGGTACAAAACTTTTCATTTCAAGCTAAAATATACGAGGGCAAATATCGGTATAAAGAAGGGCTTACATCATCACCATAAAGCTGTTTTTAAAAATTTTTTACCAAAAAAGAAAACAATTTCTTTTTTCTACCAAAATTTGGGGAAAACCCGGATAAAGTGGTTGCTTTTAAATTCTAAAATAAACTTATTTAAAAGTACAAATTTACTTTTATCTTTATTTAAATTTGTGAAAATTTTTTAACAAAGGATCCTTACCCCGCTCAAAAAAATGCTTCCCCATTTTTTGTTATATCTATATTTCTCACTACTTTTTTAATATTTAGCAAAATTTTTTTTCCCATAAATGGCGTTTTTAAATTTAAATTTTAAGGGGTTTTTACTTGATAGGGCATCTTGTAGCTGTTTCTGGGGCAAAATTAGTTGGGTATGGGAAAAGGGTTTAAAAAATTTTTTCTGTGTATATTCATATATGGTATGAACCTTTTCCCCCCCTAACCCAAGTTCAAGTAATAAATGTAACAATTTAACTGATTTAATTTAAATTTTTTTGAAAGGGAAAAGACTAGCCACAAAATTTTCCCCTTAATTTGGGGGTCTTTCACCTTTAATTTTTTTTTGGGGGATTAAAAAATAATTTTGGGGGAATTTGGGTAAAAATTAATTTTGTGTTTAAATGGTTTGGGGGGGGGGTAAAGTTTTTGTTAGAATTTGGGGAAAAATTTGGGGGGTTTGGTATGTTAGGGTTTTTTTTTAAAAAAGTTTTTTAAAATTATATGGGGGGGTTTGGGGGTGGGGGGGTTATTTTTAAAAAGGAAAAAAATTTTTAATGGAAAATTTTTTTAAGTTTGGAGAATTATGGTTAAAAAGGGGTTTAATATTAATGTGAAATTTTTTTGGGGTTTTTTTTTTAGGGGGGAAAAATTGGGGGGAAAGGTTGGGTTTTAAATTTAAAATATTTTTAAATGAAAATTTTAAAATTTGATTTAAATTTTTTAAAATTTTTTAAAAAAGGCCCACCTGTTAAAAAAATTTTTTCTAAAAAATACTACCATTTTCCATTTTGAATAAGCGGGATTTTACCCTAAATGGGATTGTTTTTTAAAGGGGGGATTGTGGGTATTTGTTTTTTTGCATATTGTTGGAATAAAAGGTTTAAAATTTTTTGGGGTTTTTTGTTGATAAAATTATGGATAAATTTAAAAAGGGGTTGGGGAAAATTAAAAATTTTTGCCCTTGGATTTTTTTTGAAGGTAAAGCAGTTTTAAATTTTAAGGGGGGGGGGTTTTAATTATTTTTAAAGATTAATGGTTTTTAGGAATTTTTGTTTTTTAAAAAAAATTTTTATTTGATTTGTCTGGGGGATTTGTTGGTTTTAATTCCTAAAATCCCCTTTGCCCCCCAAAAATTATTAAATAACTGAGGGGGCAATTCCTTCCGTAAGATACACTACCCCATTTAGGGGGGGGGGGAAGGGGGGTTAAATGGGCCTTAGAAAAAAGAAGCTGAAAAAATTGGTGCCCCACCCCCCAAAAAAAGGGGGTTTTTGGGGTTTTTCCTTTAAAAAAATGGAAAAATTTTGGGGAAAAACCATAAGTTCCTTTTTAAATTGGGGGAAAAATAAAATTCCCCAATTTAAAATTTTTTTTACCAATTTCTTCCTTATTTTAATAGGTAAGACCCAATAAATATGGAAACCAACATAAATAACGGCAATTTAAAATAACCCAAAAGTTTTTAACTAAAAAAAAACCCAATCGGCAAACAAACCCCCCCACTGTCTTGAGATAAACCTTTAAAGTAATTCCCTAAAGTTTACATTTCCCCCAAACGTCAAAAAAAACTTTCAATGCATTTTTCAAACTTTTTTGGCGAAGCGCCATTTCTCAAAAAATTTAAAAAAAAATAAACCCTTTTACTCGGTAATTTTTTCATCGCCCTTTTTTAAAACTATCAATAAAATTTCAAACAAAAATTTTGTTTTCCTTTACAAAAAAAAGGTAAGATATCTCGAAAACCTTTTTTCCAAAAACCTCTGTATATTTGGGGGATTTTCCTGCCTTGATATTTGTTCTGCTAACTTTGGAAAGAAAATCCATTCAATAAAGACAGTGAATCCTAAAACCCCAAACCCTACCTATGCTACTTTTCAAGAAATTTAAAATCCTTTTTTCGAATAAAATTTTAAACGTTATTTTTTCCGCCCTTTAAATTTCCCTTTTAAAAATTTATTCCAAAATCATACAAACTTTAAATGACAAAAAAGAAATTAATTTTTTTCTCTCTTGTCTTTACAACTGCATTTTACAACGTCCCCCAATGGGCCTCAAAAATTATTAAAATTTTAAAATTTAAGGTCAGGGGTTTTTATGTTTGTTTTTTGGGGTTTTTTAAAGGGTTTTTTACCACATAATTCCCCAAGTTTTTCTGGAACAGTCCCCCAATTTTAAAACCTCCCTGACATATGGTTTTTTCATAAATACTGTCTTCAAACTTTACCCCCCCCTTTTCCAAATTCACCACAAAACATTTAAAATGAAATGTTTAAACACATCCCCCCCTTTAAAAAACCCTCTTTATCCACATTTTTTTCTCCTTTGGGCGATCAAAAAATAATAAAAACAATAGGCAAGGGGTTTTTTGCCCAGCCCAAAATTTTCCCTTTGGCGGAGAGTTGTTTTTCTAATGCACATTCGAAATAAAATACACCAATATTTTCCTTTGGGAATGCGTTTTGACAAAAATTTTTCAAAGGTACTGTTTTTCCTTCCGGGGGGAATACGGGAACCAAATTGTTTTTAAACACCCAAATTTTCGTGGATATCAAACTTTTTAATTTCCTTTGGGGTATTCAATTTCATCAAAAAACTATGACAGTGCTTTTTTTACACCCACAAAATCCATTATCGTTCTAAATCCCCGGTCAAAACCCTTTGATTAAAACCAAATGTTTTTCATTCAACAATAACCGCGCATATAATGCCCCTTATATTCTTTTTCCCCTTCACAAAATAGCCATAATGTCCCTATCGGATCCTTTCTTAATTGAAAACTAAAAGACCCCTTTATTTTCCTTCTCTAAATATCCCTTTCTTATAAACGCGTAATGGGGAAATCATCTATAGAAAAATTTTGCATGTTTAAAACCCATCCTCCTTAGAAAAAAACCCTTTTTGGGTTGCGAAATCACACCATGGTTTGTTCTTTTTAATGACATTGATAGGCAAAAAAGGGGGGGGGCATCCCCCATAACCCATCATTAACTCGGGAATTAAATACAAATTGCCTCCCTCGCAGATTCTGGGGATATGCCACTTTGCCCCCAAATTGTACTTTTAATTTCCCTACTTTAACATATTCGATACGGGAAAGATTCGTTAAACAAGATCCACCGATCCTTCCTGTTTTCTTGCAACCTGTCTCGTATCTTTCTAATATTTTTTCCCACCCATCGATCAAAAACTTCAGAGATTTCCTCTTCACTTATTTAACTAAAACCAAAATTTATCACAAATTGTCCATTTTGATCATCACCCGATATTTTTTTTGGACGTAATGTCCTTATAACTATAATTGGGGGGGGTTTCGGACAAACTTTTGCTAACGATCTACCCATACATATCTCGCATCTTTTCTTTAAAAAAAATCCCTATAAACTGTAAAAACTTTCTTAACTCTCTTTTATAATTTGAAGGAACCCCATATTTTCCTCACTGTATTTCTACCTCTAAAAATTTTTTGGATAAGGGAATAACTTCGGGGGTTCATTTTCACTTTTAAATCGTGCCCAAAACACCCCATGCGAGGTATTGCTCTCTCATCATCATTAAGGGGGGAGAAGTATCCGCACCCCCGCATTTTTGAGGTACCAACACTACACTCTCACCCCCAAAAGCTGGGCATTTTAAATTTCAAACACAAACCAGGTTTTTTCCTGAAAGGGGAAAAAAAGAATCAATTTTCAAAACCCCAAAAAAATTTTAAGATTTCAATAAATATTACGTCCGTAAGGGGGGTAAAAAGGGCCCCCTTTCAAAATTTTTTTAAAAATTTCAATGAACAGGGGGAAAAAAAAAGTAATAAAAATTCAAAAACCCAAAAAAAAATTTTTAAAGATTTCAATGAAAAAGGGGAAAAAACTTTCACCCTTCAAAATTTTTTACATAATACCCCTTTAAGATTTCAATGAACAAGGAAAAAAAACCCAAAACCAAATTCAAACCCAAAAAAATATTAAAAATTCCCAATAAATTTATTACGTCCATAATGGGGGTAAGAAGGTCCCCCTTTTCACAATTTTAAGTATTTTCAATGAACAGAGGAAAAAAAGTATATCCAATTCAAAACCCAAAATATTAAAAATTTAAATGAATAGAACAAAATTTTTTCCCTCGAGTGACAGCACAAAAAAAAGATCACAATTGGTTACATACCGGGTTTTTTTATAGCCTTTTTCCCATAAAGCATCTACCGGCCCACTCATTACCAATTGCAAAAAACCTTTAAATTGCGTTGAAACCCCGGGCCTTTCTCAAATTAACCAACGAACGCTGTTTTCCCTAACAAATAATCTTTTTCTTCCCCAAAAGTTTCCCCAATTTATTTCGAATATAGCTAACCCCTTTTTAAAATTTAAACTTATTTAACGCACATAAACAGTAAACATTTCCCCGAAACCCTTCAAAAAAAATTTAAACCCCAAACATTCCCCCACTAAAAACTTTTTAAAACGCTTATCCAAAAAATTTTCAAACAACCCTCCCTTCCCCAAATTCACTTATTTAACACACTAACCCTTTAAAAAAATTTCACTTATTAACCACTAACCCAGTAAACATTTCCTCGTAGCTTCAAAAAAAATTAAACCCCCCAAATTTTTTTTTCACTCGTATGTTTCAAAAAAAATTAAACATGAAAAAAACAAGAATTTTTTTTTCTAAGTATAACTTACCTTTCCCCAAATTTTGTGCGGTTCAGCGTTGGAAGATGGGGTCCTTTAACTTAATGAGGGGAAAAACTTTTAGTTCTTTTTAAAAAATAATAGGGGGAAAAGATGAGTCAATCCGGTTTGAGGATGGAAGCACTGTCCTCGCCTTGGTTTTCCTCATTGAGCTTATATGGGCCCGCCCCCTCCCCCAACACATGGTTAAGGGGGTTCACACCTAAGGTGATTTAAGAAACATCCCCCTTTAACCGAACCAACCTTTGGGTAAAACCGGGTCAGACAGACAGCATGATATGGGGTTTTAAACTTTTGGAAGATGAGGCCCCTTTAAAAGGAAAGGAAACTTTTATCATTTTTAAAATAATAAGGGGAAAGATGAGGTCAGTCACGATGGAAGCCCTGCCCCCTCGCCTGAGAGACGAAATTTGGGGGTTTCACCCCCCCCCCCAAAACAATGGTGTAATGGGGTTCAAAACCCAAAGGGTAGAACATAAAAACCCCGTAAACTCAGACAGACAGGCGCCTTTTAAAACCCCGGTTCCACCCAAAGGGAATAGATTTAAGATAACAAAAACACCGGGGTCAATCGTCCCCCCAAAAACAACTAATTTTGGGAGGCAGTCCTGCCCCAAACATTAACTGTGCCCCCTTATTGAACTAAAAGAATTAAATATTTTTGAAAACCCATTAAATTTAACAGTGACAAAAACCCCCTCCTAGGGGTAAACACCCTTTTTATTTCATTCAATTTAAAGAGAGGAAGCTTTTAGATCTTTTTTAAAAAAAAAAGAAGGGGAAGGATTTTAACTTTCCAACATACACTCAAATGCCTTATATATTTCTTTATCCATCAAGGATTATAAATCCCGGTGATTCGAATAGGGGGCAAATCAAAAATTTCACATAAAAATTTTAATAAATTTAAAACCACAGAAATTTCATAACTTTATATTTTTCCCCTTTTTAAATTTTAAAATGAACTAAAACATACATCACACCCCTTAGAACAAATTCAGAGATAACTCAAAAATTAACATTAAGTAACAAATTTTATCGACCCCCAGAATTTTCCATTGCATCCCCTGAGGGAAAAAAACAAAAATTTTTTGTTGATGACTATTTTTAAAAAGGGTTAACAGTGAAATTTTTTCCCTCGAAGTTTATTTAAAGGGTTAACACATAATAAAAGCTTTTTCTGAATACTAAAAATATATTTCACGGAGGACGATATAGTCGTACCAGGGCTTTAAAACGCCACGCATTTTGTTTTATTTAAAAGAGGGATTTTGGCAAGTAGAGATTTTTGGGGGCGACAAGGGGTTTCAAAAAAAAAATAAGGAATTTTAAATATATATAAATCTCTATAAAACAAACCCCTTTTTGGTTATTTTTTTCCCATAAAACCTTGCATTAAATCACCAAAAAGCTTTAAACAGTTGCAAACCCAAATTGTTCCCGGCGGGATTTCTACAAAATTTTGTATACCAATGGACCGAGAAAAATTTAAAATTAAAAAGGGGGTTTAAGAATCCTGGATCTCCCTGGGTCATTCTCGGGTTTGAAAACCCTTTAAATTATACAGCTGAAAAAAAGATCGATCCGTCCATAACCTTGAAAGGGGTCAAAATTTCTTAAATTCAGAAAAAAACATAACTTTATACGTTTTTTAAACCAAGAATTTTCCCTCGTGGGAAAATAATTGGGCTCCAAAACCCAAGGGGAAAATTAACCTGTGATTTGGGTAATATTTTAAAAATTACCCCCAATAAAATTTGATGGATTTTAAATAAAAATTCCCCGTGTGTATCGAATTTTTTTTCAAGATATTTACAAGCTACTCAAAAAAAGGGAAAGGACGGCCCGAGCACTTTACAGCTTTTACAAAAAATTGGAGAATAAAAAAGGAAAGGGAATATATCGAAAATTTTTTCCCAGAAAAAGGGCGGGGATTTCTAAAAAAAACAGGTACAAAATTTTATCTCCAGAGAAACCTTTTAAAGTTATATCATGTATTTTCGAAAGAAAAAAAGCTTCCATTGCAGGGGAGGGGCCCTTGAAAACAAAGAAACTTTAAATTTATACAAGTATTTTACAAGTGCCAAACATTTAAAAATTCAAAAGTTTAAAAAGAATTTTTGTAGATGCGTATAAAACATCTCCGCACTCGGGGATTTGGGGGTAAAACCCCATTTGGGAATCCCTGGTATTACTCATTTTAATGATATAAGGAACATTTTTGGATAAAAATTTTAAAAATGGAAGATTTCCCAAAAAGAAAAGAATCAGTAAAAATTGGCTGTTGGGGCAAAAACCCAAAAGTGGGGGCTCTTTGGGAGATCATCCGCGTTTTAACCGAGGGGTTTTACACACCAAAAAACAGAGGGAAAAATTTAAAAAATTTTAGAAATTTAAAAATTCCCCAACCTTAACAAAAATATCATTTGAAAATTTTTTAAAAGGGGGAAAAAAATTTAAAAGGGAAAATTTTTTCGCGAAGAATTTACCCCATCATACCACCTTCCCCGAAATATTATCGACAGAAATATTGAAACGAAAAAAAAATTGGGGGAATTAAAGATTATTTGGGGGATCTTATAAAGGTTATGTTCCCCCTTTTTTTCGTGGGTCAAAGAAGGGGATTTTTTTGAAAGGGACAATAAAAAATCATTTTAAAAAAAATTTTAAAAAATTTAAATTTCATTCCCTTTAAAAGTCCCCCCACGCCCAAACATCCCGGGAAAAGTTTAATTTCAACATTTAAGAAAACCAATAAGTTTGTTTAAAACAGTGAGAAATTTTTAAGAATTTGAAATTTAAAAATAAAATACCATTAAACCCTAAAATATTTTTAAAAAATACAAAACAGATTAAAACATTTGCTTGTAAGAAAATCGGTTTTTTAGCGTAAAAAGAAATATTTGCTGATTTTCGAGGTGGAAAAACTTCTTGGCATTAAAATTTTACCTTAGCAGAAATAAATTTTTCGAGATTGTTTAAAAAAATCATGAAAGAATTTTTTCTTTTACCAACCCTTTATTATGAATCGGAAACCTCTCGATTAGTAAAATCGGGGGGGTGATGAGAATTAAAAAGGGGGGGTGGGGGGTGCATCTTTAAGCTGGGGTTAAACGCAAGTTTAAGACACTCCCGCTAGGGAGGTCAACCCCCCCTGCTCTCACCTCGGTGAAACCTTTAGAAAACCCCCGATTTGTCAAGATTTTTTTGCACATAAGATGAGTGCGAGAAAAATAGAATATGTGAAATCAATGTTGGTTTATTGCAAAGGGAAAACCTTTGGTGAGTTAGGGGTGAGAAAGGGGGACCTTCTTACCCCCCTTACTGGAAATAAAAATTATTTAAATATTAAATTTTTTTACAACAAAAAATGTGAAAAACAGCGAGAAGAATCGTTCTGATTTCCCTTTAAAAGAAATAAAGCAAATTTTTTAAATAATCAGGGATACATTTTGATTTTGTGAGGGGAAAACAAAAGTGGAAAACAATTATTACATAAAAGGGGGCGGGGTAAGGAGAGAAACCCCTCGTGGATACATATTTGGGGGGGGGGGGGGGGGGGGAGTATATAAACTCCCGTCATGTTATGTTTTTTTTTAGTGTGTGGTTATAAGAGTGGAAGATTGGGTGAAAGTCTTTTTATTTCGTGTGTAGCGATTCAAGTCTCGATTTTTTTCCCCCCCAATACACCTTCGGCTTTCATTAAAAAATTTTTATACCCCATTTATTTAAAAATAAAAATTTAAATTTAAGGGTTGCTCTGAAAAATATAAAATTTAAAACCCCAAAACCATTTATAAAACCGGGGAAAAGAATTTTTAAGATATGTATTACAATGAGAGAAAACTACAGTAAAAAATATATGCATAAAATTGATTTTGGGGCAAAAATTTTTGGGGGGTGATATTACAAGGGTTTTAGAGGGAATAAAAGGGATATTTTAAAGGGAAAACTCTTAAAAAGCAGTTAAACATCAACGGGTAATTTTTCATCCCCAAAAACTTTAATTTTGTTCACAAATCCAGGAATAAACAGAGTGGGGTTTTTAACTTGAAAAAAAAAAATTTTAATACCTTCTGAATTACCAATGCTTATGTGGGGGTTTGGGAATTTTTATAAAGGGAAAAAAATTTTTAAAAAAAAAATTTTAAAAAAAAAAAAAAAAGAAAAAAAAAGGCAAAAAAAAAAAAAAATAAAAAAAAAAAAGAAACCAAGAAAAAAAAAAAAAAAAAAAAAACCCAAAAAAAAAAAAAAAAAAAAAAAAAAAAAAAAAATTATAAAAAAAAAAAAAAATAAAAAAAAAAGGGAAAAAAATAAAAAAAAAAAAAGGGGTTTAAATTAAAAAAAAAAAGAAAAAAAAAAAAAAGAAAAAGGGAAAAAAGGTTTTAAAAAAAAAAAAAAAAAAAAAAGGGGGGAAATTTCAAACCGGGGAAAAAAAAAAAAAAAAAAAAAAGGGGAAAAAACAAAACCCAAAAAATTTTAAAGAAAAAAGAAAAAAAAAAAAGGGGAAAAAAGAAGGGGGAAAAAAAAAAAATAGAAAAAAAAAAAAAAAAAAAAAAAACAAAAAAAAGAAAACCCAAAAAATTTTTAAAAAAAAAAAAAAAGAAAATTTTAAAATTAAAAAAAAAAAAAAAAAAAAGTAAAATAAAAAAGGAAAATTTAAAATTTTGAAAAAAAAAAAAAAGGGAAAAAAATTTTTTTTAAAAAATTTTGGGGGAAAAAAAAAAAAAAAAAAAAGGAAAATAAAAAAAAAAGGAAAAAAAAAAAAAAAAAGGGAAAAAAAAAAAAAAAAAAAAAAAAACCCAAATTAAAAAGGAAAAAAGGAAAAAAAAAATTTAAAAAAAAAAAAAAAAAAAAAAAAAAAGAAAAAAAAAAAAAAAAAAATTAAAAAAAAAAAAAAAAAAAAAATTAAAAAAAAAAGGTGGAAAAAAAAAAAAAAAAAAAAAAAAAAAAAAAAAAAAAGAAAAAAAAAAAAAAAAAATTAAAAAAAAAGAAAAAAAAAAAAAAACGAAAAAAAAAAAAAAAAAATAAAAAAAAAAAAAAAAAAAAAAAAATTAAAAAAAAAAAAAAAATGAAAAAAATGGGAAAAAAAAAAAAAAACTTTTGGGTTTCCCCTTTGGAAATTTGGCTTGGAAAAAAGGGAGTTAGGTTTTCAACCAACGAAATTTTATCCTTTGGGGGAAAAAAGTTGGTTTTTGAAAATTTCCCATTGAAAGACTTAAAATGCTTTCACCCGGCAAAAAGGGTTTTTTAATTTTTACTCCCATTAAGCGGGAAAAACAATAAAAAAAATTTTTTTTAATATTTAAATTTTTTTTTCCAAAAAAATTTAAATTAATGGGGGGGATTTTTTGGGGTAAAAAAAATTTTTTTATTTCCGGGGTTTAAAAACGGGAAAATTTTCATTTTAAATTGCAAAAAATTGGGGTTCAAGCCCTTTAAGGGGGGGGAAAAACCCGGGGGGGGTTTTCTTTTTAATAAAAAAATTTTTTTAAAAAATTTTTTTTTAAATTTTTTAAAAAGTATTTTTTGACATCTAAATCCCCCCCAACCAAAAAATTAAAAACCGGCAGAATTAATCCTTGGTGGACAAAAATAATTTCCCGAAAAAAAGATAAATTTTAATTTAAAAAAATTAAAAATTTTTTTTATTTAAATTTTAAAAAAAAAAACAAAAATTTTATTGGAAGGGAAAAATTAAATTTTTTTAATTCCCTTTTAAAATTTTTATCAAAAACCCGAAAAAAAATTTGGGAAAACATTTTTTCCGGGGTTTAACAATTTAAATTTCAAGGAAAAAAAGAATTCTTTAATTATTGGGGTTGGGAAGCCCTTTTTTTCCTTAAAAAAACCCACCCCCGAGGGGAATTTATATTAACGCCCCAAAAACCTTTTTTTTAAAATCTTTTTGGGTTGGAGGAAACCCGGGGAAAACATTTTTGAAAAATTTTTAAAATAAGAAGTTTTTTCCTTTTCCAAGGCAAACCCTTTTTTTTATTAGGTGGTTGGGAAAAAAAAAATTGAAAAAAAAGGGTTTTAAAAAAGGTTTTTTAAGGAAATTTGGGGGGGTTTTTATTTTCCTTTTTTCGGGGGAAGAATTTTTTAAAATTTTGGAGAAAATTTTTTGGGGTTTGAAAGCTTTGGTAAACCGGAAAAAGGAATTTAAAAAAGTAAAATTTGGCTTGAAATTTTGGGTTTGGTGAAACAAAAGCGATTTTAAATTAAATGAAAATTGAAAAAGTGATAGTGCATAACGAGTATTTGACCATGAATTTTTGAAGAAATAAATATTTCCCTTTAAAAAATCCCAAAGGGGAAAATATCCTCGTATTTGGGGTGTTTTTCCGCAAAATTTAAAATAAATGAAGTTAAATTTTGAGGATTTAAAAAATAAGCCGTAAATTTTCCCCTCATTAATATTTAAAAAGATCCAAAATGAAAATATGGGGCATTGGATTACATATATTGAACAAAAACCCCTATATTAAATTTTGATAGTTTTTGGGGGATTTTTAAAAAATTATACAAAAATATATGAGAAAATTTTATACAAGAGAAATTTCATGGGACGGTTTAAATCAAAAGGATTTTAAATGAAAAATCATTTGGGGGTGCGGCTTTTATGCTAATATTTTGTGTATAATTTTAAAAAATTATAGCGTCAAGAAAATTTTTACCAATTTGTTTTTAAAAATTTTTTGGGAGAAATAAATTTAAAAAACCAAATTTTTTTAAAGAAATATCAATGACATTTCAATAAACCCCATGTTCAAGTGTAAAATTGGGAAATAATTCAAAGTGGAATTTTAAAAACTGTGTAAAATATTGGGAAATTTTAATACGGGGGGGGGGTAAGGGGTTTAGAGGGGGGCGAAAGGTTAAAGGGGGGGCGAAAGGTCAAAACGCTTGGGTAAAATTTCCCGTGCTGGGTCACTCTTTGCCCTCTACCCGTTTATTTAAAATTTTGGGGCCCAAAATAATCCCCAAATTTAGTATCTCCGTTGGAGGTTCGCGAGGAGGGAGAAAATGCATCCCCCGTGTAGTCGGAATAATCCACCTGCGGTAATGGTAAGTGATTTTTTTCATTATCTGAGTGGGAAACTTTTTTCAAAAAATTGAAAAAAAATCTTTTTAAAACATAAAGATTTTAGAAGTGTTTAAAGTATTAACCAATAAAACTTTTTTTAAAGCAATTGAAGATATGCCCTTTTTCTTCTTCAAAAACGAAATTTTTTTTTTTTTGCCAGATGCGAATATAAAGCGGTTGTTGGAACTTATTCGCGCAAAACAAATCTGACAGGAGCAAAAGGGTTTTTTAGTTTTATGGGTTTTTAGGAGGCGAGAAACCACCCAATCCCCACCCACCAATTGGGGATGCTGTTGCTACCCCTCCTACCAACAAAACTTCCTTTCCCCGACCTCATGGGGGGAGGGTTTAACTTTTGCCTCCTACTCAGGGTTGATTTTAAAAGCTATTATCCAGGATATTATAACTCCTACCCACGCCGAGAAAGAAACCTTCTCCCCAGCCCCCATAAAGAGTGGAGAATGTGTTAGTGTTGTTATTTCGAAAAAATTTCGTATGGAGCAGATGGAATATTTTAGACAAATTCCCAACCCCAATTTATGTATGGATGAGGAATTTCCCCCATTTTTTATCCACCGCTTTTCCCCCCCGAAGTTTATTGTATAACAGATGAGGGAAAAAGATATGACCCGAAAAAAAATGGGACAGAAATTTTTTTTCAAGAGAAAAAAAAATTACCCCTACGTATTTTTGTCAATGAAAATTGTAGCTTTTTTTTAATGAAATTGTATTTTTTTTATTACCAGAAATGTAATGGCTTTTAATAAATAAAAGAAAAAAAAAATATTGTGTATTGTGTTAATTTCCCAAATTGTCCCTTTTTGATGGAAAAAAAAAAAAGGGTTTTTACTATGATGTAAGGGGGACTATATCCCCCAAATTAACTTGAATGAACTGAAAGGTCGACAAATTCAGCCTGTGTTCTGGTCAACACGTGAGTCCCCCTGAATAGGGGCACATGACAGCCCCGTTTCGCGGACCCTCACTACTATTCCCCTTATTAACAAAAAAGGGAAAAAGATTCAATGTGTTCTGGGGCAACACGTGACGTCACTGGGTATAGGGTCGACATAAATTTAGCCCGTTTCGCGTGAAAATCAATGCTATGTCCCCCTTTTTAACAAAAGGGTAGACAAGATTCAACCCGTGTTTTTGGGTCAACACGGACGTCACTGATATAGGGTCGACATGAATTTAGCCCGTGTGCGCGTGACGTCACTGCTATGTCCCCCCTTTTTTTAAAATAAAAGGGTAGACAAGATTCAAACCCTTTTGCGCGTGGGCCCTTTTTTTGTTTTATTTAACTTAATAAAAGGAATACTGACGTCACTGAAACCCCCGAAATAAAACACGCTTTTTTTTTGTTTTTATTTAACTTAATGAGAAAGGGAAAAAATTTTGTTTATTTTTTTAAAAAAATAAGGGAGGGTGTTTTAAACCCGTAGTAAGCATTCTTCCCCCATTGGGGGATCCAAAAAATTTTTATCCGGGGAAATTTGGGGAAATTTTGAAAACCCCCAAGGGGGGTCCAAAAAACTTAAACCCCAGGAGATGGGGAATTTTCGAAAAAACCCCCTAGGGGGGATCCAAAAAAACTTGTATTTGTGAGAAAATTTTTTGGGGGGGGGGGGTTGGGAAAGGGGGAGGGGGATCCGAGGGGAAAGGGGGAACCCTTTGGGTATTGGGGAAATTTTGGGGGGGTTGGGGGGAAAGTGGGGGGGGGAACCCCAAAAATTTTACTGAAAGGGGATCATAAAAAAAAAAATTCGGGGGCGCGGGGTTCCAAACCACGATGCTGGGAGAAGCGGGAGCAGAAGCGCGGGCGGGGTCGCGAAGGGCGCGGGGGGGGGCGCGCGGGGGGGGCCGCGCGGAGGGCGCGCGGGCGGGCGCGCGGGCGGGCGCGCGGCGCGATGGTGGGGTCGCGAGGCGGGGGTCGGGGCGGGGGTATTGGTTGGGGGGTAAAGGGTGGGGTAGTTCGGGGCGAGGTCAGGGTCAAAACGGAAGTAACTCAGGTGTGAAAAGGTGACCCCCCAGCTCCTGGTCCAACCGGTTACCTCGCTCACCCGACCCCAAAACCGGAAGTCCTCGTCAGCCGTGCCTTTTTCCGGAATTCCTCGCTCTGGCATCCCTTTTTCCGGAATTCCTCGTCTGCCGCATTTATCATACTTATATATATATATATATATATAATATATATATATATAAAAATTATATAATATATAAATTATATATATATATATATATATATATATATATTCTTATTTAATTTTTTTAATAAAAATTAATATATATATATATATAATATTTATATATTATTATATTTTAAAAAATTTTAATATACATTATAAAATTCTTTTTTTTAACAAACCTGCCGTCCCCCACCGAGGCAGGGGGGCCCCCAAAATTTAGTAATTTTGGGAAATTTTAAACAGGGGAAGGGGTTACAGCCCCTTTCTCCTGGCATTTTAGTCCTTCTTACATCACCATGGCTTACGGGGGAAAAATTCTGTTTCCTCTTCCCCTGGGATAAGAGGAAATAAAAAAGAACAAAATAGAAAGAAAATAGCAGAAAACCAGAGAGTGTGCTATATATATGCTTTGTCATTGTGTAGTGTAACCAAGTGTAGGTAGAAATTGCAAACGAAACCCGAAAAACTTGTTGTTTATGAGCAGAAAAAAAAAAAAACAAACAATCCACCTCATTAAAAAATTACAGGGTTTCGTTTTACATCACTTGGTAGGCGGTAGTCCTCCCCGGGGGTTGCTGTCTACCAACCTATACTACTATATATAATAAGTCGTGCGAATATGTAAAACTGGTCAATTTGGGAAGAATCATTTAAATTAATCCTTTCAAAAATTTTCTCTTTTTACGTTTAAAGATTATTTTTCATTAATGTTTATGAAAAAATTTTTAATTTTGCACAAAAAAATCTTGAAAACTTACCCCAACCCTTTTCATAACAAGAAAAATTTATTTTAGCCTAACCATAAATATATTTTAGATTTGTTTACAATAATTTAATACTAAACAAACACAGTGAAATATATTTTTTTCGTTAGGTTCAGAATGATTTTGGCGATATTATTGCATACGCAAATTTTCACTTGTCCTATATGGCAAGATGAGCGTTGCTATTTAAGCCAAGATCGCAAGTTCTGCCTATTCGGCACGACACACACACACACACACACACACACACACATATATATTTATATATATATATATATATATATATATATATATTATAATATATATATATATATATTATATTTATATATATATATATATATATATGGATGGTGAACACAAGAACACCTCGGTTAATAGTGTGAGCATGGTGATTAGTGTGCCAAATGGCGAGGGTTTTTTCTAAATGGAACAATAAGTGTATAACAATTAGCAAAAGTTAGTGATGTGCGCCTGGAGCGAACACACAGGGCCACTCCCTCCCCTCTCCCCCATCCCCGATCCTCTCCCCTCATCCCAGCATAGGCCCACTGACTTCCTGAACAAGGGTGTTGCCGTTTAGTGCCCCACCAATTACAAGTTCCGCCGCTCGCTACTCCCCCACCCTCATCCCCCATGCATCCATGCTGCCCTTCACCCGTCACCCCACAGCTGGCGCCCTCCCACCCCCACGATATCAGCAATGTCACAAGTAGTCGCGGGTTCCCAGGAATCTTCACGACAGAGCCAAAGCTGTCGTTCACGAGGCATCTGCCGGTGTGCCACAGGAATGTGCACTCAATCCCACATCTGGCAACATCCGTGCACACAATGGATGTCTAGGCTCAGGAGAGCTCCAAATGAGAACAACCAACAGCCCCCCAGCAGACAGGGCTGACAGCTACCGTGACTTCACCTCTACAGAGGACCTCAAATCTGCAATCAAATTAACATCCACCAGGACTCTGACACACATCCCCAAAGCAGCTCGCCCTCAAGCTGCTAGCAAATTCACTGACCTTCTGAAGAAAGTCAACGATGCTCCTTCAATCAACAGATCCTGGCACAACTTGCTGCTTTTTGGCAATGCCTGTTTGGCTGTCCCACCAAGGAGGGACAAGTCACTAGCAACACATGTTATTAGGGCAATAAATGCATTCCCAAGGGATGGCCTCAGTGGCCTGTCATTTTCTCTTCTCGGCTTTCCCTGGGCTCTGCTGTGGTCTGTTAGGGCCTCCACATATAGCTTAGCTCTTTCATTTACTACAGTCTCCTCTGATAGAGCTTCTACATGCAGTTTTGCTCCTTCTTTCCCTACAGTCCCCTTATTTGTGACTGAGGTAGCAGTCTCTGATGGCAATCCCAAAATGTTCTTTAATTCTTTAGGCTGTTTCAGATTTTATCAGTTCCTCTTCTAAACTCTGTATCCTAGCCTCTGCTTCTTTGACTTGCACATCCCACTTCCTGCTTTCCATATCTATCCTCTCTTCCATTCTCATGCTAAGTTCTTCTAGTTTCTTTTCCCATTCATGTTCCCTTTTTATGAGCTCAGCTGCCCAATCTTCCTTTGCAGCTTCCTCCTCCTGTCCCTTGGTTTTTCTTCCTGCTTTCTGGCAACCCATTTTTGTTTTATCCTGATTGCCTCAGAGTGGGAAACCTATGTAATTCTGTGTGTTAGGTTAGTAGTGTGTATGTCATAGTGTGGGGGTGAAGGTAGAGGAGGAACTGTGGCTATGTGGGAGAGGAATGGGGAGGGGGATTCAGGGGGGAATATGGGGAGTGGGAAGGAGGGAGAAGCAAGTGGGTGAGTGGGAGGAGGGAGAGGTGGGGAGGGAGAGCGTGAAAGAGGGAGGGGAGGGATCAGGGGAAGTGAGTGAGATGTCGGTGGGAGGGGGGAGTGTATGTGTGAGTCTGGATATGTGTGGTGTGTGTGAGTGTGTGTGAGTGTGTGTTGTGTGAGTGTGTGGGTATGTATATATATATGTGTGTGTGTGTGTGTGTGTGTGTGTGTGTGTGTGTGTGTGTGTGTGTGTGTGTGTGTGTGTGTGTGTGTGTGTGAGGGGAAGGAGGGAGAGTGGGGAGGGGGAGGGTGAAAGAGGGAGGGGAGGGATCAGGGGAAGGAGTGAGATGTCGGTGGGGAGGGGGGCAGTGTATGTGTGAGTCTGGATATGTGTGTGTGTGTGTGTGTGTGTGTGTGTGTGTGTGTGTGTGTGTTGTGTGTGTGACTCACTATTGTACTCACCTATTTGTGGTTGCAGGGGTCGAGTCACAGCTCCTGGCCCCGCCTCTTCGCTGATTGCTACTAGGTCCTCTCTCTCCCTGCCCCATGAGCTCTATCATACCTCGCCTTAAAACTATGTATGGTTCCTGCCTCCACCACATCACTTTCTAGGCTATTCCATGGCCTGACTACTCTATGACTGAAGAAATACTTCCTAACATCCCTTTGATTCATCTGAGTCTTCAACTTCCAATTGTGACCTCTTGTGTCTGTGTCCGCGTGTGTGTGTGTGTGCGCGTGTGTGTGTGTGTGTGTGGTGTGTGTTTGAGTGTGTGTGTGTGTGTGTGTGTGTGTAATTATGTGTGGAATTATGTGTGGGTTTATTATGTGCCTGAAAGGTAGGTGACTTGTGGGGAGTAATGTGGAGTCTCAGTGGTCCTTGACTGACCACAACTTCTTGTGACCATACCCCCACCCTCCTGTGTGTGTGTGTGTGTGTGTGTGTGTGTGTGTGTGTGTGTACTCACCTAGTTGTACTCACCTAGTTGAGGGTGCAGGGGTCGAGTCCAAGCTCCTGGCCCCACCTCTTCACTGGTCGCTACTAGGTCACTCTCCCTGAACCATGAGCATTATCGTACCTCTGCTTAAAGCTATGTATGGATCCTGCCTCCACTACATCGCTTCCCAAACTATTCCACTTCCTGACTACTCTGTGGCTGAAGAAATACTTCCTAACATCCCTTTCATTCATCTGTGTCTTCAGCTTCCAACTGTGTCCCCGTGTTGCTGTGTCCAGTCTCTGGAACATCCGTCTTTGTCCACCTTGTCAATTCCTCTCAGTTTTTTGTAAGTCGTTATAAATGTCCCCCCTATCTCCCCTGTCCTCCAGTGTCGTCAGGTTTTTTTCCCCTTTAAACCCTCTCCTCATAGGACATACCTCTTAAACTCTGGGACTAGTCTTGTTGCAAACCTTTGCACTTTCTCTAGTTTCTTTACATGCTTGGCTAGGTGTGGGTTCCCAAAAACTGGTCCCGCATACTCTAATATGGGACTAACGTACACGGTGTAACAGGGTCCTAAACGATTCCTTATTAAGATGTCGGAATGCTGTTCTGAGGTTTGCCAGGCGCCCATATGCTGCGACAGTTATTGGTTGATGTGCGCTTCAGGAAATGTGCCTGGTGTTATACTCACCCCAAGATCTTTTTCCTTGAGTGATGTTTGTAGTCTCTGGCCCCCTAGACTGTACTCCGTCTCGGTCTTCTTTGCCCTTCCCAATCCTCATGACTTTGCACTTGGGGGATTGAACTCCAGGAGCCAATTGCTGGACCAGGTCTGCAGCCCGTCCAGATCCCTTTGTAGTTCTGCCTGGTCTTCGATCGAATGAAACTCTTCTCATCAACTTCACGTCATCTGCAAACAGGAACACCTCGGAGTTTATTCCTTCCGTCATGTCGTTCACAAATACCAGAAACAGCACTGGTCCTAGGACTGACCCCTGTGGGACCCCGCGGTCACAGATGGCCCACTCTGACACCTCGCCACGTACCATTACTCGCTGCTGTCTTCCTGACAAGTATTCCCCGATCCATTGCAGTGCCTTCCCTGTTATCCCTGCTTGGTCCTCCAGTTTTTGCACTAATCTCTTGTGTGGTACTGTGTCAAAAGCCTTTTGCAGTCCAAAAAATGTAACCCCCACCCCCCTCTCTCTTGTCTTACTGCTGTCACCATGTCATAGAACTCCAGTAGGTTTGTGACACAGGATTTCCCCTCTCTGAAACCATGTTGGCTGTTGGTGATGAGATCATTCCTTTCTAGATGTTCCCCCATTCTTCTCCTGGCAATTTTTCCATGAATTTTGCATGCTAACATGTCAGTGACACTGGTCTGTAGTTTAGGCTTCATGTCTGTCTCCTTTTTTAAAGATTGGGACCACATTTGCTGTCTTCCATGCCTCAGGCAATCTCCCTGTTTCGATAGATGTATTGAATATTGTTGTTAGGGGTACACATAGCGCCTCTACTCCCTCTCTCAGGACCCATGGAGAGATGTTGTCTGGCCCCATTGCCTTTGAGGTATCTAGCTCACTCAGAAGCCTCTTCACTTCTTCCTCGGTTGTGTGTACCGTGTCCAGCACATGGTGGTGTACCCCACCTCTCCGTCTTTCTGGAGCCCCTTCTGTCTCCTCTGTGAACACTTCTTTGAATATCTTGTTGAGTTCCTTACATACTTCATGGTCATTTCTTGTTGTCTCTCCTCCTTCCTTCCTTAGCCTGATTACCTGGTCCTTAACAGTTGTTTTCTTCCTGATGTGGCTGTATAACAGCTTCGGGTCAGATTTGGCTTTTGCTGCTATGTCGTTTTCATATTGACGTTGGGCCTCCCTTCTTATCTGTGCATATTCGTTTCTGGCTCTACGACTGCTCTCCTTATTCTCCTGGGTCCTTTGCCTTCTATATTTCTTCCATTCCCTAGCACACTTGCATCTTTGGCTGAACCATGGGCTCATCCTGGCTTTTTCATTATTCCTGTTACCCTTGGGTACAAACCTCTCCTCAGCCTCCTTGCACATTGTTGCTACATATTCCATCATCTCATTAACTGGCTTCCCTGCCAGTTCTCTGTCCCACTGAACCTCATTCAGGAAGTTCCTCATTCCTGTGTAGTCCCCTTTCCTGTAGTTTGGTTTTATTTGTCCTGGCCTTCCTGCTTCCCCCTCCACTTGTAGCTCTACTGTGTATTCGAAGCTCAAAACCACATGATCGCTGGCCCCGAGGGGTCTTTCATATGTGATGTCTCAATATCTGCACTACTCAAGGTGAATACTAAGTCCAGTCTTGCTGGTTCATCCACTCCTCTCTCTCTCTTGTAGTGTCCCTTACGTGTTGGTACATGAAGTTTTCCAGTACCACCTCCATCATCTTAGCCCTCATGTATCTTGGCCCCCATGTGGCTCCAAGTTCTCCCATTCGATCTCCTTGTGGTTAAAGTCGCCCATGATCAGGAGCTTTGCCCTGCATGCATGAGCTCTTCTGGCCACTGCAGCCAGTGGTCAACCATCGCTCTGTGCTCTCGTCATACTCTTGCCTTGGCCTCTGCTGTTCTGTGGTGGGTTATACATCACTGCAATTATCACCTTGGGACCACCAGAGTGAAGCGTTCCCGCTATGTAATCACTTTCTTCTCTGCTGTCTCCTCTCTCCAGCTCATCAAAATTCCATCGGTGTTTGATCAGCAATGCCACTCCTCCACCCCCCTGTTCCTTCTGTCTTTTCTCAGGATCTGGTATCCCGCTGGAAAGATGGCATCTGTTATCATACCTGTAAGCTTGGTTTCTGTGATTGCTATGATGTCTGGTGATGCCTCTTTGACTCTTTCGTGCCACTCCTCCCACTTGTTTGTTATTCCATCAGCGTTTGTGTACCATACCTTCAGTTTCCTTTCCAACACTCTGGTTTGGGGGGCCTGTGGGGGTGGGAGACCTGGTATCATACTGTGGGATTCTATGGTTGGGGTTGGGTGGAAGCTGTGGGTATGGATTGTATTGTTTGTTGGGATGGTGTGATAGGTTGTGGGGTTCTGAGGATAGTTGTGTGTGTGCTTGCCCTTGCTGCTCTGTTCTGCTCTGACTGACCTCTGCTGATTCCATCCTTGTCTCCTTTCCTAGCTCCTTTCGCTTTTTTGTTCGCTCCCTCTGCTGCTGTCTCTCTGTTTGTGTTCTGTCTCTGTCTAGGAACACCTTCTTGTACTCTTCCGAACTTTTCAACCGTGGTTTCTCTTGGAGGATCCTGTTCCGCACTGTTTCTGTCCTGAGAATCAGCTTGATCGGTCGGTTTCTCCCCTTCAAGTACCTCCCTATTCTCTGAAAATTTACAATCTCATCCATGTCTTCTCCCCCTATTTCCGTGATGATTTTCTCAATCTCCTTTCTTTCTTCCTGCCGTCTTTCAGTGTGTGTCCTTTCCTCTCTCTCCCGAAGCCCATGGATAATCACTGATTTTGCCCTTTCCTCCTCCATTGCCTCTTCCTCTGTGACTCTGGTTCCTGTCTGTATGTGGTCATTTTCTCCCTTGATTTTTCCAGTGGCTCTTGGTAGCATGGTTGTGCCTCAGCATTCGACCTATCTCCCTCTCCATCTGCACCCATCTGCTCTTCCCTTCCACTCCCTGGCCCTTCTTTGCAGGCTGATATGACTTAGCATAATTCATATCTCCTTCCTTCTGTTCAGCCTCTCATCATCGTATGGTGTGTCTTCTCTGGTCACTACCCCTGAGACTTGCTTCAGCCTGTTTACCTCAAATTCCAGGACCTTTACCCTGGCTACTGCAGTTTCGACTTGTGCCTCCCAATTCTTCGTCTCCTTCTCCAACCTCTTTTCCCATTTCACAGAGAGCTCTTTCTTCATTTTTTCAGAAAGCTCTCCTAATTTTCTCTCCCATTCTTGCTCTATCCTTTTCCACTGTTCTTCCATCCATTCCTCCCTACCAGTACCATTGTCATCTGATCCCTGATTCCTGCGAGTCCCAACCATTTTTGTTTTTTTTTTAATGAAAGAGAGAGAGAAAGAGAAAAAGAAAAAGGGGGAGAGAGTGAGAGATAGGGAGAGAGAGAAGGGGAGCCTAGAAGGAGGGGAAAAGAAGGGGAAAAAAAGGGGGAGAAAGTGAGAGAGGGAAAAGGTAAGAGAGAGGGGGAGTGACAAGGGAAGTGAGAGAGAAAAGAAGAGGAAGAGAGAGAGTAAGAGAGGAAGAGAGAGAGGGAGAGGGAGAGAGAGAGGAAGAGAGAGAGAAAGAGTGAAAGAAAGAGAGGAAGAGAGGAGGATGAGAGAGAGGATGAGAGAAAGGGGAGAGAGAAAGAAAGAGAGAGAGAGGGGAGAGAGAGAGAGAGAGAGAGAGAGAGAAGAGAGAGAGAGAGAGAGAGGAGGGGAGAGAGAGAGAGGAAGAGAGGAAGAGAGAGGAGAGGAGAGGGAGAGAGATGGGGGGGAAAGGAAGGGTATAGGGTCACTTCACAGGAAGGTGTAAAATCCTGTATATGTGTGTGTGTGTCTATATATGTTGTGTGTGTCTGTATGTGTGTGTGTGTGTGTGTATGTATGTGTGTGTTGTGTGTGTGTGTGTGTGTGTGTGTGTGTGTGTGTGTGTGTGTGTGTGGGTGGGTGGGGGTGTGTGTGTTGTGTGTGTGTGATTGTGTGTGTGTGTGTTGGTGTTGTGCTAAGCAATTTCAAGTCCCTATCAGCAGTGCTGTTCTTACCCCAAGTGTGTGTGCATATGTTTATGTAAACGGTCCTTTTTCCCCGTTGAAATCATATTATTGTATATGACCCGATTCATGGTTCCCACTGTACCTTATGCGTTTAAAATTAGTTCAAAAATAAATACACTGGCTTCGCCATATCCGCTACCTCTAAATTTTTTAAATGCCAGTAAATGCTGCTTATTCTAATTCTGAAGCTCGGGGAGAGTCCCCCCAATTCCAGTAGAGACGGTATATTGACCCCAGCAACTCAAACTAGGGAATTTACTTGCGGCTGGCAGTGGATAAATTGCGGGTTTCCTGCCCCAAAAGTTGATTTTTGATGCTTCCTGTAATTTTTTCCCACTAACTTCCTGTTCACTATGGTCTCTAGCTTTTCTAATTTTTTCACTCACTATGTATTTACGACACTCTTAATATTCTTATTCCCTGGCTTGAGTCACCTTATTCTTAAAAATACCCACTGCTTATTAGGCAACACTATTTAGTCCTGACAAAAACCTTTTAACCCTTCCAACGGCCTCCACTAAACATCAGCAACTTTTTTTTTGTTTTTTTTTTTGTGATCACTTATATTTCCTTTTTTCGGGCTTAAGTGTTACATCACTTCAGCGTCACACTCCTATATCCCCCCTCTATTTTTGGCACAGTCAGAAATTTTACCAAAACCGAGTCAAACCCCGTGACCCTCCCCGAGTGTGTGTGTGTGTGTGTGTACTCACCATTTGTACTCCTATTTTTGGTTGCAGGGGTCGATCCTGCTCCTGGCCCCCCCCCCTTTTTCACCGGGTTTCTACTAGACCCTCTCTCTCCCCCTTCATGAGCTTTATCAAATCGTCGTGTGTGTGTTGCAAAATAGGGAAAAATTTCGATTTTTGGGTTTAATGCAACGCTTTTTTTTTTCCAAAAAAGGGAAGCAAAAATTTTTTTATACAATAATTTCGCAAAAAAACATTCGAAATTACCGAAAAAAAATATTTTTAATGTGTTTTTTTATTATTAAATTATTATAAACTTATCTAAAATACATTTTGTTGGATTAGGCTAAATTGAATTGCGCTTGTTATAATAAAGTTAGGTAAGTTTTCTATGGTTCTTTTGGTACAATATTATTAATATCCCCTGCGGGGCCAGCCCACAGCCTCCACAGGCAGATGAAAATTCGAATGGCAACCTCCTCAGTTGCGAAAATCTCCTGATGGCATTCAGATCCACTACGAGCAGTTCTCTATCACACATTCCATGTGTTACAAGGAACCAACTTAGAACCCGAGGTACCATTAAGGCTTGACATGACCTACTCCTGTTTGGCCATGTGGAGAACAAATCCTCAACTTTCTTGTTCGGCGAGCGTGAAATTCCCTCATCAGAGGGTGTTCAGCAGGGTTACCCACTCGCTCCTTGTCTCCTCTGCTTGGCTGTAAGAGAACTAACTTCCAGCTTCTGCAGCGAGCTCAATATCTGGTACCTTGATCATAGCACTCTGGTTGTTCAATATATTTATAGATGGAGTTGTAAGTGGCAAGAGGTGTATGGTAAAAAGATAACAACACTAAGTGGGAGTTGCTTTTTGCTGATGACACTGGTTTTGGGAGATACTGAAGAGAAGTTGCAGAGGTTGGTGGATGTGTTTGGTAGGGTATGTAAAAGAGGGAAGTTGAAAGTGAATATAGGAAAGAGTAAGGTGATGAGAATAAAGAAAATAGTTGATGGAAGACTGGATATCAGATTGGAGGGAGAGGGTATGGAGGAGGTGAATGTTTTCAGATACTTGGGAGTGGAGGTGTCAGCAGATGCGTCTATGAACGATGAGGGGAGTCATAGAACTGACGAGGGGAAAAAGATGAGAGGTGCACTGAAGAGTCTGTGGAGACAAAGAACTTTATCCATGGATGCGAAGAGGGGAATGTATGAGAGTATAGTTATACCAAGGCTCTTATAAGGGTGTGAAGCATGGGTGGTGAATGATGGAACATGGAAAAGGTTTAAGGCAGTGGAGATGTCATGTCTGAGTGCAATGTGTGGTGTGAATATAATGCAGAGCATCCGTAGTCTGGAGATTAGGAGGAGGTGTGGGATTACCAAAACTATTATCCAGAGGGCTGAGGAGGGGTTATTGAGATGGATTGGACATGTAGAGAGGATGGAACGAAACAGAATGACTTAGAGAGTGTATAAATCTATAATGGAGGGAAGGTGGTGTAGGAGTCAGCCTAGAAAACGTTGGAGGGAGGGGGTCAAAGAGGTTTTGTGTGCAATGGGCCTGGACTTCTAGCAAGCATGCGTGATAGGAGCAAATGGAGATAAATGGTTTTTAGGACTTGATGTGCTGCTGGAGTGTGAGCAAGGTAACATTTATAAAGGGATTCAGGGAAACTGCCGGGCTGGACTCGAATCCTGGAGAAGGAAAGTAAAGTGCCTGCCCTCTGAAAAGGGGTGTTAATGTACAGTTTTTGGGTAGTACCTTGCGACCCCAAAAGAGGCGCAGAAGACAAAAAGCCCCGCCTATAGGAAATAAAAAAGTAGGAAACCTACAAAAATCACTTAGAAACCCAAAAAAAAAATTGATTCATAAATTAATAAACTGCTCTTTAATAAAAAACAAATGACAAGCATACACCACAAACCGGGGAAACCTTTTTTCTGCTAAATGACGATACGACGGGAAAGGGGACGCGGGGAACCCCCCCAGACTCCGTAAAATACCAGGGATGGTTCAAGGACAACACGTGGGGATGGTACTTTCTAGAAGGATGTACATAGACAATGGCGCCCGAACCATGAAATAAGTGGGGTCGATGCCGAGGAGCAGGTAGCTCTGTCCCTGACGTGTTCTATTGTCCAACCCATCCAGTCAGGAGGCAAACCCCTTCCTACCTTCACCCAAACAGGTGGTAATGATGGGGTTCGCCAAAAGAACAAAAGTGATATATACAATACGCAGATGCGAGTCCATACAAACATTTTACAAAAAAAAAAAAAAATTTTTACCCTGAAATCGGGAATAAACAGGATCAGTATTCAGTCGTCTGGTAATGATACGGCTATTTAGACGGAGCGATCTTTTTATAGTTAAATTCGTCTTAACATCGTTTGGGTTTTTCTTCTTTGGGCCACAACCTTTATTCATTGAAAAGTTTAAATCCCTTTCGTCAAGGGTATGACATGAAGAATCATTATTCTTGCTTTTGTTCCCACAACACCGTGTTTTCATTTTGTATGTCTCATGGTTTTTGTGGCGTTTTTTATTTCTAGATGTTCGTTTAACTTAGTACCCCCTGTGTGTTGTGTGTAAAATCCCCAAAATTTTTCTCCCCAATTTGTAGTTGCAGGGGTCGAGACTCAGCTTTTGGCCCGCCTCTTCATTGAAACCACTATGTCCTCTCTCTCCCTGCCCTGACTTTATCATCCTGTCTTACAGTATGTTGGTTCCTGCCTCCATACATCGTTAGACTGTTCCACTTCCTGACCACTCTAGACTGAAAAAATGTTTCCTAACACCCCTGTGGCTCATCTGAGTCTTTAACTTAAATTGTGACCCCTTTGTTTCTGTGTTCCCCTTGGAACATCTTGTTCTGTCCATCTTGTTTTCCACAAGCATTTTGTATGTCTTATCATGTCTCCCCTATCCCTCCTGTCCTCCATGCTTGACGCGATGAGGTTCCAAACTGGGGCTGCATCTCCATATGGGGGACGTACACGGTGTACATGTCTTTAAAATTCCTTACCCAGGGATCAAATGCTAAACTCAGGGTTTTCCGGCACCCACATGCTGCGGCAGTTATCTGTTATGTGTGCTTCCGGGGACGTGTTTTTGGTGTTTTTAAATCAGCCAAGATCTTTCTCCTTGAAGGGAAATTGCAGTCGTTGACCACCTAGCCTATATCTGTCCCGCGGTCTTTTTACCCTTCTCCCTCTTCATACTTTGCTTTTTGGGAGGGTTTTAATTCAAGATGCCCTTGCTGGACCACGGGTTTCCCGCCTGTCCAGGTCTCTTTGAAGGCCGTGTGGTGTGTGTGTGTGTGTGTGTGTGTGTGTGTGGTGTTTTGGGTTTTCTCACCTATTGTACAGTCAAGTCCCATCGCTACAGGGCACACTCTTCCGCGCTAGGGTTTACTACCCCTTTTTAAAGCTGTATGGGTCCCCCCCTCTACCAATCACTCTCCAGTTGTTTCCTTCTTTGTAACCTATCACCAGAGTTATAAACTTTAAATTTTGCCCTTTTTTTCCTTATCTCGTTAAGCATTCTACCACTGTTCACCTCAATTCCCCTTTTAGTATTTGTACCCGTTATTCTTTCCCCCCGTCCTCCCTCCAGTCATCACGGGTTTAATTACCTTCCTTCTCGCATTGGATATACCCCTTAAACCGTACTGTTCTTGCTGCTGACCCCCCGCCTTTCCTAGTTTCTTGACTTGCTTGCCGTTGGGGTTCCATATGGTCTGCACACTCAAATATGGGGGGGCGTACACTGTGTACAATTCTGAAAGACTCCCCACTTAATGTCAAACACTAATCTTTGGATTGACAGGAGCCCATATGCTGCAGAAGTTATTTGATTGATGTGCGCTTCAGGGGATGTGCTAGGTACGATACTAACCCCAGGATCCTTTTCCTTTTTAGAAGTTAGCAACATTTGACCCTTGTCTGCAGTCTTCTTTGTCCTTCCTAAAGCTTCACGACTTTCACTTTGTATGTGTGTGTGTGTGTGTGTGTGTGTATGTGTACTCACTCACCTCACCTATTTGTACTCACCTATTTGTGGTTGCAGGGGTCGAGTCCTAGCTCCTGGCCCCGCCTCTTCACCGGTTGCTACTAGGCCCTCTCTCTCCCCGCTCCATGAGCTTTATCAAACCTCGTCTTAAAACTGTGTATGGTTCCTGCCTCCACTACGTCATTTTCTAGGCTATTCCACTGCCTTACAACTCTATGGGCTGAAGAAATACTTCCTACTATCTTTCGACTCATTTGGTCTTCAACTTCCCAAATTGTGGCCTCTTGTTTCTGTGTCCCCTCCCTGGAACATCCTGTCTTTGTCCACCTTGTCTATTCCACGCAGTATTTTATATGTCGTTATCATGTCTCCCCTGACCCTCCTGTCCTCCCCGTGTGGTCAGGCCGATTTTCCCCTTAATCTTTCTTCATAGGACATTTCCCCCTTTGCTCTGGAACTAACCTGTCGCAAACCTTTGTACTTTCCTCTAGTTTCTTGACGTGCTTTATCAAGTGCGGGTTCCAAACAGGTGCTGCATACTCCAGTATGGGCCTGACATACACGGTGTACAGTGTCTTGAATGATTCCTTACTAAGGTATCGGAATGCTGTTCTCAGGTTTCCAGGGGGCCCCTATGCTGCAGCAGTTATCTGATTGATGTGTGCTTCCGGAGACATGCTCGGTGTTATACTCACCCCAAGATCTTTCTCCTTGAGTGAGGTTTGCAGTCTTTGGCCACCTAGCCTATACCCTGTCTGTGGTCTTCTGTGCCCTTCCCTATCTTCATGACTTTGCATTTGGCAGGATTAAATTCGAGAAGCCATTTGCTGGACCAGGTGTCCAGTCTGTCCAGGTCTCTTTGAAGTCCTGCCTGGTCCTCATCAGATTTAATTCTCCTCATAAACTTCACATCATCTGCAAACAGGGACACTTCTGAGTCTAACCCTTCCGTCATGTCGTTCACATATACCAAAAATAGCACTGGTCCTAGGACCGACCCCTGTGGGACCCCGCTCGTCACAGGTGCCCACTGTGATACATCATTACGTACCATGACTCGTTGTTGCCTCCCTGTCAGGTATTCTCTGATCCATTGCAGTGCCCTTCCTGTTATATGCGCCTGATGCTCTAGCTTCTGCACTAATCTCTTGTGAGGAACTGTGTCAAAGGCCTTCTTGCAGTCCAAGAAGATGCAATCAACCCACCCCTCTCTCTCTTGTCTTACTTCTGTTATTTTATCATAAAACTCCAGAAGGTTTGTGACACAGGATTTGCCTTCCGTGAATCCGTGCTGGTTGGCATTTATACTCCTGTTCCGTTCCAGGTGCTCCACCACTCTCCTCCTGATAATCTTCTCCATAATTTTGCATACTATACTCTCAATGACACAGGTCTATAGTTTAGTGCCTCTTTTCTGTCTCCTTTTTTAAAAATGGGAACTACATTTGCCGTCTCCATACCTCAGGTAGTTGCCCAGTTTCCAGGGATGTGTTTGAAGATTGTGGTAAGTGGCACGCACAACATATCTGCTCCCTCTCTAAGGACCCACGGGGAGATGTTGTCTGGTCCCATTGCCTTTGAGGTATCGATGTCCCTTAGCAGTTTCTTCACCTCCTCCTCATCTGTATGTATGTCGTCCAACACTTGTTGGTGTATTCCTTGCTGGTGTCCCCATCTGGTCTGTCCCCCCAGAGTCCTTCCTGTCTCTACTGTAAATACTTCCTTAAATCTCGTGTTGAGCTCCTCACATACCTCTTGATCGTTTCTTGTGAGTTCTCCACCTTCTTTCCTCAGCCTTATCACCTGGTCCTTGACTGTTGTCTTCCTCCTAATGTGGCTATACAGCAGTTTCGGGTCAGATTTGACTTTCGATGCTATGTCGTTTTCATACTGTCGCTGGGCCTCCCTCCTTATCTGTGCATACTCGTTTCTGGCTCTTCTACTAATCTCCTTGTTTTCCTGGGTCCTATGCCTCCTGCACTTAGTTTTTGTCTCCCTACACCTTCGGGTAAACCAAGGACTCGTTTTGGTCTTCCTATTATTTCCGTTTCCCTTGGGAACAAAACTTTCCTCTGCCTCCTTGCACTTTGTTGCCACATATTCCATCATCTCGTTTACTGATTTTCCTACAATTTCTCTGTCCCACTGAACCTCCTGCAGGAAGTTTCTCATACCTGTGTAGTCACCCCTTTTATAGTTTGGCCTGTCCCCTTCAGTTCCTGTTACCTTCTCCACTTGTAACTCTACTATATAGTCAAAACTCAGAACCACATGATCGCTAGCTCCAAGGGGCCTCTCCATAAGTGATGTCCTCAATGTCTGAACTGCTCAGGGTGAACACAAGATCCAGTCTTGCTGGCTTCATCCTCCCCTCTCTCTCTGGTTGTGTCCCTGACATGTTGATGCATGAGGTTTTCAAGTACCACATCCATCATCTTGGCTCTCCATGTTTCGGGACCCCCATGTGGCTCCAGGTTTTCCCAGTCGATCTCCCTGTGGTTGAAATCGCCCATTACCAGTAACTTTGCTCTGCTCGAGTGAGCTCTTCTTGCCACCTCAGCCAGTGTGTCCACCATCACCCTGTTGTTTTCTTCGTACTCCTCTCTTGGCCTCCTGCAGTTCTGTGGTGGGTTATACATCACTCCAATGACTACTTTATGTTCTCCGGACTGAATCGTACCTACAATGTAGTCTCTTTCTCCAATCATGTCCATGCCTTCCATTTCCTCAAATCCCCATCGGTGTTTTATGAGCAGTGCAACCCCTCCTCCCCCTCTACTCCTTCTATCTTTCCTCAGGATCTGATATCCTGTTGGGAAGATTGTGTCTGTTATTGTCTCAGCGAGTTTTGTTTCTGTGACTGCTATGATGTCTGGGGATTTTTCACTGATTCTTTCATTCCACTCCTCATGTTTATTCTTTATTCCATCCGCGTTCGTGTACCAAACCTTTAGTTTCTTTTCTATCACTGTGGTCATGCAAGAATATTGGGGTTGGGGGAGCGAGAGCCTTGGTGGGGGCCTATATGGGGCTGTGTGTGTGTGTGTGTGTGTGTGTGTGTGTGTGTGTTCTCACTTATTTGTGGTTGCAGGGGTCTATTCATGTTCCTGGTGTATATGCGTGTATGAAAAAGGTTAAGATGGTGGGCAGAAAAGACTATTGACATTACAGTTGGATGTCTGGCGATCACCAATGACTTCCACCTCCTCATATGTGTGCTCTCTGAGGCTGTTTGAAGGTGAGATGAGGTTTTCGGAGGTACTGTAGTCAGCATAGGTGG
>NC_069400.1:83674995-83777495 GCF_026875155.1 Cherax quadricarinatus | reverse complement strand
ACAACGTCCACTCTGAAAGTGTACTGGACTCTACCCTGGACGACTTAACCATCCATCATCTGTACAACTTAAAGGCTACATGGAAAACATAAAACATCAAGGTCATTGGTAGTCGTCCAGTGCCTGACTGAAGTTACTATACAGTATCAGTAATGACAACGATTATCTATAACCCGAAAATTTAAAATATATACATGTGTTGCACTTACAGCTGTAACATACAGCAGAGCATAATAAACAATTATTATGGCTATTTTCTATTATGCTTTATTTACAAAGATAAGTTATATACAATACACATATCACTAGAACCTACATCCTCGAATATTATTAGGTTTATTAAAAGATAAACCCAAGTAAACCTTCCACTCCAAAAGTGTCCTAGACACTACCCTAAAGTGACAGTCATCCCCCACATATACTAATCAATTCCCCCTAATTTCAAAACTTACACAGTATATCCATAACTAGGTATCCATTGCAAGCTTGTTGTAACAAGAATATATAAGTGAGTACAATATATATATATATAATCCTGCTTTGGGGATTAGCGTGGACGGTTACAAAGCATGGCTTGCTTCTGCAGTGTTTTAAAAACTGAGGTTGGAGAGTTGAAGGAGGAGGTCTTGCTTCTCCAGGAGGAGATTAGGAGGCTGAAGGTCCACCTCAATGGGCCTGGGAGAGAGTGTGAGGTGGTTGGAGATGTGGGGAATGAGGCTTCTAGCAGTGAGGTGCAGTCTGTCTCTCACTGTGAGGAGGTTGTAGGTGGGGAGGTAGCAACGGCTACCAGCAGTGAGGTGCAGCCCAGCACCTGCTACAAGTGGCGAGTTGTTCACAGTAATGGGAGGCGCTTTCAGAGTAAGGAAAGTTAAGAGTGAAGATCTGAAGGTAGGAAATCGCTTCTCTGTTCTCAGGATGAATGTACTTCAGTGGCCAGTGAAGGTAAGGGTACTACTGCCCCTGCTAATGAAGGTAAGCGCACTTCTTGTGGTTGGTGACTCTCAGGTAAGATATGTTGCCCGTGCTTTTTGTAATAGGAATAGAAGATGAGAGATAGAGTGTGCTTCCCTGGAGCTGGTGTTGGGGACATTGTAAACAGACTGGATAATATCATGTCAGGTATGGGAAAAAGCCCATTATCTGTCTCAGTGCTGTGGAAATGATATTGGGAAGGGGTAGGAGAGAAGAGTGCTAGATAAGTACAGGTCAGCTATGATTTCCCATTAAGTCTAAGGGAGGGATCCCAATCATATGTAGCATCTTGCCTAGAAGGGGAGTAGGAAATGGGAAAGGTTGTCTAGGGCAATTGGTGTAAATTGCTGGGTAGACAGATACTGCAAGGAGCTTGCAATCCCATTCATTGACAACTGGAACAAATTTTATGGCAAACATGATATGTATGCAAGGGATGGGGTTCATCTCTCTGGGCAGGGGTGGTAGCACTTGCAGACTCGATTGAGAAGGCCATTGGTGAAAGCCTATGATTTTTAAACTGATGGAAGATAGAGGTAGGGTGTGTGTGGGAAACAAGCAGGTTGCAACACTAGGGTTGGAAACATTAAATGTATAAAAAGGCATTCAGCATGAAGTTTAAATAAAGACAATAGAACAGGTCAGCAAACAAAGGGGGACAGCAGAGGGCAGCAAGGGACTAGCTCCCTTAAGGTTTACTATACTAATAGCAGGAGTGTTAGAAATAAGATAGATGAGCTAAGATTAATTGCAAGTTTCAGGAAAAATAGATATTATTGCTATAACAGAGACCTGGCTCAATCTGAAAGATAGAGAGATGCCCCTGAATGTCACATACAAGGCTATAAATTATTCCCCCCACTGACGGGTCAACAGGAAAGGTGGTGGAAATAGCGATGTATGTCAGAGGGCAATTTAAATTGTTGTGTTAGACAAGATATTAAAAATTAGAAGCGTCAGCCCCTGAATCTGTTTGGTTACAGCTTCTCGAGGGCCGAGGAAAAACTAATTTTTGGGGGTGATTTAACGGGCCCCAAATCTTGTTTGGAGTGCAGTAAAAATTCTATGGGGCGAAATTCTAAGGCATCTAATCGAAATGTTTTGCAATGGGAGATTTTTAACTAAGAAGATTGAGGAGCAATTTGACAGGGGAAAATTTAAAAGTCGGGTGACTTTTTGATACGATCCGGGTTTTTTTTTTTAAAACAGTTTTTGACGAGCAACTGGGGAAATCCTCCTTGACTTGGGTTTTTGCCAGTAGGGGAAAAACAATTAAAAATCTTGGGTTTAAAGATGAGCTTGGGGAAGTGATCACAAATCACTCAGTTTTAACATTCATGGAATTTCCCCCTAATAATGGCATCAAGTCTCCGTCCCGATTTCGCTTGGCTGTTTTTCATGGCTAAAAAATTTTACTTAGGGGGGCTGAATGGAAGACCTGACTAGGGGTCGGTTTTGGGTGGTGATGGTTCCCGAAATGTGCTTTCCGGGATAGTTCTAGTGCCTGTCAAATTATTTTCCCAAAAAGGGGAAATCAGATCAAACAAAAATGTTTAAAATGGATGAACAATAGTTTTAAAAATATCTGATTGGTAAAAAGGAGGATATATGGGAAAAATCAAAGAGGAGAGGGGCAATTAAAAAAATCGAATATTCATTTAAAAGAGAGAAAAAAAAAAGGGGGAATTAAAAAAGAAAAAAGAGATTAAGGTTAAAGTTGCAAGAGAATCAAAAGACAAACCCAAAAGGATCTTTCAGGTATACAGGTAAGTCAGGGACAAGATAGGCCCCCTCAAAAGTTCCTGGGTCACTCACTGACGTATAAGGGAAAAGTGTAGAAATTTTTTAAAACCCAATTTTCTCAGTTTTTACAAGGAGGTACCCGATATTCCAGTAATGTAAATTATGTAGAACAGGCGATAATAAACTGTCACGATTAGGGTCCAATGACATTCCCTTTGGAAATAGATAAATTTAAAAACCCAAAAATCCCCAGGGCCCCGATGAATGTTTTGGGGAAGGGTTTTAAAGGAAGTAAAAAGGAGCTTAGCACCCTTTGGTAAAACTTTTTAAAAATATCACTACAAACTGGGTGGTGCCAGATAAGTGGAAAAAGGCAAATGTTACCTATTTTCAAAAAAGGGGACAGGTCCTTAGTTCGAACTTAGACCAAAAGCCTAACCTCCATGTGGGAAAATTTATGGAACAATAATTGCCGAGGGGTTGTAGCCACCTTTAAAAGCATAAAATTTTCAACGATCTCACATGGTTTTACAAAGGGGCGTTTCCCGCCTTACGAATTTATTAACTTTTTCCTTTAAAGGAAAATTTTGGGGGTAGATCAGGAAAAAAGAATATGATTTGTGTATATGGACTTCAGTAAAGGGTTTTTTACAGGGTCCCCCTCGAGACTATTTGGGGAAAAATTTAAAACAATGGAAAAGGAGGAGAAATTTTTTTTCCCGGGTAGAGGAAAAAAGGTTGGAAAATAGGCGCAAGGTTTGCATAAAATTGGGGGGGAAATCAGAGTGGGGAAACGTCACAGCGGGGTTCACAGGGGTCATTTGGGCCCCCTGCTGTTCAAATCTACATAAACGCATAGAGAGGGGATAAAGGCGACACGGCAATTTTCCGATGACCCAAAAAAAGGCCCTCCCAATTCATTCTGACAGGACATTCGGCATCCCGAAGATTTGAAAAGACTGATGCAGTGGTCGGGGAATGGGAGATAGTTTAAATAGACAAAGCAAAGTTCTAAATTTGGAAGGACAAAACATGCCACATATAAAATAAAAAATGTAGATCTTAATATTACGGATTGCGAAAAAGATTTAGGAGTTCTGGTTAGCAGTAATCTGAAACCAAGACAACAGTGCATAAGTGTTCGCAATAAAGCTAATAGAATCCTTGGCTTCATATCAGAAGCATAAATAATAGGATGTCCTCAGGTTGTTCTCAACTCTATACATCCTTGGTTAGGCCTCATTTAGATTATGCTGCACAGTTTTGGTCACCGTATTACAGAATGGATATAAATTCTCTGGAAAATGTACAAAGGTAGGATGACAAAGATGATCCCATGTATCAGAAACCTTCCCTATGAGGATAGACTAAGGGCCTGAAACTGCACTCTCTAGAAAGACGTAGAATCAGGGGGGATATGATTGAGGTTTATAAGTGGAAGACAGGAATAAATAAAGGGGATGTAAATAGTGTGCTGAAAATATCTAGCCTAGACAGGACTCGCAGCAATGGTTTTAAGTTGGGAAAATTCAGATTCAGGAGGGATATAGGAAAGTACTGGTTTGGTAATAGAGTTGTGGATGAGTGGAACAAACTCCCAAGTACCGTTATAGAGGCCAGAACGTTGTGTAGCTTTAAAAATAGGTTGGATAAATACATGAGTAGATGTGGGTGGGTGTGAGTTAGACCTGATAGCTTGTGCTAACAGGTCGGTTGCCGTGTTCCTCCCTTAACTCAATGTGACCTGACCTGACTAGGTTGGGTGCATTGGCTTAAGCCGGTAGGGACTTGGACCTGCCTCGCATGGGCCAGTAGGCCTTCTGCAGTGTTCCTTCGTTCTTATGTTCTTATGTTCTTATGTCTGGCCAGCACCTCACTATCAGATCCCACAACGGTTAAACACCTGACGCGCGCCGACCCAACTTGGATAGGTCCTTTGCACAACTCACCCCACAAACTATTCTACCCAAGAAAATTTAAAAATTATTTGTCCAGTGTATTATTAAATTCTTCCCAAATTCTATTAATTATCAATGGATCTAAAGTTGTATTCAAAAATCTTGATACAGTAAAAAAACTTTTGATAAAGAATTCCCCCCAAAATGCTGATGGATGTGTCTATAAGATTCCTTGTAAAATTTGCGATAAAGTTTATTACGGTCAAACTGGTAAAAATCTCGAACTAAGATTAAAACAACATAAATATAGCATTAGAACTGGACAAGATTCCAATGCTCTATTTATTCATGTAAGAGATTTTAACCATCCAATTGATTTTCAAAAAGTTGAGAAAGTAGTATCAAGCAAGTCCATGGTCGACAGGAATATAATTGAATCTTGTTTCATAAAAAGCATTTTGACATATGAATATTTCCTTTGGTTTATATAAATTAGATCCATTTATAATTAATAGAATTTGGGAAGAATTTAATAATACACTGGACAAATAATTTTTAAATTTTTTTGGGGTTTAGAATTGTTTGTGGGGTGAGTTGTGCAAAGGACCATCCAAGTTGGGTCGGGGGCGCGTCAGGTGTTTAACCGTTGTGGGATCTGATAGTAGGTGCTGGCCTGACCCCTATATAGCTTCCTGGATGCTTTACTTTCATAGTTTCCTTGATAATGTAGTAGTCACGAAAGCGTTTGGGAATTTTCCCTCTATTTTTTCAGAGTGGTTGTTTTGCATATTCCGAAATCACCTTTGTTTACCGTGATCTTATTGCACATATATAAATATAATATATATATATATATATATATATATATATATATATATATATATATATATATATATATATATATATATATATATATATATATATATATATTATAAAATAAAATATATAAATATATATATTATAATATATATATATATATTTATATATATATATATGTCGTGGCGAATATGTAAAACTGGTCAATTAGCAAGAACTCATTTAAAATTAAGTCCTTTCTAAAAATTTCTCTTATACGTTTAAAGATATATTTTTTTCATAAATGTTAATGTAAAAAAAATTAATTTTGCACCAAAAGAATCTTAGAAAACTTACCTAACCTTATTATAACAAGAACAATTTATTTTAGCCTAACCCAACTAAATATATTTTAGATTTGTTTACAATAATTTAATACTAAACAAACACAGTGAAATATATTTTTTTCGTTAGGTTCAAAATGATTTTTACGAAATTATTGCATACACAAATTTTCACTTGTCCTATATGGCAAGATGAGCGTTGCTATTTAAGCCAAGAACGCAAGTTCTGCCTATTCGGCACGACATAATATATATATAATATATATATATATATATATATAATATATATATTTTATATAATATATATATATATATTTTATATATATATATATATATATAAACTTTAAAAAGGGAAGCAACTATAATGCACATACAACTGTAAAATTACAGAAGCTTAAAAAAATCAAGTTAGTGGGGGTTTTTACTCCACTCAGTATGTACGTACACAATATGTTATACCCAGACCTGGTGTTACATAACCACTCACACCTTCAATAGGCACATAATCCTAACAGTGTGGCTGGAAGGGTGCACAGCCACGGCAAATCTATCCGTCCAGTGCTTTATTTCAAAGAATTCGTAAGTGTTGCAACTAGTATATATAAGCCCTAACACACCCTCCCAACATCCAACACCCCCCCCCCTAGCATTGTTCCTCATATAATTGAGTGCCACAATAATATGCCTTGCATAGATTACATACAATACTATTATTAATTATTAAAAACCTGTGTCCCAAAAAAACACAAACGCCTTAACAAATTAACACACCACTCGCCTGTGCATAAAAGGAAACAGGCATTTTGTTCCAGGTGTTAAACCACTAAACATAATACCTAAACCACTAATTTATACAACAATGCAAATCTGCAGGGTCACAGCACCCCACAACCAGTTTCGTTGAACAGCAATTAAATTTAACATGGGTATAAAATTAACACAGTACTGTGCCTAACCCGAGATCCCAAGGTTTAGTTATCATGGTTAGAAAGGTTATCCTGTATACAGAGAACATAACCAGAGGTTAAACTAGGATATCACATATCGCATTCCTTCACATCATTCATTCCCCACACACTATCAACACAACTTTGCTGCTGAGCTACCTTACCCACATACATCCCTCGGAAGGAGACCAACCCCTTGCCTGCCCCCTGGGTTCACGAGAAGGAGGAGACCCACAGTGAGATTCCGGTAATCCTCCGAGAATCTGGTTTCCCATCACCCTCCATAGACTTGTCTATTCCTACACATCGTTCTATAAAACCTCGCCGCTAACGCTCTTATCCTCAAATCTCCCCTTAAAGCCCTTCCCACATCCCTTGGCACCACATTTACATCCTACAATAAAGTCCGAAGGAACGACCACCTCCCCCCCGAAAGTCTGATAACATCCCTCAAATCCATAATCTCACCCCCTCCAAAGAGGGACAAAAATACACCCCATGAAAACCTGTTTCGACGTCCCCACAGTGCAAGCATGACGCCTCTCTTACAAGACCCATTTCACCGGGCTTTTCCCTTAGGGGCCAAAATTCCCATAATAAAGAGATATACTAACTCCCTTACCTTCGCTGGTATCCTAAGCAAGATAAACTCCCTCCAAATGGTCTGCCAGTCATACGTTGGGTATACAGCGACCCCTTGTAAAACACCCTGACCTCCCACAGCCCGCACCAACTTTTTTAACTTTAATTTGGACACCTGTCTTACAGTCAATAAAACCCTCAGCATATCCTCACAATCCCTCAAATCCCTACCACACCACCATCTGCGTGCATCCTCCATCAGCCTACCCACCCTAATACTCCGATATCCCCCCTGCCCGTATATGCCTTTGTTTAATATATATAGCCATTACCCTAGGACCCAACGCCAACAGGCCGAGACCCCCTCGTCGCACATCCATCATTAGTACTTCCTTACGTAACCAAGCCCTCCCAAACCCCCACACATCCCTTAAAACCCTTCTCTGGATTTTCAAAATGTCTTGTACTCTTAAAGGAAACACCTCTGCCATCCCCCCCCCCCCCTTACTATAGACCAGCGAGTTAATCACTAATAATCTCTGTTGTAACGCTACATTCCTAGCCCTTAAGCTTCTTAGCCTACCTAAAACCATGCTCGTAACTAATTCCGAATTGACCCTCCTGCATTCTTGCACCTCCGCCTTGTACCATACCCCACATACCCTAATTCTGTCAACTACTGTCCATCCCAACCCCTCCCCCAATCTCCCACCAATCCAATTCCCCACCTTTAATAATCTCGACTTCATTAGATTGGCTCTCATGCCTGTAGCATCCCCAGAAATCTGAATTACTCCACCGACCATCCTTAAATCTTCCTCGCCCATTACCAGTACAGTAGTATCATCCACATACCAACAATGCCCCCCTGCAACCCCCCATCATCCCTTGTCTATCCATCATCTCATCCACAATCCCATAGAAAGGGTTCTGCACACAGGAAAAACAGCAACTGAGAGAGCGGACAACCCTGTTGCAAACCTCTCTCCATCATTTACTGGATCCCCTAACCTCCCATTTACCTGTACCCTCATCACCGGTCCCTCAAAACAGGTTCGCACCCAACTCACCCCCCCCCCCAACCCAACTTTTTCCAAAAAAAAACTCTTAAAAAATCCCTGTTCACGTAATCATACGCCATTAGCCCAATCTAAACCGAGTATTCCCCCCTCCTGGACAACTCCAATAAATTCCCTTATATGAAAATTTGACCATCCCTCATACTTCCCCCGGGAATGTCATACTGCCCCCTATGTATCATTGATCCATCACCTTCAGTCTATTGCCCAGAATTTTAGCAAAAATTTTATAATCCGAACATAGTAAGGATAACGCTCGGTAATTCAAATCAATACTTTCCCCCCCTTTTTTTCGACACGAAAACAACGTTTCCCAGTTTTTTGTGACTTCTCATTCTCTCACTGCTCAACATATAATTCAAGTCCTCCACCAAACAATGCCTAATACACTCCCCAATTAGCTCTATAAAAATCATTCGGTATCCCATCTGCCTCCTCCACCTCCAATCCACTAATTTTACCCTCCAACGTTTCCTGTCCTGCTGTCCTAATACAATGTTTCTTTCCCATGTCCCAAAAAATTCCTCCCTGACTTCTTCCCCTCTTTCTCCCCCCATTTCTCCCTAAACCCAAAATTTTTGGGCAAAAACACAGGATGCTGTCCATATTGGGAAGGTCCTGCCCTCCACATAACCTCACCCCCCCCCCCCCCGAATCGCCCATTAGATGTGCTACGGTAGTCACCACCTGCCTTTCCTTAAATTTCCTTGGGAGGTACCCTGATGGTCTGTCTCCCTTTAATACATCCTCCAATCCTGCCCTAACTCTAATTGCATTAAACCTTTCATTATGTGTCTCCACAATCCGACTCCTTAGCCCATCCATCCCCTCTCATACCTTTCCCTGTCCCCCATAACAATCATTCAATTGTCCCTCTAGGTAGTTCTGTAACCCATACCACCACCGTCCCTGTTCCCTGCCACGAAACCCTAAAAAACTCGGCAAATCCCTATCTTAGCCCTCATCTCCCACCAGCCAAGCAAATTCATCTCCCCCTCCTTAGTATCCCAGAACAACCCTTTCCCCCAATCCTTGAAGGATAAGCCTTCATCCCCCTCCTGTAGGAGCCTCACATTCAATTTCCAATACCCTGCATATGTACGCACTATCCATCCACCCTTAATCAGCTATCACCACCTATGGTCAGAAAAACCCCAAGTCGAAAGTCCTTACCCTCTCCACACCTATCCCCTGCATGACATAAATCCTATCTAACCTCGCCTCATAACCCCTGCCAACGAACGTGTTTCTCTACTTCCCTACCCCCCTCCCCACAACATCTACAACCCTACGTCCCTTAACACATCCCTCAGAGCACCCAATACACATCCCGCCCTCCTCGGTATCACAACCCCATGCCTAACACACAATTCCAATCACCCCCAAGCACTGTAAATAGAAGGTAAACCCCCCAAATAATACATAAAACATCCCGGACAAAATCAACTTTCACCCTCCCATTGTTGATTGCCCACACATAAACAACTATGAAGCATACCCTCCCCTCCCCTCCCCTCAATACCCATCCACTCATTGATATCTACCCACTACCAGGATACACAGCAATCCACAACTGCAGACCATACCAAACTGGGGTGGGAATGCAATCTATTACTCTAACCAACTAGTATCTTGTATTGCACTAATTGCTTTAGTGATGAATATGGGGAATACATTTTGCTAATTTTACTGTAAAAAAACTTCAAAAACGCCTATAACAATCGGTGCCATATACCGGATACCCCACACAAACATCCCAAACTTCAGTGAGAATCTAAAGTCACTAATAACAAACAGACAAATGAACAAGCACCACCTTCTCTTAGCTGGAGACTTTAAAAACAACCTTGGCCTACCAGATGAAACAGACTGTAAAATGATTTCATCAACAATATGAAAAAACACACTTCTCATACCAAACAATAACTAAACCAAACCCCGGCGACTGAGACAAGTACAACCATAATAGACCATATATGGACCAATATACTAGCCCCCCTTAAATCAGGGATAATCACAGACATACTACTGACCACTACCCAACCTTCCTCTTAACAAACATTAGTAAGCCACCACTCGAATACAACAAAGTTTCATTTAGACCCTGACGAGGCCTCAATAATGAATTTCACCCGCAGACCTAGAGACTGCTGACTGGCCTATAGAATTCTCCAATGCCAAGGTATTGACGATTGGACAGACATTTTCTTAATAAATACTTAGACTATACAACAAACAATGTCCTATAAAAACCAACATATCACGAATAAACGGCTTGGTTTTCCCATGGCTAACCACAGCATTCTAAAAATCCATTGATAAGAAACACCAATATGAAAGCAAAAATAGACAGGGCTTAATACACAAAGATATTCCTAAACAATATTCAACAGTTCTCACCAAATTAATAAAGAAAGCCAAACAACTGTACTACTCCAGCAGATTCACTGACACAAAGGAGATATAAAAAAGACCTGGAAAACACTTTTCCAGATTCTGGGGACCCACAAACTGAAAAAAACAAGAATATTGTCTAACTAAACCTCATGAAACACCACTGCATCCCACTGATACAGCTAAACAAGATAAACGACCTTCTTCTCAAACATAGGATCTAATCTCGCCAGGAAAATCCCATGTACCAATGCCCGTGCTGGGGACTACCTAGATGGGAATTTCCCAAATTCCTTCTTTCTTGCACCAACTGAGCCCACGGAAGTCACCGCTATCATAAAGTCACTTAAAAAATAACTCGGGAATCTGTCTCACGTCCCACCATTATTGTACAAGCGAGCGGCCCCTGTCCTTCGCATGCATTACATTACCTTTTAACAAGTCACTAGAAACTAGCACTTTCCCGACACTACTCAAGACAGCAAGGGTTACACCAAATACATGAAGGTGGTGACCCTACAGACGTAAACAACTATAACAAACTTACCATTGCTATCCAAAATCTTCGAGACATATTCATTTATAACGCACAAAACATACTTAAAACCCCCGCCAATTTGATTCAGGAAAAATAAAACACTAATGATGCAATTATAAAAATGCTAGACCTGCTTATACACAGCATTGGAAAATAAGGAATATCTGCTAGAAATTTTTATTGACCTAAGAAAAGTGTTTGACACAGTAGACCACGACATCCTACTCCACAGACTTGACCATTATGGTAAAGAGGCCATGCGCTTTTCATATTTTAAATCCTACCTTTCTAAATAGGTAACAGTAGTCACCAAATTTAAAAACACAGCTTCATCAATACGGTCACTTGATACTGGAGTTCCCAGGGGAAGTGTCCTTGGACCCCTGCTCTTCCCCCATTTACATCAAGATCTTCCAAACATATCCCAACCCTGAAAACCCATTCTCTTTGCTGACGACACGACTTACGTCATCTCCCACCCTAATCTTGCCACCCTCAACACCATTGTTAACGAGGAGCTGCTCAAAATATCGACTTGGGTGGCAGCCAATAAACTTACACTTAACACTTGCAAAACCTACTATATTATGTTTTGGTAGCAGAGCAGGTGTTGCGCAACTTAACATTAAGATCGACAACAAAACTAATTGTCAGACATAATGAGGGCAAATTCCTAGGCCTATACCCTTTACAACAACCTAAATTTCAGCACCCATATCCAACACATATCAAAAAAAGTATCCAAAAACGGGGGGGATCCTCTCCAAGATACGATACACGTGCCGCAAACTGCCCTTCCACACTATACCCTTCACTTATATATCCATACCTCACCTATGCTATCTGTGCTTGGGGTTCAACTGCAGCAACACACCTAAAGCCAATAATAACCCAACAAAAAGCTGCAGTAAGAATAATCACTAAATCCCATCCCTGCCAACACACCCCCCCACTCTTCATAGATCTAAACTTACTCCCTGTTCAGAACATCCACACTTACTACTCTGCTATCTATATCTACAGGATCTTAAATTCCAATATTAACCTTGACCTAAAACGCTTTCTTGATAGTTGTGACAGGATCCACAGGCATAACACCAGACACAAACATCTCTATGACATTCCCCGTGTTCGACTAAACCTTTACAAAAATTCAATGTATTTCAAAGGACCTAAAATCTGTAACACCCTACCTGAAAACTCTAGAACTGCAGACACATTCATCACTTTCAAAACTACAGTTAGAAAACATCTTGTCTCTCTGATACACCCCGACAACTAACTACAAGATAACCACCTGGTGGTTCACAATTACATTCACTCACCCACTGACTATAAACCCAGAAATACTAATCTTAATCTTAAAATAAGAAATCCTAACTAGGCATAAGTTTGCCTATGATACTCCAATACAGGCACTTTGTATTGTGCCAAAACAAAAGCATTCACATTGCTAAACTCACAAATTATGATGTAGTCACTTAGCCTTAATACCATAATCTGTAAGAATTTAATGTTAAGAATTAATCAAAGTCTGCCCGAAATGCCTAGCCATGCTAGGTGTCCTAGTGGCCCCCTCTGTATTTAGTATTTTATAACATGTAAACCACACAATACCCAAAACCTGTAAACCCCACATTGTAACCTTTATAGAGAATAAACTTGAATTGAACTGAATTGAATTGAATCTACATCAAACCTTCTTAAGAACCATTCTAACCAAACCCTTTTAAACCTCAGTTTTTGACCATTAATGTTACACACTTGAATTTTCCAGGAAAGGCGGCTTACCCCTATGCCGCTGTGGCTTACTCAATCCTCCTTTCATGGCACCCGTACTCTCTTTTCCATTCTTCCTAACCTGTCCACCAACCCTCCCCTTGCCCTCCCCCCCTCAGGCTTCTCAGGTGCACCCCCACCCCCACCCCTGCTTTCCTTCTCCACCACAGCTGCCCATGCCTTCTTCCCAGGTCTCTGCCCAGGTTTTTAGGACCTCGTCCATTTTGGACGCTCCCACAGTCCTTTGCGTGAGTTACCACTCACACACATATCTACCTCATGCGAATCCTCCTGATGAGCCTCCACCACCACTTCTCTCTCCCTTTTCCCTCCTTACGCAAGGCCTCTACCTGTCCCTGCTGCCCATCCAGCTGCTGCCCTCACTTAACTGCCCCGGGTCCTTCCTCACTGGCCTCCGTCTCCTCCCAAAAACTCCTGCAACACTGCTTCCAACATCCTCTCCTGGGTAGTCTTTTCCACGTCCACTATTCCCTCAGACCTCGGTGAGTTTTCCCTTGTTACCTCCGGGAGGGTGACACACGTACCCAACACCTACTCCACTCTCTCCACCTCCTCGCTCCATAGATCCGGCCTCCGACCATCCAAAACACCCAACTCCACATCCACGGTACTCGTTTGCTGGTCTACCGCTGGTCTACCGTCGTTGATGTCGTCATCCTAGGGACCTGCCTTCGTGTACACTGCGCCGCCATATCCTCGTAAGAGTCACATAATCGGCACGTTCTCCTCTGCCCTGCGTAGTGGACGAATACCTGGGTCCTGTATCCTGTCAACGTGACATACGACGGGATTGGCCTCTTCAATGACATCTTTAGGGTGTAGGATCCTTCTGGCAGCCCTTTGTACGGGCAGTCCCTCCACACCCCCATGCTAGCCGAATGAACAGTTCCATAACTACTGAAGACATCCTGAAGTCCATACGGCGTCACCTCAAACGGAACATTCCGTACCTTTACCCATGTGTGTTAGGTAAGACACATATGCAACAGATAGGTATCTTTATTTCGAAACGTTTCGCCTACACAGTAGGCTTCTTCAGTCGAGTACAGAAAAGTTGATAGAAGCAGAAGAGACTTGAAGACGATGTAATCAGTCCATCACCCTTAAAGTTTTGAGGTGGTCAGTCCCTCAGTCTGGAGAAGAGCATTGTTCCAAAGTTTGAAACAATATGGAGTTGAAGTGACAGGATGGAGCCTTATATAGCGCCAGGAGGTGAGACGTAGGTCACTAGTAGAACGCAGATGTTGGGAGGTCAGGTCCCTCTCAAATCCAGCCGTTCTCACTAATAGAGGTAGTCGAAGTTGATTTCAGGTCTGTACCAAGATACCCTTGTGTTGCAGTGTCTGACAGATTGAACATTAAAATGGTATAAAATACCGACAGATTGTTAGGTAAGACACATGTGCAACAGATAGGTATCTTTATTTCGAAACGTTTCGCCTACTCAGTAGGCTTCTTCAGTCGAGTACAGAAAAGTTGATAGAAGCAGATGAGACTTGAAGACGATGTAATCAGTCCATCACCCTTAAAGTTTTGAGGTGGTCAGTCCCTCAGTCTCCATATTGTTTCAAACTTTGGAACAATGCTCTTCTCCAGACTGAGGGACTGACCACCTCAAAACTTTAAGGGTGATGGACTGATTACATCGTCTTCAAGTCTCTTCTGCTTCTATCAACTTTTCTGTACTCGACTGAAGAAGCCTACTGTGTAGGCGAAACGTTTCGAAATAAAGATACTTATCTGTTGCATATGTGTCTTACCTAACAATCTGTCGGTATTTTATACCATTTTAATGTTCAACCTTTACCCACGTCAAGTATATATAGACGTCATCTAGACACACCTCTACTGTCGAATTCACACACATCCGTCGTTCTTGAAATTCATCCACAATACTGGTGTAAAACTTCACAAAGACCCATGCCATTCCATTAAGGGCCACACTATACAATTCATCGTTAGGTATCCCGTAGACGTCCCTGATGATGCCTGGTAGCAGAATATTCATTGTCACACTGCTTAATGTCCCTCAGAACAGTGTTTACTCGCTGGCTCATACGATCCGCATTCTTGGTGCCTAAGTGTAGCAGTTCACACCAGGTGGCGTGCAGGGAGACCTCAAGTAGCGTCCTCTCTCCCCAGAGGTCGAGAGACGAATGTGTAAATGGAAAGCAGGAATAAACAAAGGGGATGTAAACAACATGCTTAAATATCTAGGAAAAACAGAACTGGCAGCAATGGGTTCAAGAAGGAAAAATTTAGATTTAGAAAGGATATAGGAAATCATTGGTTTAGTAAAAGTGTTGGAGATGTGTTTTAAAATGGATTAGACAAGTACATGAGCGGGTGTGGGAAGGAGCTGTGGTCTTTCCTCCTTAACTCAGCGTGACTTAGACTTGCCTAGCTTGGGCCAGTAGGACTGCTGCGGTGCTCTTTTCTTATGGTCTTGTGTTCTTAGGTTCTCGTGTATCCAAAAGACAGCGCCTTTGCATAGTATTAATATAACGGCAATTTTTAAAGCCCTCATTAGATTTATATCCGAAGTGGGAATCCCCCGGACTATTCTAAGTTACCATCGTAATAATTGTACTGCAAATCCTTTATAGAGGTTTTGAGCCGCTCGGCCTCAAATGCTTCTGGCAAGATTCCATTAAACTCTGACAACCACAATGTGTACTGATTGAGTGTATATTCCTAAATTTCGTTCTCCATGATCTTTATCAAAGGCAAGAAGCTCCTGGAGAGCGAAACGTTGCCACAATAAAATATCACATTAATTTCACAATTTCCTACAGACTGGGATGAGTCTAGAGTTCATATTTGGCCAATGTGTAAGGGAACCTCCGTAAGTGTACTCACCTAATTGTACTCACCTAATTGTGGTTGCAGGGGTCAAGACTCAGCTCCTGGCCCCGCCTCTTCACTGATCACTACTAGGTCCTCTCTCTCTCTCCTTCCAGAGCTTTGTCATACCTCGACTTAAAGCTATGTATGGTTCCTGCCTCCACTACATCACTTGTTAGGCTATTCCACTTCCTGATGATTCTATGACTAAAGAAATACTTCCTGACATCCCTCTGACTCGTCTGTCTTCAGCTTCCAATTGTGACCCGGTGTTTCTGTGTCCCCTCTCTGGAACAACCTGTCTCTGTCTATCTTATCTATTCCACGAAGTATTTTGTATGTCGTTATCATGTCTCCCCTGACCTTCCTGTCCTCCAATGTCGTCAGTCCGAAGTCCCTTAACCTTTCTTCGTAGGACATACCCCTGAGCTCCGGAACTAGCCTTGGTGCAAACCTTTGGACTTTCTCTAATTTATTGACGTGCTTGACCAGGCGTGGGTTCCAAACTGGTGCTGCATACTCCAGTATGGGCCTGATGACAACAGTGTACAGTGTCTTGAACGATTCCTTACTAAGGTATCGGAACGCTATTCTCAGGTATGCCAGGCGCCCGTATGCTGCAGCAGTTATCTGGGTGATGTGTGCCTCCGGAGACATGCTCGGTGTAATGGTGACCCCAAGATCTTTCTCCTTGAGCGAGGTTTGCAGTCCTTGGCCACCTAGTCTATAATCTGTCTGCGGTCTTCTTTGCCCTTCTCCGATCTTCATGACTTTGCACTTGGCAGAGTTGAATTCAAAAAGCCAGTTGCTGGACCAGGTGTCCAGCCTGTCCAGGTCTCTTTGAAGTCCTGCCTGGTCCTCATCTGATTTAATTCTCCTCATTAACTTCACACCATCTGCGAACAGGGACACCTCTGAGTCCATCCCTTCCATCATGCCATTCACATATACCAGAAATAGCACTGGTCCTAGGACTGACCCGTGTGGGACCCCGCTCGTCACAGGTGCCCACTGTGAGACCTCATCCCTTTCCATGACTCGTTGTTGCCTCCCTGTCAGATATTCTCTGATCCATTGCAGTGCCCTTCCTGTTATACACGTCTGATCCTCTAGTTTCTGCACTAGTCACTTGTGAGGAACTGTGTCAAAGGCCTTCTTGCAATCCAAGAAAATGCAATCGACCCACCCCTCTCTCTCGTATCGCACTTCTGTAACTTTGTCATAGAACTCCAGAATGTTTGTGACACAGGATTTGCCTTCCATGAATCCGTGCTGGTTATCGTTTATAATCTTGTTCCATTCCAGAAGCTCCACCACTCTCCTCCTGATAATCTTCAGGTGTGTGTGTGTGTGTGTGTGTGTGTACTCATCTAATTGTGGTTGCAGGGGTCGAAACTCAGCTCCTGGCCCCGCCTCTCCTCTGAACGCTGCTAGGTACGTTCTCTCCCTGCTCCATGAGCTTTATCATACCTCGTCTTAAAACTATGTATGGTTTCTGCCTCCACTACATCACTTGCTAGGCTATTCCACTTCCTGACAACTTTATGACTGAGGAAATACTTCCTAACATCCCTCTGACTCATATGAGTCTGCAATTTCCAAGTGTAACCCAATGTTTCTGTGTCCCCTCTCTGGAACATTCTGTCTCTGTGTGTGTATTCACCTAATTGTACTCACCTTATTGTAGTTGCAGGGGTCGAGACTCAGCTCCTGGCACCGCCTCTTCAATGAACGCTACTAGGTCCTTTCTCCCCCTGCTCCATGAGCTTTATCATACGTCGTCTTAAAGCTATGTATGGTTCCTGCCTCCACTACATCGCTCGCCAGACTGTTCCACTTCCTGACCACTCTGTGAGTGAGTGTGTGTGTGTGTGTACTCACCTAATTGTACTCACTTAATTGTGGTTGCGTGTGGTTGTGTGTGTGTGTTTGTGTGTGTGTGCACATGTATGTTTGTTTATATGAGAAAGTGAATGTCTGTACTCACCTATTTGCTCTCACCTACTTGAGGTTGCAGGGGCCGATTCATAGCTCCTGACTCCGCCTTTTCGATGTTTGCTACTAGTCCGCTCTCTCCATGCTCCAACAGTTGAAGAGGTATGGATACTGCCTCCACTACATCCCTCCAGATTGGTCCAATTCCTTACAACTCTATATCTGAAGAAATACTTTCTAACATCCCTGTGACTCATCTAAGATTTTAACTTCTACTTGTAACTCTTTATTGCTGTGTCCCATCTCTGAAACATTCTGTCCCTATCCACCTTGTCAGTTCTTCCCAGTATTTTATATGTTGTTATCATGTCCCTCCTATCCCTCATATCCTTCAATGTCGTCATGTCGATTTCCGTTAACCTCTCATCGTGGGACATATCCCTTAGCTCCTGGATTAATCGTGTTGCAAACCTTTACACTTTCGCTAATTTCTTAACGTGCTTTTCCATTGTGGGTTTCATACTGGTGCTGCATACTATATGGGCGTGACGTACACGGTGTATGATACTCCTTGCTCAGGTGTCGAAATGCTATTCATAGGTTTGCCAGGCAGCCATATGCTGTAGCAGTTAGGAGATGCGCTCGGTATGACACTCACCTTTAGCCTTCTAGCTTGTACTCCGTCTACGGTTTTCTTTGACTATACACAATCTTCATGACTTTGCACATGGTAGGATTAAACTCCAGGAGCCTGGCCAGATCCCCTTGTAGTCTAGTCTGATCCTCGTCCGCTTGAATTTTTAGTATTAGCTACACATCGTCTGTAAACAGGGACACTTCTGAATCTATTCCTTCCATCATGTCATTCATATATGCCAGAACCCGCACTGTAATATATCAACACCTCCTGATTAAATTGGTCACATATGGTGTAAAAAATTTTATTGAGAATCTTCAGAAATTATTATTATTATTATTATTATTATTATTATTATTATTATTATTATTATTATTATTGATGTTGTTGTTGTTGTTGTTGTTGTTGTTACTACTATTGATGTCATTACTGTGATTATTAGTATTATTATTTATGTAACTGACGATGTAAAACATTTCCAACATTTACCTCTCTGCAACTGTAAACATGGTTAAAGTAAACTTAGTATTATTACTATAACATCTGTAAATGATTGGCAAATATCCCTATTACTGTAAAAGCTCGAAATTATCTAAGGAATGGTATTTGAAGTGTGACCATCCTCGCATGTTGATGTTCTGTTATTAGTAGTTCCAATATGATTTCACAAGAGCAGTTGTTTAGCTGTAATTTAATGTATTAATTTATTTTTGTCAGGATATTTTTTTTTTAGTATTAGTATTCACTGTAATAATTATTGTGAGTGGTAATAACGTGTATTGAGGTGAGTTGAGCTCCTGTTGACAGGTTTGTAAAGTTCTTGTTTACAGGTTTTTCAATTCTGTTCAAACGGGTCAGCGCTGTATAGCCCTTGTGGTTTAGCGCTTATTTTTTTATTATAATAATAATAATAATGTTCAGGCGGGTTGAAGGGAAACACGAGGCAAGGTTTTGTAAATAAATCCCACTCCACACCTTTGTCGGCTTGAGCAGCCATTTTCAACTGTCTGTTGCTAACAAGTGAGTTCATAACCTGTGTTAATTTGGGCATTAAGAAAAATGCAGTTTTTTTTTTATAGCCACTGGGAAAGTAGGGGGGGGGAAGAGCCAGCTTCCAGCCGGCATTGTTTTACTACCTTAGGAACGGCTGATACCTGTGTGAGCCTTCTAACTCGCCTTTTTATAGCGTAAATAATACCTGTATATTGAATTATTAGAGTCAGCTGTAAGATTAGTGATATTTTAAGGTGAAAAATTAACGTTTATATATGACCTTGTAACTTGCCCCTGCTAGTCTACCTTTGTTTTGTATTAGTTTATTTTAGCCTAACTATTTTTAAGTCTATTTCCCTTTCAGTACTTTACTAGATGTCTGCTGTAAGTTGTGGGAGATGGGGTGTAAAACTGGTTCTCTGGTAAGTTTGACTTGAACTTGTAATCTTCCCTAATATTCTCTCTATTTCTAACCTATAACTTTTCTTATCTATCTTTTGTATTAATACTATTTTTTTAAATATCTACTACTTATGCTTACTATGTTTTTGTTCTGTAATTTGCCTTCTACCTGTAACTTAACCTAGCTTTATACCTATTTTTACTATATAAGTTATACAAATGCCGGTGTCTTCTTTTATTTTCCGATCTGTTACCTCATTCATACTAACCTGTGTTACATGTTAGTTGTGTTTATGTATTTGTCCAATTTTATATTCGTGATTTATGATTGAATATGTTCATTCTTTTGTGTCTGATAACTGTGATAAGTTTAACTCAATGTTTACCTCAGATCTATTATATTTTTGGGTTGGTATAATATCTTTAAGTTTTATAAGTGAATTATTTTTGATGCGTCATTTAATTGTTTTTGATGAATGTGTGCTATTGTCTTGCTAATCATGTGTTTCCCTGGTTATTGTAAGATCTTTAATTTTTTAGTAATAGTATTTGCTAGTGAGCTTTGTGACTAAACCAGATAATACTCTTACAGGTTTAGCAGCAACCAGGTACCCTTGAAGATATGCCAGAAGTTACTAGTTAACTAAACTAGACACCCTGAAAGAACGCCAGAGAGGCTAAGTTTAACCAAACTAGTTATACTGGGAAAAGGCCACAGAATTACAAGTGACCTTGACAACCCTAGTCCTGGAGAATCAGTCCAGGATTGCAATCTGGAAATCTGGAGATCTCTGTTGAAGCCTGAAGAAGGAATGTATAGGCCAACTGGATCAGGCAAGTAACTAGAGAGAACATGTTAAGGTAATGGAGTTTCTTGGAAATTCTGTGAGTGAGAGTCCTTTAACTGAATATAGTCATAGGTGCTAGTACAGTCATGTGTGTCTTGCTATAGTATTTTGGATGATTTTAATATTTTATATACTTCATTCTTGCAAGTCTTTTTTCTTTGTTGTTGTTGTTGGTGCCCAGATTGAGCTTTCCCCGTAATGTTCATATGTTTATTAACTGTAAATTTTTCTTGGGTAAGTTTCACTAACTCACTGAGCCATGTATATAAGGTCCATTTGTCGGATTTTGTTTTTCTATGAAAAGTCAAGCCCCTAATGAGGTGCCTACTGCTCAATTTTCAAGCCAAGGTACCCTAAGAGCCAATACATATCAGGACCAATACCTTGTTTTAACTATTCCGTATTATTTTCCAGTTGGGTTTTTCCTGCTTTAACCCAAATTCCCTGTCTCTTTCTTTTGCTGTAACTTTAGCTACTTTCACCTCTTCCACAGATTAAAGAGCAGGTGGTGGCAGCATATTTCTAGCAGAGAAAATAGAGTGCTACCTTCTTTTCTCTCTAATTCAAGTTATTTCCCCTTTTTATTTGTTTCCCGTATTCTTTTATTTTTGCCCACTCCGAGTCTCCGCCTGTGGGAATTGAGACAATATGGCCTCTCTGGTGCTCCGTCAACCCTAGGGTGGGATTGGGGCAGTAGCTTCGTTACAGCACCGGCCCTAAACTGTCCCTTGTGTATGTGTACTCACCTATTTGTACTCACCCATTTGTGGTTGCAGGGGTCGATTCATAGCTCCTGGCCCCGCCTCTTCACTGGTCGCTATTAGGTCCTCTCTCCCTTCTCCATGAGCTTTCTCTAACCTCGTCTTAAAACTATGTATGGCTCCTGCCTCGACTACGTCACTTTCCAGACCGTTCCACTTCTTGACTGAAGAAATACTTCCTAGCATTCTTTTAACTCACCAGAGTCTTGAACTTCTAATTATGACCCCTTGTTTGTGTGTCCCATCTCTGGAACATCATGTCTCTGTCCACCATGTCAATTCCTCGCATTATTTTATATGTCGTTATCATGTCTCCCATAACCCTCCTGTCCGCCAGTGTCATCAGGTCGATTCCTCTTAACCTTTCTTCGTCGGACATTCCTCTTAGCTCTAGGACTAGTCTTGTTACAAACTTTTGCACTTTCTGTAATTTCACGACGCGCTTGTCCAAGTGTGGGTTAAAAACTGGTGCTGCATAATCCAATATGGGCCTGACGTACACGGTGTATAGAGTCTTGAACGATTCCTTACTTAGGTGTCGGAACACTATTCATAGGTTTGCCAGGCGCCCATATGCTGCAACATTATCTGGTTGATGTGCGCCTCGGGAGATGTGCTCGGTATTATACTCACAACAAGAACCTTTTCTTCGAGTGAGGTTTGCAGTCTTGAACCACATAGCCTATACTCTGTCTGCGGTCTTCTTTGTCCTTCCCAGATCTTCATGACTGCATTTGATAGGGATAAATTCCAAGAGCAGTTTCTGGACCAGGCTTGCAACCTGTCTAGGTCCGTTTGTAGTCCTGCCTGATCCTCGTCCGATTTAATTTTCCTTATTAACTTGACATAATCTGCAAACAGAGATACCTCTGAGTCTATCTTTTCCATCATGTCATTCACATATACCAAAAAAACACTGGTCCTAGGACTGACCCCTGTGGAACCCTGCTCGTCACAGGCGCCCACTGTGATACCTCATCACGTACCAAGACTCGTTGTTGCCTCCCTGTCTGGTATTATTTGATCCATTGCCTTGCCCCTCTTGTTATGGGTGCCTGAACCTCTAGCTATTGCACTAATCTCTTGTGAGGAACTGTGTCGAAGGCTTTCTTGCAGTCCAAGAAAATGAAATCCACCCACACCTCTCTCTCATGTTTTACTTCCGTTACTTTGTCATAAAACTCCAGTAGGTTTGTGACACAGGATTTCCCTTCCGTGAAACCGTGCTGGATGTCATTTATAAGCTTGTTCCTTTCTAGATGCTCCACCACTCTCCTCCAAATAATCTTCTCCATGACTTTGCATACTATGCACGTCAGTGACACTGGTCTATAGTTTAATGCCGTGTGTCTGTCTCTTTTCTTGAAAACTGGAACTACATTTGCTGTCTTCCATACCTCATGCATTTCTCCAATTTCAATGGATGTGTTGAAAATTGTTGTTACTGGCACACGAAGCATCTCTGGTCCCTCTATAAGAACCCACTGAGAGATGTTCGGTCCCACCGCCTTTAAGGTATCAAGGTCACGTAGCAGCTTCTTCACCTCCTCGGTTGTGTCTATTTCATCCGGCACTTGTTGGTATATCCCTTGTTGATGTACCTCCCTATTCTGACTTACCGGAGTCCTTTCTGTCTCCACTCTAAATACATTTTTAAATTTCATGTTGTGCTCCTCACATACTTTTTGGTCTTTTTTTGTGAGCTCCCTACCTCAGCCTGATTACCTGTGTGTGTGTGTGGTGTGTGTGTGTGTGTGTGTGTCTTAGTAGTAGTAGTAGTAGTAGTAGTTACTAGTTGTCAAACGCATTTGTGGATAGATACTTAGCCTTTATGTGTAGATTGCGTGTAGTAGTAGTAGTAATAGTAGTAGCAGAAGTAGTTGTAGCAGTCACTAATTGTCAGGGACACTTGGTCTGTTTTTTTTTTTTTTTTTTTTTTTTTTTTTTTTTTTTTTTTTTTTGTTGTGTTGTGTGTGTGTGTGTGTGTGTGTGTGTGTGTGTGTGTGTGTGTGTGTGTGTGTGTTTGTGTGTGTGTGTGTGTGTGTGTGTGTGTGTGTGTGTGTGTGGCGTTAGAATGCAGACACAATAATTTATCGCCAACAGGTAAGGTAGCTAGCTATATACATGTAAACAAATTGCATCTGGCAAGAGTGTAATAATTATAATAAAATTTGTGATGGTGTTGTGAAGTGGTAACTTGTTGTCAAATGCACTTGTCGACAGACACTTGACTTCTGATGGTGGTTTTTGTGTGTGTGTACGTTCCGATGTGTGTTTATTGATGTGTATGTGTATTGGTGTGAGCGTGTTGGTGTGCATGTGTTGGACTGCGCCTGTGCAGAAGTGTGCGCGCCCGAGTGGGCTAGAGTGAGAGTGGGTTGGTGTTACCTTCTCCTCAAACCAATCAGCCGAGTGTGTGTGTGTGTGTGTGTGTACTCACCTAATTGTGGATGCAGGGGTCGATTCATAGCTCCTGGCCCCGTCTCTTCACTGGTCGCTACTTTTTTTTATATACTATTTTATTAAAAGAAACGTATACATACGATTCACATATAATCATAAAAATGTATATCTTATTAGTGGGATAAATGTTTGTTAGTGGGATGAATGTTTGTTAGTGGGATAAAATGTTTGTTAGTGGGATGAATTGTAAAGGACCTGCCTAGTATGGGCCAACAGGCCTGCTGCAGTGTTCCTCCTTTCTTATGTTCTTATGTTATAACAAAAGGTATCTAAGAGGAACACACAAACTATAACCAACTTAAGGAGAATACTGAAAAAAATACTCTGTAGAAACTTGACATTACATAACATGAAATAACATAAAAAAAAAAAAATGAACAATTCTCTACTAAGATAAAATCTGATATCCAAAACCGTGACTTGGACATCTTAGATACCAAAACAAGGTAATATAGTATGTATAATTCCATAACACTCGTCCAACTAAACTCCCCCCTACCCCAGCCAACCCCCCCCCATCGTAGTAATGCAAAGTAATAAGACTGTAAAGAGTGCACGATAAAAGTTTTCGTTAACCTAACACATGTATACAATACTAGCCAAAAAGTATAAACACTCACATCACTAATGAGCATAACACATAAATTCTACAAAGATACACCAAGTTCATAAATCATAATACAAAAGTAAAGGCTATAAGTTCCACTTGGCTTACAATACCACCACATAAAATACACAATGTCATAAGTGTGGTACAGCAATTACAAAAACACACACAAGAACATTAATAACCAAACAAAGAAATAGCTATCCTTATAAAAATTAAAAGAACATACAAACAATACAAATTAAGTAGTAAGTACATTATATGAACATATCCCGTAACCTTGTAACAGTTAGGTTTCTGACAACGGGATTCCGAAACAAAAATATAGTTGTTATAAATATATTTCTTTTGGGCCTATAAGTATAAACCAAAGTGGGAACATTGGGCTGAAACTGTACATAGCACACATAATAGTACATATGCAGCGACGTACTACATCAAGTATTAAAAACCTTCCTGGCCCCTGACACTTCAGAAAGTCCCCCTCCCTGCCAGCCCCTGACACGATACTGCTTATATTAACCACAAACTCTCTCTCCTCTTACACTCAAGCCCATACCTGAAGTCTAAAGTCAAAACCCCAGTCTCTTAACCATATGTCTCCCGTCCCCCCCACTATACCCCCCTCATGCTTAACAACTGCACACCCATAAACTCCTCCACCACACACACTTATTCCACATTCCAAACTCCACTAATCCCAAAAACAAAAGAAAAGTGACAGTCGCAGAGGATTCAACCCATTCCAGCTCTACCCTACTCCCAACCCTAACAAAACACCTACCGTCAGATTACGATAACCCCAAGGAAAACTATTTACCCACACCCTCCTATATAGCAGCCTATTCCTGCAAACCATACAGTGCACACTCGCCGCAAGCGCCCACACCCTACAATCACCCCCCACCTCCTGCATATCCCAAGAAACATACAAAAAATCAGCCACCACATACATCACTGCCCGCCGAACGTCCTTGGTTAATCCTCCCACATCAAAATACAAAGCCCTCCTAGTCGGATTGTTACCTCTTCTCCCCGCCACTATACCTATGACCCTCGCTAACCATGTCCTTACAATTCCCAAATTTTCACAAAAATATACAGCATTGAAAGCCGTCTCCTCCTCCCCACAACGCAGACAGTTCCCCGCACCTACATAACTCATTCGATATAACACAGATCTTGAAGCAAGAATTCCCAGCAAGAACCTATATACCAGTTCACGAACCTTCGGCTTTAATCTAATGTTCCGAAAGTCTTCCCAAATGCCCCTCCAATCATACATCGGGTATGTATCTGCTCCCTGAATCACCTCACCCTGCCTACCTGTCTTCCCAAGCCTATTTACCCTTTCCTTGCATACCGGATTGTTAACAAATTATGCAACATATCTTCACACACCAATAACACCTTCCCCTTCCACCATTTCCTCACATCCTCCGTGATCGCTTCCACCCTTATAACTCTCTCCCCTCCCGCCCTCAGGTACAGCTGCTTCACATACACTGCCTTCGCGCGTGTGTCCAAAGGTATGAGACCCAGCTCACCCTGCTGCACGCCTGTCATCACCACCTCCTTCCGTATCCACGGCCACCCATAACCCCATACATACCTCAAAACCCCCCTCTCCAGTTCCTGAATATTGCACGACCTCAGTGGATAGACTTCCGCTACTCCCCACAGTTTACTATACACAAGAGTGTTTACCACCACTACCTGCTGCTGCAATGTTAGATCCCCGGCCCTCCACCCACGCATACTCCCCAACACTCTACTCATGACCTCCCCTGAATTTACCCTCTGTGCCTCCCCAGCATCCGCCATGTACACAACCCCACTCTCCACCCATCTGCCATGACCATGTCATAAACCCCAACCTCCCTCAATAAATCCCTCAACACCCTAAGCACACACCCTGCCCCCCTCGGCTCCACATCCTTATGTCTAATTACACAGGTCCTTGGCTTCGAACTATAGACGAATAAGCCTTACCTCCATAGTGGGAAAATTTAGGGAATCAATAATTGCAGAAGCAATTCTTAGCCATCTTGACAGGCACAGATCGATTAATGAATCTCAACACGGTTTTACAAAGGGGCGTTCCTGTCTTACGAATTTACTAACTTTTTTCACTAAGGTGTTTGAGGAGGTAGATCATGGTAATGAATATGATATTGTAAGGCTTTCGATAGAGTTCCACACCAGAGGCTATTGAGGAAACTTAGGGCACACGGAATAGGAGGAGAAATTTTTTTCCTGGGTAGAGGCATGGCTGACACATAGACAGCAGAGAGTTTGCATAAATGGGGAGAAATCAGAATGGGAGCACGTCACAAGCGGTGCTCCTCAGGGGTCAGTGTTGGGCCCGTTGTTGCTCACAATTTACATAAACGACATAGATGAGAGAATAAATAGCGATATAAGCAAATTTGCTGATGACACCAAAATAGGCCGTCCAATTCATTCTAATGATGATATTAGAGCACTCCAGGATGATTTGAATAGACTGACGCAATGGTCGGAGAAGTGGCAGATGCAGTTTAATATTGACAAATGCAAAGTTCTAAATGTTGGACAGTTAAATAACCATGCCACATATAAACTAAATAATGTAGATCTTAATACTACTGATTGTGAAAAGGATTTAGGAGTTCTAGTTAGCAGTAAGCTAAAACCAAGACAACAGTGCATTAGTGTTCGCAATAAAGCTAACAGAATTCTTGGCTTCATATCTAGAAGTATAAATAATAGAAGTCCTCAGGTTGTTCTTCAACTCTGTATATCCTTGGTTAGGCCTCATTTAGACTATGCTGCTCAGTTCTGGTCACCGTATTACAGAATGGATATAAATGCTCTGGAAAACGTACAAAGGAGGATGACAAAGATGATCCCATGTATCAGAAATCTTCCTTATGAGGATAGACTGAGGGCCCTGAATCTGCACTCTCTCGAAAGGCGTATAATTAGGGGGGATATGATCGAGGTGTATAACTGGAAAACAGGAATAAATAAAGGGGATGTAAATAGTGTGCTGAAAATTTCCAGCCAAGACAGGACTCGCAGCAATGGTTTCAAGTTGGAAACATTCAGATTCAGGAAGGATGTAGGAAAGCACTGATTTGGTAATAGAGTTGTGGATGAGTGGAACAAACTCCCGAGTACAGTTATTCAGGCTAAAACGTTATGTAGTTTTAAAAATAGGTTAGATGGGGTGTGGGTGGGTGTGAAGTGGACCTGACTAGCTTGTGCTGCTGGGTCTAGAGCCGTGCTCCATCCTTGAGTGGAGGTGACCAGACCGGGTGGGTCATTGGGATAATCCGGGGGGTGGATCATTGGTCTAATCCGGGGGGTGGGTCATTGGTCTAATCCGGGGGGGGGGGGGGTAATGGACCTGCTCCGCATGGGTCAGTAGGCCCGTTGCAGTGTTCCTTCTTTCTTATGTTCGTACGTTCTAACCACTCGCTATTCCCCCTACTACCAGAGCCACTCGCTACTACCTCTCCCAACAAAACCTCACCCTCCCTCCCCTACTACCAAATCCATTCACTCCCTACCCTTAATACCAAACACCACTCACTCCACTTACACCACCAAAGCCACTAACACTCTCCCCCTATCACCAAGACCACCTTCTCCCTCCACTACCACCAAAACCACTTATTCCCTCCCTCCCCATACCACGAAGACCACTTACTCCTTCCCTCCCCCACCACCAAGACCACTTACTCCCTCCCCCTACCACCAAGAACATTTACTCCCTCCCCCTACCACCAAGACCATTTACTCCCTCCCCCTACAACCAAATCCACTTATTCCCTCCCTCTCCATACCACAAAGACCACTTACTCCTTCCCTCCCCCACCACCAAGACCACTTACTCCCTCTCCCTACCACCAAGAACATTTACTCCCTCCCCCTACCACCAAGACCATTTACTCCCTCCCCCTACAACCAAATCCACTTATTCCCTCCCTCTCCATACCACAAAGACCACTTACTCCTTCCCTCCCCCACCACCAAGACCACTTACTCCCTCCCCCTACCACCAAGACCATTTACTCCCTCTCCCTACCACCAAGACCACTTATTTCCTTTCTCCCCCTATCACCAAGACCACATCGTGCAAAACCTCAGTTATACACGATGTATAACAACTAGGCACGATGTATAACAGTTATACACGATATATAACAGTTATACACAATATATAATAGTTATACACGATGTATAACAGATATGCACCATGTATAAGTCATAAGATGCATAACAGTTATGCTCCACAAGTAACTCTCTCATTTTTAATCTTCTGTTAATGACATATAACTCTCTTCTATTCGGTTTTTCTATAAATTTACTAAATAAACACCCAAACTCTTATGCCTCAGATCAAGATCCCTCCTACCCTTCCCTCCTACTATCTAAGACCATCAATATCCTCCACCCGATATTACCCAATATTTTATTAGACATCACAAGATAAAACATTTATCTTCCAAAATCCTTTACAGTAACAGACTTCAAAAGTAAACATTAAGAAAAGTTAACTCATATGTTCCAAGTAGTTAAATTAAGAACCCTCTCAAAATCCTTTAGTTTTTCATTAAATTTTCATAGAAGATTTAAACCCTTTTGAGGGGATTTCACTAATTTATATTAAAATTTTGTTGAATCTCCTGATCTAGAAATAGAAAAAAACACCAAGATTTAATGAGATTTTATTACCTCAACTCTTGCTCGATTCTCCTTATAGGAGGGTTCAATAATTTGTATTAAAATTTCTGAAATACTCTTAATGTTGGTGACTTCGATGCCCTAAAAGTGCAAATCCATCCATTTTGCATATTAGGCTTGGTCGTTTGATCTAAACATTTAATTTTTCCATCATTTGTTTCAGTTAGAACAATTTCATATTTAATTGTTTAATATTTTTGAGTTTTAGCTACTATTTAATAAATTGTTTATCATATTATGTTAAGATTTACTTTTCTATGTCTTGTTTCCATAAGGAAAGAAAACATAGAAAAGGATCTGAAGGGCCCTTACACCTTCACGTCTGTTAACCTTACCAGGATTCAAGCTAAGTGTATGAAGCGCCATTTAAACATCACTGAAGCCGTATTGTGAAGATGGAAGCAACAGACCATTACAACCAGAAAAGAATATTCGCTCTCTAGTAGGACAACAGCCAAGGTATTTAAAAGATTTGGTGATATGTCATTGTTTCACTGTACAGTAAGTCAAGTCAGGACAGGTATTATTATAGTTATAACTCACTTTTTTTCAGCTTGCAGCAGTTTGGTCTATTAAGCTCTAGGGACCCGAGGTTTTCTCCTTTGATAAACTTCTACACTGAGTTCTTTTTATTATATCAAGGGAACTGTTGTAGGACACTTTTGATTAGTTAGTGAGAAGAGCAGATGGACATGGAACCCCATCCTACTTGCAGTTTGATCGAAGCAGGAATAGAACCTTTAGTTTTCTTTAATATCCATTAATTTTTTCCTGGTAGTTTAAGTTTATTTTTGAACATGGAGGAATATCAGTTCTGCATGACCACCAGAAGCAATCGGGGAATAACAAGTAAAAATTTTTAATCTTTTATAGCTTCTAAGATTGAAGAAAGTAAGAATGAACGAGAGAGAGAAGAAAGGACAGAGCGTGAGAATTGAGAGAGAAGAAAGAGAGAGGAAAAACTGGAAAGAGAAGGCAAAAATGAGCGTGACAGACTTGATCATGAAGAAAAAGTAAAAGAAAGGAAACATGAGGAAAGAGCTAGAGAACGAGAAGAAAGAAAAGTCTAGAGAGCGTGATCTAAGAGAGAGTGATCGTGAGCTAGAAAGAGCACGACTTGAGTTGGAAAATAAGAAATTAGCATTCACACAACAGAAAATAGAAGAAGGCTAATTAAAGTACGCCTACGCCTAACTTATCTCCCTTCACAGAGGGTGATATAGCGTCTTACCTTATTAGGTTTGATAACACCGCTACTGTCTGTGACTGGCCTTCTGATACCTGGGCTGCCATGTTAGGCATGTTATTTTCTGGGACAGCTTAAATTATCTATGCCTCTTTATTACCAGAGATCATCTGCGACTATAATTTGCTTAAAAATCCATCCTGAAAGCATACCAAAAGACCCCGAATTCTCATGGAAAGGATTTCAGATATGCCTGGCCAGAATTTTCAGCAGTTTCAGATTATCCTCTTTTGTCTGTTCGTCTTTTGGACTGAGAACACCGGAATTGATCAGGATTTTGAATTTCATAGAAATTTCATGGTTGCTGACCAGTTCCTGTCGGCTCTTCCCCACCAGATTTGAACTTTCATCAGAAAACGTAATCTGATTAAAGCTGATACAGTTCCTGAGGCCGCTGACATATATGCTGAGACTCACAGTTCATATAAAGACCTAAAGGGATCGAAACCTAAGGGTTCACCTGGATTTAAGGAAAAGAAGCCTCCTTGATTCCCATCTATCACAAAAAAAGGGTAGGTGTTTTATGGAGTGTAATGACAAGGCACCATTCTGCTCGGGAACGGTTACAGTGACCAATGTATCAACTATCAACTATATTACGTGACACTGGATGTACGTACATAGTAATTTCCGACAAACTTTTCCTTGACCTTAAAATCACTCATGCCTACGTTATCTTTTCAGACTATCTGGACGATATGGACACATTTCCTACAATCCGTTGTTATATAAGATCTTAATGGTTCACCGGTTTGATCGATGCTGTACTTATCCCATCATTTATTGCTCTATACTGATAGGTAATATATACGGTGCCAATCTTCCGTCTGAGGTTGACCTCACGTCACCATCAGTGGACAAAAGTGTTGCAGCTCTTCTCTCGTCAAGGTTTGAAGGGCCTTTAGACAGCTCTTTTCTAGAAATTGCTATTTCCAAAGATACCAGTATTCATTTGAATTTGGAAAGAGATGCTGCTGCCCTCAAGTGAGGAAGCAGGATCACCTGTTCACTTGTCAAATGAGTGAGTATATCTCATTAATCACTATGAATGTCTTGACTAGGGCGCAGACCAAAGCCCAGACATCTGTAGTTCATCCTTTGATTTTTCCAGACTTCCAGCCTCTGGGAATATCCAAGGATGACTGTCAATTTGCAACGTAATTGCCAGTCACTTCAGAACTGCCATAATTTGGCTATAGACAAGAAAGTTATCCAAATGAAACCATTAATTATAAATTTGAATATATAAAGTCCATCCTATATAAATCTGTGTTTATAGCCAATTCAGATGATATAGACTACTCCATCTTAGTTCAGAGCCAATGCAGGGAGACAGCTCATAAAATGGCTCATGACCTGTCAGCTGCCAAACATTTTTCGCATTGTAAAACCTGAAATAAAATTAAAGGCTCATATTTTGGGCCGGGAATGTTTTCTGATATTATTATGTACTGCAGTATACTGTACATAATGGATGTGTGTTCGGTTATGGCAATAGTGCCAGATTTCATTTTGTTTGTAACAAATGCACTTTGGCATAGTTACGTTTTAACAGTGATGACATTGATTTACCTAAGACCTGATCTGAATAACAATAAACTGGAAATTCTGTGGTTTGAAGTGTTGCTTCTCAAGACCAATCCCATTTTGGTAGGAACTAGTTACCGCCCTCCCACCCATGACCAGTTCTAAGAAGACTTTTCGAGACTCTTCTCTGGAATTGATAACAATTGAGAGACAGTAATACTGGGAGACTTCAATATCTGTTTTCAACATCAAAATAACAGATACACAAATAACCCGCACATAGAAGAGAGGAGCTTACGACGATGTTTCTGTCCGACTTGGACCATTTACAAAGTCACACTACCGAAAAGGAGAGCGGGAAGGGTATATACAGACAGGAGGTGGTAGTAGTAGTAGTGGAAGGAAGGAAGTAACAGTGAGGATGTAGTAAGAGGAGGAGGTGCCAGTCAAATACTAAGAAAGAGGAGCACTGCAAGGGAGCTAGTGCCCACAGAGGGTAAGAGGAAGAACACCGAGGGGAAGGGAACAAATACACAGTGTAGAAAAAAAAAACCCAAAGGAGAAAGAGGAATGAGGAAGAGGGAGAAGAAGGAAAAGGAGGAATCAGGTTAGGCACGGGTGTTTTGAAGTTCGGAGCATTTTACAATGTAGTGGAAAAGGAAGGCATCTACAGAGACGAAGCCAGGACTAAGATTAATACAAGGAAAGTTGTGTATTAGGGAGGATTCAACCAGATGTGATTGTTAAAGTTGGAAGTAGGGAAGACAGTTTTATCAGAAGACCGGTGACAGAAGAGAGGATTGTTTGTGTCGACAAGCCTAACACTATTTTTGTGGTCCCTAAGTATGTCAGAAAGAGATCGACCAGTTTCTCCAAAGTATTGAAGAGGACAGGAGGAACAAGAAATAGAGTAGACACCAGGAGCATCTGTAGAGGCAGGAGAGGTATGAATGAGATTAGTGCGAAGAGTGTTAGTCTGGTGGAAAGTAAGTTTGATGTCTAAGGAACGAAGAGAGTTGTTGTGATTAGAAAGACCGGAAATGTAGGGAAGGCAGAGGACAGAAGAGTTCCCAGGAGTAGAGAGTTTGGGAGAGAAGAAATTACGTTTAGCACGTGAGAAGGCAAAGACTATGAAATGGGAAGGGTAGCCAAGACGGGAAAATGAGTTATGAAAAGTGGAAATTTCTGATTGAAGGAACTGAGGATCACAAATGCGGAGAGCACGGAGGAAGAGGGAGATAAAAACACTTTTCTTGATAGAGGAAGAATGATAAGAAAAGTAGTGAATGTACATGCCACTGTGCATAGGTTTGCGGTACACGGAAAAGGCAAAAACCTGTGTCTGAGAGGTGGATATGAGCATCAAGGAAAGGAAGCAAGGAATTAGTTTCCCATTCAGCTTTAAACTTAACGGAAGGAACAAGATTATTAAGAACATCAAGAAATGGTTGGTAGAGACTAGAGTCATGAGGCCACAGAGCAAAGGTGTCATCCACATAGTGGAGCCAGAGCGAAGGGCGCACATCGAGAGTAGGAAGAAGAACAGTCTTGAAGTATTCCATGTAAAGATTAGCAAGGGCAGGAGAGAGAGGAGAGCCCATAGCGACACCGAAGGTTTGAGAATAATATTTCCCTTGGAAGGAAAAGGAATTAGAGTCCACGCAGAGGCGGATAAGATCAAGAAAGACATCAGTAGGTATAGGGAGATGAAGAAACCCTTCATTGGCCTTCTCTCTAAGAAAATCAAGGACATCATCAAGAGGGACATTGGTGAAGAGGGACTCAACGTCAAGACTAAGCATCTTACAGGTCGGGAGAGAGCGAACCCGTTCAATGAAGTCTTGAGAGTGACGGAGGTGGGCAGGAGAAAAAGTACCAAGAAAGGGAGTGAGGGTTTTGGCCAACCAAGAAGCAAGAGAATAAGAGACAGAACTTCTAGAGAATATGATAGGACGTAGGGGAATATCAGCTTTATGTGTTTTGGGAAGGCTATAGAAATAGGGCAGAGAGGGACAGATGACACGAAAACGTTGAACAAGGTCAAAGTCAGGAGGACAGAGGTCAGAGAGAGTCCTTAGTTTCTTGTTAAAAGTTCTCTTGATGCGATCAAGAGGGTTGGAAACGAGAGGAGTGTAGGTACGTGAGTCAAGACATTGGCTTTATGGAGGTAATCCTAGCGATCAAGGATAACTACCGAATTACCTTTGCCAGGAGATAAAATGACAATGTTAGTGACAATGTTAGTTGTGGTAAGCTCCTCTCTTCTATGTGCGGGTTATTTGTGTATCACTCCAGTCACGGTATTGTGCCTTTTTTGTTAAAATAACAGACTATGTAAAAGGTATAAGCAAATTTTAGATTTAAATAGTTACACTCAACGAATTAATATTCTAGCCCGGATCACATAGTTCTCAGCTACTGTAATCGACCACACTTTGTAACCGCTCTGAGAATATTAGTCAGTTAGGCATCATTACCATAGGTCTTAGTGATCATCTCATCATTTATTGCGCTAGGAAACTCATTAGCGATGGATAAGCCTGCATAAGACAATAAAAGTGATGTCAACTAGAAACTACAGTAAAGAAATACTTGTAAATAGGCTACACAATTGTGTTTGAACAGTGATAACAGGTTGCATGGAAAAGCCATCCTTGATAATATTGCACCAGTTAAAGAGATTAGGATTAAACGAAGACCCGAACCCTGGATGACTGAGACGTTAGAAAATATGAAATTCAGAGACCAATTACTAAAAAGATTTAAGGCAAACCGACAGGATACTGCAGTGCTAAATGAATTCCAAATGGTGAGGAACAGAGTGAAGAAGCGTATAAAAAGAGCAAAGGCAAGGAACTATTGCTCAAATATCGAAGAGAACAAGAATAACCCTAGAAAGCTCTGGCAACAACTAAAACAGTCTGGGGATAGCCATAAACCCGTAGATAGATCTAACATGGTACTAAATATCGATAACGAGGTATGCCTCGAAACAACTGAAGTGGCAGATTGTTTTAATTCATAATACACATCCTCATTAAGGGGGGCTCCTTGACGTGGCAAAGAGGCTCTTGGCCTAAGGAATTAGACCCTTTGGTCTCCTTCCTCAGACCGAACCTAATTAACCCCCAATCCTACCTTCCGTATCCCATCCTCCCCATCCCCCCTTTTTTTCATTTCCTTCCCCCTCCCAACCTTTCCCTTTTCCCATCTCGTTTGTAGCTTCTGGGGTCCTCCCCTCTGGCATTACGATTTCTAAGTGGGGGGAAGTGTGGCGGAGTTCATCCCGCTCCGTGAGGTTCCTCGAGTGTGGTGTAGTTTGCCATAGAATCTGAATAATCTGGAGGCGCCCTGGTCCCTTCTCGGATTTCCCAAAGGTGAGCGGGGTGTCCTGCAGGTGATGGGTGTATCTCCAGAGGCTGCATGGCAGTTCTGGGAGGTGGCAGCCGAAGGAGGTATGCTTTGTGGTGGGTTTTCGACTGCCCTCCCTTTTGTCCCCCGAGGTGGCTCGGTAGATGTGAGGTTGCTATCCCGGAGTCCTGATTTACTGGCGTGATGGGTAGGGCATGGCACGGGTTCCATGCTACATCTGCACTGTTCACGGTCTCGAGGTCCTCTCGGATGAGAGGGGAACTTATGGCTCTTTCATGCCTTTTAGTGACTGTCCCTCCTCTGCCCCTTTATTTTTTCTTTCCGTCTTTCTTTTTTTCTTTAAAATAATAAGAAAAGTACCGTCATGGAGTCTTCGTTCAGTGATAACCTTCCTAACCCCAGGCCCTTTTTGTTACCGCATCCTATTATGACCCGGCTTTGTTACTGGACCAATCTCCAGACTTTTACCATATCCCTGTACTTTCTGCTGCTAACACTTCGTCACCTGCTCCAGGTTCTGAGGCTCCTCCCGTTTCTTCTAGTGCCTCTGCCTCTGCACGCCTTTAACTATGCATCCAGCTTCCCCGAAAATGATGTGATAGTTTTGGGATCGCCCACATTCCTCAAGTCGGGCTGCCCACAGAATGTTCCAGTTCATTTGCTGACGACGATTCTTCGATGTCTGCTCATTCCACGCAGAAACGATCTACCGATACCCACTTCTTTTACGCACCATGTTTACAGTACAGTGGACTAAATTCTTTTCCCTGCACTGACATTTCCAGCTGATTATCTTTCAGACCATAGTACTGGCAAAGCTCTTTTGCAACAAGTTGGCCGAAATATATCCTTTCACGCTCTTCGAAGCGGTGCACGCATCGTTACAGTTGAGAATGTTGAACAAGATCATAATCTTTCCCATCTTATTTTCGCTGATATCATTCCTGTCACATTTCACAAGCATGCTACTCTCAATTCTTGTAGTGGTAGGGTGGTTTTACCACGTTTCATTGTACAGTGTGACTTTCTGTCTTGTGGTGATGATATTTTGGAGCAATTAGCCCTTCAGGACCTTCCAGTTCTCAAAGTGGATATGTATGTCCTGCCCGCTCGCGGGCGGAGGCACATTCCCAGTAACATCACCCACTTAACCTTGACTGTCGTGAACTTCCGTCCTTCGTTTATATCGTGGGCCATCGCCTAGAGGTCTGTATAGTGGTTCCTACTCCCCAACAGTGTTGAACTTGCTGGCAGTTTGGACACCCACTAAATACTGCAAATCTGCGGTGGAGTGCCCGGTCTGCAGTGCTGGGGATCATGCTAACACATCTTGCAGTCTTACCCCCACTTGTCTCAATTGCAATGAACCTCATCCCTCTATTTCCCGCCGATGTCATGTCTGTCTTAATGAACGAGAAATCTTTTGTCTTAAGGAGAACAAACGCCTTACTTATGCTATGGGTCGGCCTTCAGGGGAATCTTCCTCGTGTTCCTTATTCTAAAGTAGCTAGGAGGCCTCTAAACTTGGAGGTGTTCCCGCCTATCAGCGCCTCCCGTGTCGTGTCTTCTGGGGTCACCCCTCTCTGTGATTCTTTTGCAGTTTTACCCTCTGAAACCCCCACCTCCTTACCTATTCCTACCTCTACTTCTCGCCCACTAGTTTCTTAGTCTGTAAGGCCTGGCACGTCTGCATCTTCTTCACACCTATCGCCTGTGACGTTGAACCTGTCTCATAAGCCCAAGTCTCTTTGCAGTCCTCCGGTGCTGACAACTCCCCAACAGTTTTCCTTTTCGGCCTTGGTGCCTAGTTTTCACCCCCTTTCTAACTCTTAAACGAAGGTGGAGGTTCACCCACTCATGTGGTTCCCTCTTCTCCTGTTACCATCCCAGACTACTTCCCCAGTCATCGTCTAGCATCCTTCCTCTCCTTCTCCACTCCAGGACTCTTTTGTCCCTGCTGGCACATCTGTCCAGGTTCATACTCCCCTCCCCTCTCAGACATCTTTGGTTCCATCCATAGTCTCCCCGATCTCTACTTGCTCTACCTCACCTGTCTCTGAAGTCATGGTATCCGCATCTTCTTTGTGCACTTGACGCTATCTCCGACTATATTGCGAAGACAAAACCCTAGATGGACACCAGCACGCCTCCTTCTACCCCTTCTTACTTTCCACAACGTTTGCAATAATCTTTTCGTTCACAGCATTCCGATTCCTCCATGCTTACGTGCTTTCCGTTGCCTCCATATATTGACTTCACTGACCCTACTAGCCTGACAGTGATCCTACTAGCACTACAGTGATCACTTTCCTATTTATTACGTATTCCCGACCGCCTCGGGGCCCCCATTGGTGATTTGGACGAGCCAAATGGGACTTATACTCTCATCTTACCGCTTTTTGTGAGGGACCATTCTTCGTCCTCTATTGATGAGTGGTGCACCAGTTTTCGACCTTAGTTTTGACTGCAGCATCACGTTCTATTCTTTAAACCTTAGACAGGCATTCTCAGACTGTGTGCCTTCGTGGTCTGTGTGTGCCCATACAATGTGTTTGAAACGTGCTACGTGGGGCCGTTAGAGATGTAATTGGACCTCATAAGTTGGGCAAGGGCAGTCGCTTGCCACTAAACGCACTTGTTGACAAGGCTACATTTCTACCATTACCTCGACTACCCCTATTTGTATGGTTTGGGAGAAGGTATAGAAGGTGTGTGGCAAAAACATTCCGGACCTAGCTTCTGTTTTGCGGATTGCTCGTGTTAGTGTTGCAGAGCCTCTTGAAGTTGCCATAGAAATCGGGAACTACCTTGTCAGTGTCTCCCAAGGGCTTTACCTCTGTCCCTCGTTTCTCGCGTCAGTCTACCAGGGAGTAATTCCCCATGGATTTCTCTTCTAATGGAATGGAGCCGTATAACGTACTTTTCACTCTCCTAGAGCTCGAATCCACACTTTTCGCTTGCCAGTCATCGGCAGCTGGGCCTGATGATATTCATATCAGTGTGCTACAGCATCTGCATTCTACAGCCCTTACAGTCATTTAGCGTCTTTTCCATCTTATTTGGACGTGAAATGTTCTCCCTCAACAATGGACATCTGCCATTGTACTACTGTTTCACAAACCAGACACCTCTGGGCTTGATGCCTCTCACTATCGTCCCATTGCTCTGACCAGTGTAGTCTGTAAGGTGATGGAACGATTGGTGAATAGACGTCTGATATGATATTTGGAGACACGCAATAGTCTTTTTCCTCGCCAATATGACATTCACAAGGGCTGCTCTACTTTGGACCTCTTGCTCCACTTATATACGTATGCGCGAAATGCCTTTGCTAATAAACACACTATAATAGCAGTGTTCTTTGATCTCGAGAAGGCATATGTCATCACTTGGAGGTATAACATCTTAGCCCAGGCCCATTCCTTAGGCCTCCGAGGTAATCTACCAACTTTCCTTGCTTCTTTCTTATCTGACAGACATTTCTTGTCCGTGTTGGCGCCTCTCTTTACTCAGACTTTGTTTTGGCCGAGGGAATCATACAAGGATGTGTCCTTAGCACTACCCCTTTTCTCTTGGCTACAAATGACCTGCCTTCTGTTGTTCCATTGTATATTTGATCATCTTTTATGTGAATGACTTTGCTATAGCCTATGCAGGCACTAACTGTCGCTTGGCAGCGGCCTCCCTTTAGGATGCGATTGACCGAGTTTCCCATTGGGCCACTTCTCATGGATTTAAATTTTCTAGTGCGAAAACCAATTTCATTACCTTCCCTAGACGTCCTCTTGTCGCAAATATTTCATTGTATTTACACGGCTCACGTATTCCAGAATGTGATACGGTGAAGTTTCTTGGCCTTCTCTTCGATCGCTGGTTGACGTGGAAACCTCACATTTCCTCTGTGAAGGCAGCTTGCCATGGTCGGCTGAGTCTCCTTAAAATTCTTGCACATTATTCATGGGGAGCAGATCGTCGGACTCTCCTCCATTTCCATTCCACCCTAGTCTTGTCCAAGCTGGATAATGGCGACCAAGTCTATTCTGTGACTTTTCCTACAGCTTTTTGTAGGTTAGATCCCCTTCATCATCAGGGTCTACATTTATGTCTTATGTTCATCCCCTGTTGGAAGCCTCTATGCTGAGGCAAATGTTCCTTCATTAGCAGATCGTCGTGATGCTCATTGCCTTCGTTACTTTGTCTGCTCTAATGACCTTCCTGTTCCTTCTGCGTATAGGCTGGCCTCAGACATTAGTAGAAGCCCATTATTTGTTTGACACCCCTGCATACTCCAACCGTTTTCTCTTCATCTTTACTCACTCTTGTCTTCTCACTAGCTGTCTCCCGTGTATGTTCATTTAACGTCTGCCTTGTCCTTTCCTCCTTGGGACGTTATGACGGTTCATGTCTGCTCTCCTCTACTGCCATGCGCCAAAGCTCTCATACCTGTGAGTCCTGCTGTTTATACAGATGGTATTAAATCTTTTGGTGGTGTTGGGTTCGTGGCGGTGTTCCCTGACGCTGTTGTTCGAGGTCGTTTGTTAGGCTTGTCTAGTATTTTTGCCGCCGAGGTGTATGCCATTCACATAACGCTTCACCATATTATATACATGCTGTTAAACAATTTTATTCCCCACATACATTGGTCCTAAGTGTTCCATTATGGTTGCACCTTGCGACTAGCAAAAACAAAGACCTCGTTTTCTGTTAAGTCCCTGGACAGGTTGATGTGCAAGGCAATGAACAGGCAGATGCTGCTGCACGGTCAGCGGTACATGATCTTCCGGTTTCCTATAGAGGTATTCCGTTCAGGGATTATTTTAGTCATCTCTGCCTGTCTTCATGGCCGATGGCAACAACGGTGGTCGGACATGCACCATAACAAATTGCAGTCTATTAAACCACTTTTAGGTGTGTGGCCATCTTTGTACTACTGCCACTGTACTTGGGAGACTGTGCTCTCCCATCTCCGCATCAGCCATACTCGCCTTACCCATGGGTATCTCATGGAACGACACTCTATTCCTCTCTGTGAGGTTTGCTGGATCCCTATTTTGGTTCTTCACTTTCTTATGGATTGCCCAGTTATTGCAACCCCTGAATGGGTCACAATGTATATAATGTATATTACCTGTTCTTATAATTTTATATTGCTTATATTTGCGATAAAAGCTAAATCATAAATATATTGCTTTATATTATTATTTGACTTAGTTATATTATTAGGTAGGATGTAACATTTATATATATTATTCAGTGCTCATAGTTCAAGTCTTGATTGTCTAACTACTGAAATTATCGCCTCGCTCGTTGCTCGTTTCCCTGCCGGCTTCTCGGTGTTGCTGGGCAGCAGCAGCACAGAGTCACGTGATCAAAGGGGGGGGTGTTCACACCTCGCCTGGAGTAGTCTGCCTGGACTGCGCTGTCTCTTGTCTGTTGGACGTTCTCTGAACAGGACATGCCTAGCTCTCCCTTGCTGGCCCTTGTTGGAAGATCGTCTCTGTCACTTTCTTGTTGGTTCTGTGGAACTCTGTTCACAGAACATAGCCTAGACTTAGTGATTTTCGATTGTGTACTGAGGTTGTGTATCGCATAGACACTCTGAGCAACTCAGGTCCTGAGCTGTAGCTTCTGACCTAATTTGTACTGGTATCTGTGTACTGTCTCAGTTGGGGATTTTCTTATGCTGAACTTAGATTCAGTAGTATGGGAGTTTTGTGACTTTTGTGGAGGATCTGCAGATGGTCCCTACTTAGTGTCGTTATATTATCTCCTTGTTCCTGATTCTGTGTCGCTGTTGCTTGTTATATTGCTGTTCGGCTTATCAGTCGTTTTATTGTTCAAGCAAGCTGTTCTGAGTGTGAGGTTGGTCAAGAAGTTAGTTGATGTGAGGACTTTGTCAGTCACTGGTTTAAGTCTAGTCGAGTCGTGAGACATAACGAACTACTTAGAGCACTTAAACACATACACACAAACTTTTTTGTATATATGTATTATTAAATGTTAATGTACCAGGCGGTACTTAAGACATATAAATGGGATATGTGCCTTCAGCACAATATTACTGTACTCGAGAGAAGTGATTAATATTATTTTGATTACTTTAATTAATTTAATTTAATTTGATATCATATACCTAGACAATTTTATTATTAATAAACTTATTAAATTTTAATTTCTTTAGTTAGTAGCCTACCAGTTGTAATCCTGAAGCACTATTGAATCTTACTGAATTCTAATGGATAATTGGACCAGGATACTGACTACTTGTTGCAAAAACCCAGTAACAGGCTGGATGCTAGAAGGGCAGTCCTTTCTAGTATTCACTGGAGATCTCTATGCTTATTAGAAATAGCGTATTTTGTAACACCGGTTTACCAGCGAGTTCATAGAATTTACCTCCTATGCCGCCGCCGCCCTACCACTCTTACCTTATCTTCCCTTACTGCAGACAGCCCTGCTTTTGCCTTTGACTTACAATCACTTTTTGACTGTGAGTAACTGCTTTACTATAAGAACTTTGACAAATAGCCCTTAGCTTCCCTTCCAGCCCTTCTTTCCCCTCACCTCTGATCTCTCCACCTAGTTGTTTATAGCCCCAGCTCTATTTTCCTCCCCACAGGGCTGCATGACCCTTGTTGATTTAGTCTTTTTTTATAATAATAATCATACACAACTGTGGTATCAACACTAGTAAGCAAAGTACCATCTGCATCCAACACCTTTAACACAGACCCGGACGAGTTTAAATCATACTATACCAACAAATGGGTAACCCCAAACAGTTGTTAACTAGTAAGTGTATCTCATGACTTAGTGGAAATAGAACTAAGCAGGTTAAACCCAATTAAGAGCAATGGCCCAGATAGCATCCCAGCTAAGTTCCTAAAAGATGGTGCCTCTGAATTACCAATCCCTATTGCTCAAATAAAAATTATACAACAAAGTAACCAAACCAGTAGATAGTCAAGGAGGCCAGATTACTCCTCTTAGAAAAAAAAAGAAAATAGTAGATCTGATGTCAGCAACTATGTGCATCACGCAATTCTAATCCAAATTTCTAGAGAGGTTGCACTGTCAAGTAAAGTACTAAGATAATCAACATTCTCCTTAGTTAACCAATAAAGCTTAGGAGATCCCAGTCAGCCTGACACCTCCCTAATTAATCTAAGAATAAAAGAATCTGAAACTTGATTAGAGAACTTAAGAATGGTAACCTTAATCTTGCAAAAGGCTTCCATAGAGGTCAACCTAAGACAAGTTCCTATGAAACAATCCCTTGTGCATCGTAAGCGTTGGTTGCGTGCAGCCAGCACAATAAGCTGTTGATCAGGCCTGATCCACCTGAGGCCTGTCACAAGACCGGGCCGCGGGCAGTTGACCTCCAATCAACTCCATTATAACTCCAAGTAAACAATTATTATGGAAGTAAACTTCATGCTACCGGCCGCTTCAAGGGGCTCCATGGCGTGGAGAAGAGGTTCTAGGTCTGAGGAATTAGACCTTTTAGTCTCCTTCCTCAGACCGAACCTAATTATCCCCCAATCTCCCCTTCCCAATCCTGTTCTCCCAATCCCCCTTTTCTCCTTTCCTCCTCCACTTCCCCTTCCTTCCCTTATCCCCTTTCTATTTTCAACCTTTGGGATTCTTCCCACAGGCACTCTAGTTCCTAGGTAGGGGAAAGGGTACCGTGGTCCATCCCATTTCATTGAGGCCCTTGGCAGTGGTGCAGGATGCTCTGGAATCTGGATCACCTGGAGATGTCCCGATCCCTCTCCAGTCTCATGGGGAGGGGTGGCTTTGGGTGTCTTTCGGGTGATGGTTGCATCTCTGGAGGCTGCCTGTCAGATTCTGGGGAGTGGTGGCTGAAGGAGATATGCTTTGTGGTTGTGTCTGGTCACCCTCTCTTTTGTTCACAGAGGTAGCTTGGTGCATGCGAGGCTGCTATCCCAGACTGCTGGTTTACTGGCATGAAGGATAGGGTATGGAATAAGTTCCATGCAACATCTGCACTACTTGCGGTGCTGGGGTCCTCTTGGGCACAGAGGGTGATTTACGACCCTTCCTTTCCTCTACGTTCCGCCTCTTTTCTTTTTTCTAAAAAACAAAAGGAAAGAAGTGACCTAACCATGGAGTCCCAAATCCATGATCGTGCTTCCCCTGGGTCCCTTCCTGATACCACACCCTGTTCCGACCCTGCCTCGTTATTTGACTACTCTTCAGGCATTTCTAGTGCCCTTGTACCTCTTCCTGGTGCCTTTTCTTCGCCCACTCCGGGTACTGGGGTTCCGACTGACTCCTTTGATATGTCTGACCTCTGCACTTCTTTGACCATGCTTCCGGCTTTTCCCTTTATGGTGTGGCAGTTTTCAGATCGCCTGCTTGTCCCACGTCAGACCAACTTCAGTCCCACACCTAAACACCCAAGATACTGCTTCGCTTCCTACTCATTCTACTCAGAAAAGTCCAGCACCTTACACACTCCCCTTATACGCTATGATTCAAAATACACAGTGGACTAAGTTTTTTACTCTATGACCGACTTCCTCTACTGCCTATCTTTCTGACCATAGTATTAGCAAGGTGCTCCTATGCCATGTTGTAGAGAGATATCCTTTCATGCTCTCAAGAGTGGTACACACATTATCACGGTCCAGAATACTAGCAAAGCTCACGATCTTTCTCCTTACAACCATCGATGCTATTCTGGTAACTATTGAAAAATATCATTCCTTCAATTCATGTAGTGGTACTGTCATTCTACCCCATACCATTGTCCAACAGAATTTCCAGACATATGGTGATGACATTCTGGAACAGCCTGAACACCAAAACCTCCCAGTCTTCAAATTAGACATTTACGTCCTTCCTGCCCGCAGACAGAGACGATACCCTTGTAATGTAACTCATTTAACTTTTGACTGCTGTGAGCTTCTGTCCTCTGTTTATATTGTGGGACACAGTTTACAAGTTTGAAAGATAATCCCTACACCGCAACAGTGTAGAAATGCTGGTGTTTTCGTCATCAAGCAAAATATTGCAGGTCCATAGCTGAATACCCAGTCTGTGGTGACGACGACATACCAGTACGTCTTGTAGTCTACCTCCATCTTGCCTTAATTATCATGAGGCTCACCCATCTTACTCTCATCATTGCCAAGTTTATTAAATGAGCGAGAAATCCATTGTCTCAAGAAGACAGAAGGATTTCCATATGCTACAGCAGTCTCTCATCTATACCTCCAATGGAGACTTCCCCGTATTTCTTATTCTCGAGTTTCTACACGTTCCCCCACCTCTTGGGTCCCAACTTCCACAGCCTAATCTGTGATCACCCCTTCCACAGTCACCCTTGTCTCAATTATTTTGCTGTCCTGGACTCAGAGGCCCCTACTTCGACACCTGATTATGTTCTCACCTCTTTATCTTCTCACTCACAAGTTTCTGTTTCTACAAGACTTTGTACAAGAACTCCTCCCCATCATCCCTCTACTTATCAAAAGCCCAAGAAATCCCCATTGCTCAAGTCTCCTTTAACCCCTCCTTCCCTTCTTCTACCTCCACATTTTTCCTTTCCAGTCTCTGTACTTGGTTCACCTTTAACTGGCTGTGTTACGAGTTTGGAGGTTCATCCTCCTCATACAGTACCTTCCTCCTCTGTCCCCTCCCAAGTTTCTTTCTCTTCTGCCTCCTCCCAGGTCACTTGCTCTCCTGTCCCCTCCCAAGTTCCCTCTACCCTTTTGCCCCCCTACTTTGGTACAGTCCATTGTCGCCCCGATCTTTACTCACCCTCCTCCTTCCATCTCCAGCATTGTCCTACATACAACGCCCTTGTCCTCTGAAACACTTGAAGCTATCTCAGAATATATAGATGAGACTATACCATTGATGGACACCGATCCACCTCCTGTTTTCCTCTTCACTCTTCTCTGTCTGAACAACTCTCTTTGCAGCGTCCCATTCCTTTGCTGCTTGAACTTTTTCCACTGGCTCCACATGTGGACTTTTCTTACCTTTCTAGTCCGTTGATACCTCTACCTTCAGATTTCTTGTATCTTTCTCTTCACAAATCATGGCTTATTTACAGTGGAATATCCGCGGCCTCAGAGGTAACTGGGGTGAGCTTCAGGTGTTGCTCTCCCTATTTTTCCCTGTTTGTGTTTGTTTATAAGAACCCAAATTATGCTCTGCTGTTATCCATCCCACCTCGGGCTATGAGTTATTATATTCATCGGATCCTTTTTTCGATGGAGCCTTTAATGAAAGTGCACTTCTTGTATGCACCAGAACCATACCATCAGCTCTTTGTTCATACTTCACTGCATTACACTGCAGCTTGCATCCACTTCATTAAGTAGTATACAATCTGTTCTTTGTATCACCCTTCTTCTTGGGCATTATCTATCCTGGATGCGGCCTTTCTGGTTTCGTTCCTACTGCCACCACTTTTGTTACTTGGCGATTTTAATGCCCACCATTTTCTCTGGGGGGAGGGGGTTCACTGTGACTCCCATGGCATTTGCTTGGAGGCTTTTCTCGCTTCTCACCCCCTCTGTTTTAAATATGGGTACTCCCACCCATTCTGATCCTTGTATTCATTCTCTCCCTTTCATCGATCTCTCGGTTTGATCTTCCTCAACTGTACTAGACTTCACCTGGTCTGTCCTCCTGGACTTACATGAAAGTGATCATTTTCCAGTTATCCTTACTTCTCTTTCGTACTCACCACCTCTTTGTAGCCCATGCTGGCAATGTGACAGAGCAAATTGGAACCTTTATTTGCATCTAACGAATCACCGAATTACTTTCACTAGACGTTTTGTAATCTCTGATCATCCATTGTACCTATATGACTCGTGTATCCCAGAACGTAATAGTCAGGTTTCTCAGACCGGACCTAAGTGCCCCCCAGTCCTCCTTGCCCTATCCCATCCTCCCCATCGCCACCCCTTTTTCCCCCTTTCCTCCCTCCTTCCAATCTTCCCCTTTCCCCATCCCATTTGTAGTCTCTGGGGTCCTCCCCTATGGCATTATGGTTTCTAGGTAGGGGTAAGGGTGCTGCCGTTTATCCCACTCTGTAGGGTCCCTCGGGGGTGGTGTGGTTTGCCGTGGAATCTGAATTGTTTGGAGGTGCCCTGCTCCCTTCCCAGATTTCTGAGAAGTAGGCGGGGTGTCCTGCAGATGATGGGTGTATCTCCACAAGCTGCCTGTCAGTTCTGAGAGGTGGCAGCTGAAGGAGGTATGCTTTGTGGCATGTTTCCAACCACCCTTTCTATTGTCTGCTTAGGTGACTCGGTAGATGTGAGGTTGCTATCCCGGAGTGCTGGTTTACTGGCGTGAAGGGTAGGGTATGGCACAGGTTCCACACTGCATCTTCACTGCTTGTCGGCTTGAGGCCCTCTCGGATGAGGGGAGGAACTTACAGCGCTTTCATGCCTTCTAGTGACTGTCCCTCCGGTGTCCCTCTTTTTTTTTTTTTCTTCTTTTTTTTCTTTAAAATATCAAGAAAGAAGATAACACGAAAGAAGCAGCACTATTATGGAGTCTTTGTTCAGTGATAACCTCCCAGGCCCCTTTCTGATCCCACATCCTGTTCTGACTTGGCTTCATTATTTGACCATTCTTTAGACTTCTCATGCCTTCTACTGGTGATGCTCCATCACCTGCTCCAGATGCTGGGGCACCATCCATTTCTGTTAATGCCTCTGCCTCTTGCACGCCTTTAGCAATGAGTCCGGCTTCCCCGAATATGGTGTGACTGTTTTTGGATCGCCCACCTACCTCACATCAGATCGCCTGCGGTATTACTCCTAAGTGTTCTAGGCAACCTACTAACGATGGTACCTCAATGTCCACCCAAAAATGACCTATGCGACACCCACTCTCTTTGCACACCATGTTTACAAGTACAGAGTGGAGTAAATTATTTTCCCTGCAACCGACATCTCTGACTGCTTGTCTTTCTAACCATAGTATTGGTGAAGCTCTTTTATGACCCTTGGCCAAAATATATCCTTTCACGCTCTTTGAATCGGTACTCATGTGATTACAGTTCAGAATTCAGAACAAGCTCATGATCTATCCCTATAACTTCCATAGATAACATTCTAGTCACTGTTCATAAGCACGCTACTCTCAGTTCTTTCATTGTTACTGGTGGTTTTACTGCGTACCATTGTCCCTTCAGGATCTTCCTATTCTCAAAGTAGAAACGTGTCCTGCCTGCTTGAGGATGAAGGCACTTTTCAGGTAACATCGCCCGCTTAATTTTCGACTGCCATGAACTCCTGTCCTCTGTTTATATTGCATTCCATTGCCTAGAGATCAGTAAAGTAGTCCCTACTCCCCAACTGTGTTGTAATTGCTGGTGCTTCAGGCACCCCGCTAAATACTGCAGATCTTCAGTGGAGTGCCTGGTCTGTGGTGCCACAGATCATGCTGATACATCTTGCAGCCTTCCTCCCTCTTGTCTCAATTGCAATGAATCTCATCATTCTTTGTCATGCCGTTCTTAAGTCTATCATAATGAATGAGAAATTCATTATCGTAAGGAGAGTGAAGGCCTTACTTGCACTATGGCTGTCTCTCAGCTCCGCCTTAAGGGAAATCTTCCTTGTGTTCCTTGTTCTTGAGTAGCTTGGAGATCTCCAACCTTGACTGCCCTCCCGCCTGTCAGCTTCTCTGCTACCATGTCTTCTGGGATCACCCCCGTTTCTAATTCTTTTGCAGTTTTATCCTCTGAAACTCCTACCTCCATACCTCTTTCTACTTCTACATCTTCATCTCGCTCGCTATTTTCTCAGTCTACGAGACCTTGCAAGCCTACACCTTCATCGCATCTATCACTTGTGAAGTTGAATCTACCTTCTACCTCAGTGAATAGTTCTCACCCCCTTTCTAACTCTCACACGAAGGTGGAGGTTCACCCCCCTCGTGTAGTCCCCTCTTTCCTGTTACCCCCCCAGTCTTCTTCCCTCTCCTGATCCACTTCAGAACTTTTCTGCCCCCGCCAACGTATCTTTCCAGATTCATACTCCCTGCCCCTCTCAGACCTCTTTGGTTGCCTCCATATTTACCCTGATCTCTACTTGCTCTACCTCGCTTGTCTCTGAAATCATGGCATCGGCATCTTCCTTATCCGCTGAGACACTTGACGAAATCTCCAACTATATTGCAGAGACGAAACCTTCTCTCCCAACTCTCTCTAGCCTTAATCTCATCCATCACCAGGGATTACGTTTATGCCTCGGTGCTTATCACTCTTCACCAGTTGAGAGCCTCTTTGCAGAGATGAATATTCCATGCATAACAGATCGCTGTGATTCTCATTGCCTTCTCTTTTATGTTCGCTCTCATGACCTCCACAATCCATGTATAGGATAATCACTGATGTTAGTAGATGTTCTTTATCTGTTTGTCGCCCCTGTTTACTCCATTCCTTTTCTCTTCGCCTATATTCACTCTTGTCTTCTTTTCAGTTACCACCTTTCTATGTTCAAGTAGCATTTCACTTTGCCCTACCCCCCTTGGAAAGTTCTGAGGGTTCGCGTCTGTTCTTTCCCACTGCCATGCGCGAAAGCCCAACTACCTATAGTGGCTTCTTGTTCTCTTTTTTTGACCATTTCCACTCTAATTCTCATGCCATCACAGTGTGCACCGATGGTTCAGTCTTATGACGGCATCAGATTTGCAGTAGTGTTTCCGGACAGTGTCATGCGAGGGCATTTATTATCCTCGGCTAGCATTTTTATGGTTGAATTGTATGCCATTCTTGAAGCACTTATCCGTATTGCATCTATGCCTGTGTCACCATTTGTGGTCACTTCAGACTCCTTTAGTGCTTTACAGGCTATACGAAAATTTGATACACCTCACCCCCTAGTTCTTTGTATCCAACTTTGGTTATGCTGTATCTCTACCAAGCACAAAGATATTGTTTTTTGTTGGGTCCCTTGTCATGTTGATGTACAGGGCAATGAACAGGCAGACACTGTTACACCATCAACAGTACATGACCTCCCAGTTTCATATAAAGGTGTTCCATTCACGGACTATTTTGCTGTAATTGCTACCTACCTTCACACCAGTTGGCAACAACGTTGATCTGATCTGCTCCATAACAAACTTCAGTCTATTAAACCGAGTATAGGTTTCTGGCCATCTTCATGTCATCACTGTTGAGGTTGGGAGACTACTTTTTTCCATCTTCACATCAGCCACACTCGTCTTACTCACGGGTATCTCATGGAGAGGCACCCTGTTCCTCTCTGTGAGAATTGTCAAGTTCCAGTTCCTGTTAGCCACATTCTGTTGGACTGCCCACTCTATCAATGAGCATGCAGAATTTACCTCCAACATCATCTCTGTTCTGCTGCTCTTTCTTTACCTTCCCTTCTTGCTGATGGACCCTCCTTTAGTCCAGACTCTCTAATTGACTTTTTGACAGCAACTGATTTACTACACAGACTCTGATGATAATGCCTCTATCATTTCCCTCAGTCCGTTTTACCTCAATATCTTGCTACCTTCTAACCCTGCACAATTCACTGGCTTGCTGTACTCCATAAGCTAATAATCATCCCGATCCTTCTTGCTACCCAATACCCTTGCATCCTTCCCTGCCCTGCTGTGCTGTATAACCCTTGTGGTTTAGCGCTTCTTTTTTTATTATAATAATACAGACAAGCACTGTGTCTAGCTTCTGAGGCTAGTTCTTAAACAATCTCATTTGGACTAGGCTTGCTCTTCATGGTACTTTGCCTTGACAAAAAAAAAAACTGATAGACTACAAATCACCCAGAATATGAAATGGTAAGATTCATCCTGGACCTGGGTCCAAGGGAGCATGTAAGCCAGGATGAATTACAACAACTAGATATGCTGAATGTTGAAGACAGAGTAAAACAACTGAAGTTAAATAAGTTTATAAAGCTGCTCAAAGTGTCCAGAAACCTTGGTGCCAATTTTGTCAAGGCTGGGAACCAAAGCAATCATAATACTAGAGGGGAGAGAGCACAACTTTGTAGCGCCCACACCTCTTCCAGGTGGGCTCCTTGACGTGGAAAAGAGACTCTTGATCTCAGGAATCAGTTCCTTTGGTCTCCTTCCTTAGACCCAGTCTTAAGTACTCCCCAGTCCTCCCTTCCCTATCCCTTCCTCCCCATACCCCCCTATTTTTTCCCTTCCCTCCCCTCTCCCAACCCTTCCCTTTTTCTCTGTCCCGTTTGTAGTCTCTGGGGCCCTTCCCTCCGGCATTACAGTTTCTAGGTGGGGGTGGCATGCTGGGGTTAGTTCCCCTCCGTGAGGTCTCTCGGGGGTGGTGCGGTTTGCTGTGGAATCTGAATTGTCTAAGGATGCCCTGCTCCCTTCCCGGATTTCCGGGTCGTGGGTGGGGTGTCCTTTGGACGATGGGTGTATCTCCGGAAGCTGCCTGTCGGTTCTCGGGGGTGCCAGCCGAAGGAGGTATGCTTTGTGGCGGGTTTCCGAATGTCCTTTCTTTTGTCCACTGAGGAATCTCAGTAGATGTGAGGCTGCTATCCTGGAGCACTGGTTTACTGGCATGAAGAGTAGGGTATGACATGGGTTCCATGCTGCATCTTCACTGCCAGTGGACTCGAGGCCATCTCGGATGAGGGAAGGAGCTTTCGGCCCCTCCTTGCCTCCTAGCGAGTGTTCCTCCACTGTTCCTCTTTTTTTTTCTTTCCTTCTTTCTTTTCTTCTTAACATAACAGGAAAGAAGATATCACAGAAGATGCACCTATTATTATGGAGTCTTCACCCAGTGAAGCCCTTCCTCCTCTCAGGCCCCATTCTGATCCCACACTCTGTTCTGACCTGGCTTTGTTATCGGACCATTCTCTCGACTCTTTGCATACCCCTGTACCTCTTACCAGTGACACTTCATCACCTGCTTCAGGTGCTGCAGCATCACCCATTTCTGTTCATGCTGTTGCTTCTAGCACACCTTTCACAATGCGTCTGGTTTCCCCGAATACGGTGCGACAGCTCAAGGATCGCCCATCTCCCTCGGGTCAGACCACCCACGGTTCTACTCCTAAGAGTCCACAACAACCTCCTCACGACAGTTCGTCGATGACCACTCAAAAACGGCCTACACGACACTCACTACCTTTGCATACTGGACTAACGAGTACACAATGGACAAAATTCTTTTCTTTACAAACGACATCTCAAACTGATTATCTTTCTGATCCAAATATATCCAAATATATCTGGTCCAAATATATCCTTCAACGCTTTTCAAAGCAGTGTGCGTGCCATAACAGTGCAGAATTCAGAGCAAGCTCATGCTCTCTTCTGCATCACTTCAATAAATAATGCACCAGTCATTGTTCGTAAGCACGCTACTCTTAATTCTTGCAGTGGTACTGTGGTCTTACCATGTACCATTGTACAGAGTGATTTTTTGTCTTGTGGCGAGGATATTTTAGAACAATTAACCCTTCATCCTGCCTGCTCGTGGGCAGATGCATTTTCCTAGTAATATCACTCGTTTAACTTTCGACTGCCATGAACTTCCGTCCTCTCTCTATATTGCGGGACATTGCCTAGAGGTCCGTCAAGTAATTCCCACTCCCCAACAGTGTCATAATTGCTGGCATTATGGACACCCTGCTAAACACTGCAGATCTTTGGTGGAATGCCCGGTCTGTGGTGCAGCAGATCAGTCCAATACGTCTTGTAGTCTTCCCCCTCTTGTCTCAATTGCAGGGAACCTCGTCCATCCTTTTCACGCCGTTTGGAGGTATATCATATATATATATCACTTCCTACTTCTGCTTCTTCATCTCACTCGTTTGCTTCTCAGTCTACGAGACCTTGCAGACCTACATTTTCTTCGTGCCCATTACCTACACAGAATATATATCCTACCTAGGAGCTTCGTTCTCACCCTCTTTCCAGCTCTCACACGAAGGTAAAAGTCCCCCCCTCTCATGAAGTCCCCTCTTCCCCTATTCCCCCTCCTGGCTTCCTCCATAGTTACCCTCCAACCTCCTTCCTCTCCTGTTACACTGCAGGCCTCTTCTACCCCAGCTGATGCATCTCTCCAGGTTCATATTCCCTGCCCCCTCAGACCTCTTTAGTTACCTCATTAGTTACTCCGGCCTCTACTTGCAACGCCTCTCCTGTCTCTGACATCATGGCATCGTCGGCTTCCTTAACAACTGAGACGTTAGATGCTGCCTCCAGTTATATTGCAGATACGATGGACACCAACGCGACTCCTTCTACCCCTTCTGTTTCACGACCCTCGCAACACTATTCCTCCACAGCATTCACATTCTTTCTTGCTGACACGCATACCGTTACCCCCACGTATTGACTTTATAGATCCTAAAAAAAACAAAGGTTTTATCGTTTATTATTGTTGCCTGTTTTATTTCTGTACTTAATGTCTTTTTTACAATGGAATATTCGTGGCCTTAGGGGTAATCGAGGGGAACTCCTAGTGTTGCTCTCCCAGTTGTCCCCAGTATGTGTTGGGTTGCAAGAGCCCAAAATTCGTTCTGCTGTCATTCACCCCGTTTTGGGCTACTTGCTCATACTTTCTTCAGATCCTTTACCTGACGAATCATTTAATGAAAGCACGCTTCTAGTGCACATTGATATAGTGTATCAACAAGTTTTTATTCGTTCCCCACTGCATTATACTGCAGCTCGTATTTATTTATCTTTCTCCCTCCTGTGCATTCAGTATCTCTGATATCGCATTTTTAATTTCTTCTCTACCTCCGCCCATCTTGTTGTTGGGTGATTTAAAGCTCACCACCACCTATAGGGAGGGTCCCTCTGTGACTCTTGTGGTGATGAGTTGGAGACTCTTCTCACTTCTCATCCTCTTCATGTTTTAAATACAGGTGGTCCTACCCATTTTGACTCACACTCAGTCTCTCTCCTGCATTGATCTTTCTGTCTGTTCCTCGCCAATTACACTTTATTTCACGTGGTCTGTTCTTCCAGATTTACATGATAGTGATCACTTTCCCCAACCGTTTCATAACCCTCACTGGCAATTTGCTCGAGCAGATTGGGACTTATACTCCCATCTTACCACCCATTACAAAGGCCCCCTTTCGTCATCTATTGATGAACTGGCACACCAGTTTTCGACCTTAGTCCTGAGTCGACTCGTTCTATCCCCCAAACCTCAGGTAGGCATTCTCAGACATGCGTACCATGGTGATCTCCTACATGAACCCGTGCTGTGCATTTAAAGCGTGCTGCGTGGGGCTGTTATTGACATAACCATGCTGCAAAACACCTGTTGGATTTTAAGCAGGCAAGGGCAGCTGCTCGCCGCGTCATATGCTACACTAAACGTGCTTGTTGGCGAGACTATATATGTACCATTAACTTGTCTTCCCCTATGTGCGCAATTTGGAAAAAGGTGCAGAAATTGTGTGGTAAGTACACTCCAGACCCAGCTTCCGTTTTGTGGGTTGCTGGAGTTGATGTTGCAGAACCTTTAGAAGTTGCCACAGAAATCGGGAACTATCTTGTCCGTATCTCCTGAGGGTTTCAACTCTATCCCTCATTTCTTGCGTCTAAACCTACCAAAGAGCAATTGCCTTTCGATTTCTCCTCCAATGGATTGGAGCCATATAATGTACCTTTTACTTTGTAGTACCCACAGTCAGTGGCCAGGCTTCAAACACCTTTTATTGAACAGCAATAAAGGAATGGAACAGACTACCCACACATGTCAAAGCCAGTCATAGCATGAACCAGTTCAAGAAGAGTGCCAAAAGGTGTCTGATGAATGTAGCTACAGAAAGGGAGGGGAATGATTTTCTATTTTTTAGCTAACATACGTGTAAATTTTACCTTATTCCTAGTAATGACCCTCGTATTGTAGATAGTCTTAATGACCCTCGTGTAGTAGATAGTCTTTTTAGTATGATAATAAGATGTTATCTTCATTGTAGAATAATAAGAAAATATTATAACCTTTATATTATAATAATAAGGTAAAAGGACCCCAATGGAAATAAGTCACTGTGTCTGACTTTTTTGGGTTATCCTAGGTTCTCTACACATATGCTGCTATGTATGATAATTCTATGTAACTGTATTTGTGTATACCTGAATAATCTTACTTACTTACTTACTTACTTACTTAGAATTACAGTCCACGCTTTCCGTTTGCCGGCCGTCGGCACTGGAGCCTGATAATATCCACATGAGCATGCTTCACCATCTCCATTCTACGGCCCTTCCATTCTTTTACGTCTTTTCAATCTAATTTGGGAGCGAGGGGTTCTCCCACAACACTGGAAATCGGCTACTGTACTACCGTTTCACAAACCGGGCACCTCGGGGCTTGACACCTCTCACTATCGTCCCATTACCCTGACCAGTGTGGTCAGGGAAATTGGACGATGTGAGACGTCTGATGTGGTTCTTAGAGACGCACGATAACCTTTCCCCTCGCCAATATGGCTTTCGCAGAAGCCGCTCTACTTTAGACCCCTTGCTCCACTTAGATATGTATATTCGAAATGCCTTTTCTAACAACCACTCTGTGCTAGCAGTCCTTTTCGATCTAGAGAAGGCATATGACACCACTTGGGGGTATAATATTCTAGCCCAAGCCCACTCCTTAGGTCTCTACGGTAATCTAACAAACTTCATTGCTGCTTTCTTGTCCGATAGACATTTTTGGGTCCATATTGGCGCCTCACTTTCCTCGGAATTTGTACAAGCCGAAGGAGTCTCACAAGGTTGTGTCCTCAGTGCTACTCTTTTTCTCTTAGCTATAAATGACCTACCTTCCATTCTTCCTTCGCATGTTTGGTCATCACTATGTTGATGACTCCACTCTAGCTTATGCAGGCACTGACTGTCGACTAGTAGCAGCCTCCCACTTCTCATGGCTTTAAATTTTCTAGTACGAAAACTCGATTCATTACCTTCACTAGACGTCCACTTATCCCGGATACTCTCTTGTACTTACATGGTTCACATATTTCGGCATGTGATACGGTCAAGTTTCTGAGCCAGCTCTTTGATTGCTCTTTAAAGATAACTTGCCATGGTCGGCTAAATCTTCTTAAAGGTTCTCTCATATCGTTCATGAGGAGCTGATCGTCGCACTCTCTTCCGTTTCCATACCACCCTAGTCCTGTCCAAGCTAAATTATGGTGACCAAATCTGTTCTGCAGCCTCTCCCGCAACTCTGTCAATGTTAGAGCCCATTCATCACCAAAGTCTCCGTCTGTGCCTTGGTGCTTTTTGTTCATCCCCTCTATGCAGAAGCGAATATTCCATCCTTGTCCGATAGTCGTAATGCTCATTGCCTTAGCTATTATGTTAAATTTCAAGACCTCCACAATCCTTCCGTATATAGGACAGTCACTGATGTTAGAAGACGTTCTTTATTTGTTCGTCGCCCCTGTTCACTCCGTCCCTTTTCTCTCCCCCTACATTCGTTCTTGCCTTCTCTTCAGTTACCACCTTTCTATGTTCATGTAGCATCTCGCTTTTCCCTGCCCCCTTGGGAAGCTCCAGCTATTCATGCCTGTTCTTTCCCACTGCCATGTGTGAAAGCCCAACTACCTATGGTGGCTTCCCGCTCTCTTTTTCTTGATCACTTTCGCTCTCGTTCTCATGTCATTGCAGTGTACACCGATGGTTTCTAAGTCTTCTGACGGCGTCGGATTTGCAGCAGTGTTTCCAGACAGTGTCATGCGAGGGCATTTATTATCCTTGGCTACCATTTTTATGGCTGAATTGTATGACATTCTTGCAGCACTTACCCGTATTGCATCTATGCCTGTGTCACCATTTGTGGTCGTTTCAGACTCCTTTAGTGCTTTACAGGCTATACAAAAACTTGATACACCTCACCCCCTAGTTCTTCGAATCCAGCTTTGGTTATTCCGTATCACTACCAAACAAAGATATTGTTTTTTTGTTGGGTTCTTTGTCATGTTGACATACAGGGCAATGAACAGACAGACACTGCTGCACGGTCAACAGCACATAACCTCCCAGTTTCATATAGAAGTGTTCCATTCATGGACTATTTTGCTGTAATTGCTCCCCACCTTCGTACCCAATGGCAACAACGTTGGTCTGATCTGCTCCATAACAAACTTCATTCTATTATACCGAGTATAGGTTTCTGGCAGTCTTCTTGTCATCAGTGTCGGGGTTGGGAGACTACTCTCTCCCGTCTTCGCATCGGTCACACTCGTCTTACTCATGGGTATCTCATGGAGAGGCGCCCTGCTCCTCTCTGTGAGAGTTGTCAAGTTCCAGTACCTGTTAGCCACATTCTGTTGGACTGCCCACTCTATCAACGAACATGCAGAATTTACTTCAAACGTCGTCTCTGCTCTGCTGCTCTTTCTTTACCTTCCCTTCTTGCTGATGGACCCTCCTTTAATCCAGACTCTCTAATTGACTTTTTGACAACAACCGATTTACTACACAATCTCTGATGATGTTGCCTCTAACACTCTCCTCAGTCTTTTCTTCCTTAATCTCTAGCTACCATCTACCCCTGCACTCCATTATCTAATAATCATCCCTTTCTCTCTTGCTACCCATTACCCCTGCATCCTTCCCTGCCCTGCTGCACCCACAGTCAGTGGCCAAGCTTCAAGCACCTTTTATTGAATATCAATAAAGAAATGAAACAGACTCCCTGCACATGTCAAAGCCAGCCATAGATTGAGCCAGTTCATGAAGAGAGCCAAAAGGTGCATAATGAATGTAGTGACAGAAAAAGAGGAGAATGATTTTTTTATATTTTTAGCTAAGATATTTAAATATAAATAACTCAATTTACCTTATTCCAAGTACATCTTGTTTATAGATTAACAATAAGATATTATCTCCTTTTCGAGTATAATAATAGGATATTATCTCCTTTATAGTATAATAATGAGGTAAAAGTACCCCAATGGAAATTAGTCACTCTGATTTTTATGGGTTTTCCTAAATTCTTTACACATATGCTGCTGTGTATGATAATCTATGTAACTGTATACCTGAATAAACTTACCTACTTAGACATGTGAAGTGCGCCAATTTTCATCCTCCAGAGCTACCCGGCGGGTACCTGTGGTCAAAATGCCTATCTTCTAGGTTCCGTTTGAGAGGGTGGCTATTGACATTGTTGGTATTTTATCCCCACTTTCATCTGGATGTCAAAGGTACATTCTAACATTAGTAGAGTATGCTTCGACTTTCCTGGAAGCCTTACCCCTAAAATCCGTAGCAACTATAGAGGTAGCTGAAGCCCTTGTGTCCATCTTTCCCATGGTTGGCATCCCCAGAGAGATTTTTGACGGACCGTGGAACACAGTTCATCTCTGATCTGATGCAACAACTTTACCAACTTCTGGGAGTGAAACCTCTCTTCACCACACCATATCATACCAGCTGTAACGGGAGGATTGAGCGCCAGCTCTCCATTCTCAAGTCCATTTTAAAGAAACTTTGCTCCCTTTAACCTAGGAAGTGGCACAGGCCAGAGGTCCGCTGTCCACCTTTCATGACTTGTGAATTAATAAGAATGGAAATTCTGAGGTAAAATCTTATCAGTTTCTCCTTGACCTAAGATCCAAACTTGAGGAAACCTCTGATGTAGTTGCTAAAAATTTAAGTTTATCTGTGGACCAATATAAAACCTGTTTTTGACACTAAAAGTCAGAGGAAAAGTTATAAGGTAAGGGATGAAGTTCTAGTATTGCCAGTAAAATCAAATAAATTATTAGTTGTAGACGAATGGTTCAAAGAACCGACACGTTGTTAAATTAGACACATGTGCAACTCTTGGGTATCTTTATTGAGGAAACGTTTCGCCACACAGTGGCTTCATCAGTCCATACAAAGGATAAACTTGAAGAACAGGAGGAGAATGAGGTAATCAGTACCTCAGCCTTGAGTCGATGTGGTCCGTCCATCAATCTTGAATAGAATACGGCATATGAGCGGAGAAGCAGCTTATGAACCGTATGGCAGGAGAGGTGCAGCAGTCGTAGGTGGTGTCACATTTGTCCAATGTGGAAGTGGGTCGTGCCCAAGGGTTAGGCAATAAAGATACCCAAGAGTTGCACATATGTCTAATGTAACAAATTATTAGTTGCTTGGAAAGGTCCTTATAAAGTTTCGAAGACTTCTGGGAAGGTTGATTTTCTCATTGAAGTCAAGGGTAAACCCAACCTGTATAATATAAACGTTCTTAAGCAATATTACAAAAATTCTGTTAGCTGTGTTAATAACTTTGATTTAGTTTTTTCCACATCAACATGATACAAAAGTTGAAGATTGCAATGTGTGCATAAATGACAAGACTAGTTTGGAAGATGAGGAACTGACGTGGTGACTTTTAGAACACCTTGTTACCACCGCCGTGAATATCAATAAGTCTTTAGATAATAAGAGAAGAGAACTATTAAAATGTGTGGCTAAATTTTCTGATATTTTCAGAAATTCCTGGTGTCACCTCTGCGATAGTCCATAAGATTGACTTATATCCGAGATCCCTATAAAAAGGAAACTATATCCAGTTTCAGTTCATCTTAGGGATGCATTCGACCAAGAGGCAGACAAGTTATTAAAGTTATATATAACTGAACCATCAGTATAAGCATATTGCTCACCAGTAGTCATGATTAAAAAAGCAGATGATTCATACAGACTTGCGATTAATTTTAGAGGACTTCATAATTTTACTCGTTGGGATGCTGAACCTATGCCCATCGTAAGGACCTTCGTAAATTTTATAATGCATCTTCTCAGAAATTTATATTGCACAGGCGTATCACCAGATCATGTTGGATCCCACGTCTAAGCCATACACCGCTTTTCTTACTAACCAAGGGCTGATGCAGTACAGAACAATGTCTATCGGCCTTGTAACAGCATGTGCAACCTATGTAAGACTAATGAGAAAAGTCTTGGATAAGTTGCTTTTTTCTGTCTACTTTGACAATATTTACGTATTGACATCTACGTGGGAGAAGCATATCCAGACGCTAATATCAATCTTGCTAGGCTGCGCTCTCATGGTCTTACTGCCAAGCCGAAAAAAATATTTCCTTGGTTTTAATCAAATTAAATATCTTGCTTTCATTCTCGCTAATAGTTTTTTGCAACCTCTTCCTAGTAAAATTCAAGCTTTGCTAGAAATTAAGTTCCCCAGTACCAAGAAGCTCAAGCGTAGTTTTCTGGGCTGTGAATTTCTATGTAAAATTTATTCCCAGTATTACACACCATATGGAAGTATTATCAGACTGCCTTAAAAAGTCTGTAAGGGAACCTCTAGAAGTCTCCGAGGTAGCTCGGGAAAAAGTTAACTGGATAAAGCAGATATTTTCCAAGGATCCCATACTTAAGATTCCTGATATCAGTATACCATTCAGTTTAAAAACCGATGCTTCCAATACTGGATTAGGTGCTGTGCTGCTGCAGTACCATGAAAATACTCATTTTCCTGTATGTTTCTTTTAAGCTTTAAATTTCTTCCTGCAGAACCGATACTCCACTGTTGAACTTCTTCAAGGGTGGTTCCTTAAGGTATGCTGCCTCCCCTCGGGATATGACCCACAATAGTCGACTAACACCCAGGTACTTACTGCTAGGTATAATAGGGGCAGCAGGTATTGGAAACATACCCATCATTTCCACCTATGCTGTGGATCGAATCACGAACACTCAGTATGTAAGCTGAGTGCGCTGCCAACCGAGTAACGGGACAATTATGAAAAGTGAACACTGTTTCGTAGTAAGCAGCCAGACCTCAAACACCTTTGTATGAACCAGCTTAAATTGGGCTGGGCTTCGAAATGAGCAAAGGTAAAATAACAGCTCTTAGCCTGTTAAACTTATTTTGTAAAACAAAAAATTGTACCATACTGTCTTTCGTTCCTGACCTTGTCAAAATTGCAACAAAACATTTTAGACACTTAACATGAGCAATGTTGTAAACATAATTTTCCTTAAGCCGCACTGCCCTACCAGACTAATGTAGATTGGTCAAGAGAAATTCCATTTTTTAATATGTAACTTTGATTATGTGCAAGCAGTCTTGGTAATATAACCAAACGTTACTCAACTTCTATACTTATAAAGTATTACTGTCTAAAACGAAACCCATAATAGCAGGTGTTTACCACCTTCCCACTCCTGATCAGTTCTTGGAGAATTTTGTCCAAAACTGAACACACTTGTGTGACAATAATACTAGGTGACTTCAATATTTATTTTTTGATAACAAAAACAATGTAAGAAATATAAGCAAAGTCTAGGATTAAATAATTACATTCAACTAATTAATAACTAAACCGGATTACGCAGTTCTCACTCAGTTACTAGTTACTATACATTACTACATAGTTGGTAACCACTCTGAAAGCATAAATCAATCAGGTATCATTTCCATAAGTCTTAGTCATTACTTTATTATTTACTGCACCACCAAAACCATTAGAGATTAGATAGGAAAGCATAGAACAATAAGAATGAGATCAACTAGAAGCTACAGTGAAAGACACGCTAATAAGCAACTACAGAACTGAATGGAATGCAATGACAAATTACACAGATATAAATGATGCTTGGGGGAAAAACACATTCATTGTTATTCATGATAATATTAAAATAGCTAAAGAGTATTGGATAGAAACAGCTCAACCCTGGATAACTGCTATCAGTCGTTATCAAATTCAGAGATCAGTTTCTGAGAAGGCTTAACCTGTACATCAAACTAACATAGAGCCGAATATTGATAAGAAGTTATACATGCCATGAAGCAGCTAATAGAGAACATTGTTTCAACTCAATCTACACTACTAGTTGTCGTATCATCATTAGTTTCTACACTGTCAGCTGCATCAAATAAGTCCAACATAAACACCAATAATTTTAAAAGTTATTCCAGTACTAAAGGCGTCACACAAAACAAATTCCAACTATTAGTTGTATCTTATGAATTAATGCAGAAAGTACCAGACAACCCTTTTCAAGAACTGTAGGTCTGATGTTAGCAATTATAGGTTAGCTTAACATATTCATCGTAATGTTCAGATTTGTGTTGGAAACTAGTTTATTATCAAATAGTGAAATATTTTAATTTCATTAATAGCCTATAGAGTTAACCATCAGGCTTCATGAGATCTTACTCTACTGATACCTTCTTTATCAATCTTATGGATTACCCGAGAACCCAAATGTCATTCCGGAGCCTCAGACAAATGGTAACCCATAGACCTGAAAAAAAAAAATTTGCATATTGTGAAAAAAAAACTACAAGCTATTAAAAACGCTCTGAACACTTGTTTTAAATCTGATATGAGTGACATGTAAAATATTGTCAAGGTCTGCACAATAAAAAATCCCTGTTGATGACATGAGGTGTTCCTTCACCTTCAAAGTGTTTCTAATGTCTTAGTAAGCAAGGGATGTCTATGTGTCTAACGTACTAGTACTCTCCAATTTTCTTGTCTTTAAATTTGATTCGCGACTCCATTTTAGGCCCCAACTGTATTGTTTGGGTCGCTAGCCTCCTAGGAAAAGTCCAGGCCTCATGGGTATGCACAGAGTATTGTGGGTATTGTGGGTAAACTAGTAAACATATGCTCACCATGGCTGGCCGACACTCCAGAGTTCCTCACTGTGAAACCCGAAAAGTTCTGTTCACTCCTGGCACCAGTGACATTGAGGAGGTTGTTAGTGGAACATTATTATCAGGTTTTAAAGGGAACAGCAATAGTGGTACTACCAGGACTGGTGGAAGTGTCAGTTGAGCCCAAGATACAGCATTGCCTTCCACCTTAGGTCTTGCCTCACAAAGTAGACGCCAACGGCTTTTTACCCCTGAATTATATAATTAATGGAGTTATTTAGGCGACGACCGTGGAGAGAAAAACATGTACAAGGAGAAGAGTACAGATTCAAGTGATAGTGACGCAGAATATTCTCCTCTGAAACAATCACCATTGAGGCGTCACACAAGGTCTGGCTCTCACTCGCGAGCTGTTTCATTGTTATATGGTAGAGCATCTCGGGAGAATGATAGTGTTGCACGAGGTAGTGATTGTGACACTGGTATCAGAAAATGACATACAGCGCTAACACCAGCTGTGACAACAGCAGTGACAGCACCAATATTGTTGACAACAGACCTAACCGTGCCAAAACCAACACCAGTGAGAACGCCAGCAGCTACAACATGAACACTAGTGGTAGCACAACCAGCCATGACACCAGCAGCAGTGGCAATGTCACCAGCAGTGACTCAACCAGCCGTGACAACAGAATCAGCAGTGACACCACAACCAGCCGTGACAACACCATCAGCTACCCACCGACAACAAGGTGTGGAACTGGCCCTAAAGTACCGTACTTCATTTGTGCCAGCTGTTTCACAATTTTATGATAATAAGAGTGGAATTCAGCCAAATTGTTCTATAACAGAAGACTCGGTTGAACTTGACTACTTTTGGTTATTCTTTGATGAACAAATAATGAATATTATTGTTGCTCAAACAATTATTACAGGTACACGGTGGCTAACACTTATGTTTCACTGGAATCAAGACTTAGTTAATGGTAGAACTTAACTGCTGCAGAAATGTATATGTATTTTGCAACATTAACGCTGATTCCATACTCTCATAAGAGTAATATATCTAAGTAAGGGTGTACAGATAGACTTACAGTAACAGAAGCTTTCAGAAAAATCATGCCCATTGATTGCTTCCTGTTGCTGGTGCAAATGTTGCAATTCTGCAATAAAAGCAATCCTCAGTGAGATGATTTGCTCTACAAAATACTGGAAGTGATAATATACTTGAAACATAAATCCGGTGAGTACTTTTATGTACTCCAGAAGGTTGTTATAATTTAGTTTCTGATCTAATTGAAAGGAATGCTTTCTTTCTAACAATATGTAAAAAGCACGCAAACGACATCGGTTTGCTACAAACTATTTGTGATATGTGAAACTTGAATATTGCTAGACTTTGTTGTGTAAATAGGAAAACAAACTGTGGAAAATGTTAGAACGTGATAGAACTTTCTGGTGCAGTTTTAAAGAATATGATGGAGCTATATCTAGGTGAGAGACCGACGACATTCACAAACGGGTGAACGATAGTCCTGGATACCAATGAAGTGCAGGTATTTTATACCAGTGACATGATGGCCTTTCGATGGAAATAAATAATAGATGTTTCACTGTTGACGACTGTACACAGGTATTAGATGAAGGAAACTAGAAGTGTTTACTGGCAGCAGATGGATCTATTATGAAACTACTTGTTTTATTAACATGAGATTGTTAAATAAATCTGAAGATGCAGATTGTCTATGTGGAATGTATCAGAAGAATCTTCAGATGGTATATGACATTAGTTTTTAACCTACTGGAATTGCATTGCTAATTGCAAATATTATATTCCATATGAAAACAAGAAGCAAACCCAAATTGGTTGATTTTAATCCTTCTATTATAATACAGAAATAAATGAAATACAGGAATGTGCAAAAAACACTGGTGCACACTTTTGATATGACTATACTAACAGAGAAGAACATATGCACAAACGATGTCAGTACTCATCATGAAAGGCAGATTATGCTGTATCAGCGTATCGCGAAATACAAGCTGATGTTTTCCACTTTTGATACAAGCAGTATCTAATAAGACAATAAAAATTATAACGATGTTGTCTATTAACTGATAAATATTAGAAATAAATTAAAGCATCATTATGTACAGATAATTACAATATTGACTATTAATTCTTATGTATGCAGTGAGATATCCTAGTTATCAAGTATTTTTCCTTACATGAAATCAGAATATTCTATTACTGTATATCTACTCATGCACAAAAATGAAAATCACGATCCAGTAAAACCATATGACCGTACATAATATATAATTGTGTTTAATAGCTAACATGACGCGTTATTTCGCCAACATTAACAAACATAAAGTACGGTAAGACTTAATTACTTTATCAGTGTTCACCCATTTCAGTATTATTCTTCTTTACAAAATGTGCCGTATCTGACTCGAGACATAGTGACCCAAAATTAAATAACGCAGTAATTTCTCATTTAACTTAAGTAATGATACCACAGACCAAAGGTTACTTATACCTACACCATCAGTACCTCCAGTAATCCTACCATCATGTACCTCCAGTAATACTACCATCATGTACCTCCAGTAATCCTACCATCATGTACCTCCAGTAATACTACCATCATGTACCTCCAGTAATACTACCATCATGTACCTCCAGTAATCCTACCATCATGTACCTCAAGTAATACTACCATCATGTACCTCCAGTAATCCTACCATCATGTACCTCCAGTAATCCTACCATCATGTACCTCAAGTAATCCTACCATCATGTACCTCAAGTAATCCTACCATCATGTACCTCAAGTAATCCTACCATCATGTACCTCAAGTAATCCTACCATCATGTACCTCAAGTAATCCTACCATCATGTACCTCCAGTAATCCTACCATCATGTACATCCAGTAATCCTACCATCATGTACCTCCAGTAATCCTACCATCATGTACCTCAAGTAATCCTACCATCATATACCTCCAGTAATCCTACCATCATGTACCCAAGTAATCCTACCATCATGTACCTCAGTAATCCTACCATCATGTACCTCAAGTAATCCTACCATCATGTACCTCAAGTAATCCTACCATCATGTACCTCAAGTAATCCTACCATCATGTACCTCAAGTAATCCTACCATCATGTACCTCCAGTAATCCTACCATCATATACCTCCAGTAATCCTACCATCATGTACCTCAAGTAATCCTACCATCATGTACCTCAAGTAATCCTACCATCATGTACCTCCAGTAATCCTACCACATGTACCTAAGTACTCCATGCCAAGTAATCCTACCATCATGTACCTCCAGTAATCCTACCATCATGTACCTCAAGTAATCCTACCATCATGTACCTCCAGTAATCCTACCATCATGTACCTCCAGTAATCCTACCATCATGTACCTCAAGTAATCCTACCATCATGTACCTCAAGTAATCCTACCATCATGTACCTCCAGTAATCCTACCATCAATGTACTATACACATCATTACTCCATAATCTCATCATGTACCTCCAGTAATCCTACCATCATGTACTCCAGTAATCCACCATCATGCACCTCCAGTAATCCTACCATCATGTACGTCCAGTAATCCTACCATCATGTACCTCAAGTAATCCTACCATCATGTACCTCCAGTAATCCTACCATCAAGTACATCCAGTAATCCTACCATCATGTACCTCCAGTAATCCTACCATCATGTACCTCCAGTAATCCTACCATCAAGTACATCCAGTAATCCTACCATCATGTACCTCCAGTAATCCTACCATCATGTACGTCCAGTAATCCTACCATCATGCACCTCCAGTAATCCTACCATCATGTACGTCCAGTAATCCTACCATCATGTACCTCCAGTAATCCTACCATCATGTACCTCCAGTAATCCTACCATCATGTACCTCCAGTAATCCTACCATCATGTACGTCCAGTAATCCTACCATCATGTACCTCCAGTAATCCTACCATCATGTACCTCCAGTAACCCTACCATCATGTACCTCCAGTAATCCTACCATCATGTACCTCCAGTAATCCTACCATCATGTACCTCCAGTTATCCTACCATCATGTACCTCCAGTAATCCTACCATCATGTACCTCCAGTAATCCTACCATCATATACCTCCAGTAATCCTACCATCATGTACCTCCAGTTATCCTACCATCATGTACCTCCAGTAATCCTACCATCATGTACCTCCAGTAATCCTACCATCATATACCTCCAGTAATCCTACCATCATGTACCTCCAGTAATCCTACCATCATATACCTCCAGTAATCCTACCATCATGTACCTCTCAGGGAGGTTGCTGTCTACCAACCTACTACCTCTTTTAGTTTATTCTGTTTAGAAGAATGTATCCTTTCAGACAGTATTTGTTTTCAAAAATTTATTACATAAGAATTTAATTTTCTTGGTTTCCCGTAGTTTACTGGGTAGAGAGTATTCAGGGCCACCTACTATTTCTGTTCCGTGACTGTCACGCCCATCAATGTTAAGTGTAAATGTTTATTATATACAGATTACAGTACTATGCCAGTCTCAGGTAAAGAGCCACAGGAAATAGTTTCTGTACTGTCACTGAAACTAGTCCTGCACTAAATAGTTTTAGATAAAACAGATGCCAAACTCTGTGGCACGATAAAAGTAAACTGAAAAAGAGTAAATACTTTTAAAGTATTGTGTAATATAGAACTCATCACAACAATACATTATTAAAATTTCTGAGAATACCCTTTAATGTATACGTTTCAGGAGAAATTATAATGAACAATGTGGTAAAAAAAATGGTAGGTTAAAGTTCCTCTAAAGAAAGGCACAGTGCCAGCCTACTGAGGCTCGCTTTTATACTATGACATGCAGATTATTCTTTTATTTCTTGGTACTCTGCTCTAACAAAAAGACTGAAAGACAGACCGCAAATTATCCAGAGAGCATATAAACCAAGACAAATTACATCTGGAAATACTTAAAATTGCTCACAAAATTACTTACAATTACAAAGTTACTCACAATCATTTCAGAACATCTCTACTGTAAGTTTTGCCAAAGTTGAGAACCAAATCGTGAGTGGCTCTACGTGAAGTAAACACAGTAGATGGTCAGATCTCTAACAACTTGCATTACAAAACAATAATATTAAGGCCTACCTTAATATAAACCCATGTAGAAAGAGAGAAAAAAAATACCTAATGAATGAAACTACAGAAAGAGAAGAAAATGGTCCCTTGTATAGTAGAACTGGATGTAACTGTTATAGTCAACTTTTATTTTTATTTTTAATGTTCATACATTAAATTAACTTGTATTATCTTATTCTTGTTGTTTCTCTTATTTTGTCTCATACATTTGATTTACTATTTATTTTGATTCTGTTGTTAATCATTGTTGATATTTACTGTAAAACTCAGACTGCTAACTGTTAGGTATTACAAGGAAACAAAGGAATTAACTTTGTTTAATTGTTTAGAAGTGGAGGAGTTATAATAGGTATTCTACTAGGAGGCCTGGTCACAGACCGGGCCGCGGGGGCGTTGACCCCCGGAACTCTCTCCAGGTAAACTCCAGGTATACGTTACTATGTAAGGGATTTGTAATCATCCAAAATTTTGTGTTCTGAAATAAATTTTCTTACATAGTTCTGAAAAGTAATTCGTACATTAATATTAATATAAACATCAACTTCAATAGAAATGACATGTGATTCGATTTTACCGAATTATTTTTTTATTATCACACTGGCCGATTCCCACCAAGGCAGGGTGGCCCGAAAAAGAAAAACTTTCACCATCATTCACTCCATCACTGTCTTGCCAGAAGGGTGCTTTACACTACAGTTTTTAAACTGCAACATTAACACCCCTCCTTCAGAGTGCAGGCACTGTACTTCCCATCTCCAGGACTCAAGTCCGGCCTGCCGGTTTCCCTGAACCCCTTCATAAATGTTACTTTGCTCACACTCCAACAGCACGTCAAGTATTAAAAACCATTTGTCTCCATTCACTCCTATCAAACACGCTCACGCATGCCTGCTGGAAGTCCAAGCCCCTCGCACACAAAACCTCCTTTACCCCCTCTCTCCAACCTTTCCTAGGCCGACCCCTACCCCGCCTTCCTTCCACTACAGATTGATACACTCTTGAAGTCATTCTGTTTCGCTCCATTCTCTCTACATGTCCGAACCACCTCAACAACCCTTCTTCAGCCCTCTGGACAACAGTTTTGGTAATCCCGCACCTCCTCCTAACTTCCAAACTTCGAATTCTCTGCATTATATTCACACCACACATTGCCCTCAGACATGACATCTCCACTGCCTCCAGCCTTCTCCTCGCTGCAACATTCATCACCCATGCTTCACACCCATATAAGAGCGTTGGTAAAACTATACTCTCATACATTCCCTTCTTTGCCTCCAAGGACAAAGTTCTTTGTCTCCACAGACTCCTAAGTGCACCACTCACTCTTTTCCCCTCATCAATTCTATGATTCACCTCATCTTTCATAGACCCATCCGCTGACACGTCCACTCCCAAATATCTGAATACATTCACCTCCTCCATACTCTCTCCCTCCAATCTGATATTCAATCTTTCATCACCTAATTATCATAGTATAAAATCTACGTAATATACTCCTTATCACATATATCGTTGTGAAAAAAATATTTTCATGCAATGTGCACTAAATATTAAGAAAAAAAAAAAACTTTTGCCAGTGGAAGTGGCAGAAGATTAACAAAGATGGAGTTATAATGTCCCACAAGATTTTTTCTGCAGCAGCTAAAGTGGAGAATATATCACTCACTTAAGTATATCATTTATATTAGTTAATAATGAAAATCAGTCACTTTTATGTTTAAAAAACATAAAGAATACAAAATATTTCATATAAGATGAAACAAAACAGAGGGATTCTTATTGTTATTATAGGATAAACATCAATTTATAAAACACGAGAATAAGCAAATATATTTTTATAAATAGTTGATCTTTCATCAATGAATGTTTTTCAACATTTAAGTAATTACTATGTGCAAACATTCCTACTTAGAACTATAACTTATAAGGATGGATTGTGATCATACAAATTGGATTCATTTATAACTAATAAAATTTGGGAAGAATTTAAAATACAGTAGACAAGTTAAAATCTAAAAACTTTGGTAGAATATTATATATATGTATGTCGTGTCGAATAGGTAAAACTGGTCAATGAGCAAGAACTCATTTAAAATAGTCCTTTCTAAAATTTTTTTTTTATACGTTTAAAAATATACTTTTTTCTCATTTACGTTAATATAAAAATTAATAATTTTGTACGAAAAGAACCTTAGAAAACTTACCTAACCTTATTATAACAAGAGCAAATTAATTTAGCCTAATTCAACTAAATATATTTCAGATAAATTTACTATAATTTAATAAACAAACACAATGAAATACAGTTTTTTTTTCATTAGGTTTAGAATGATTGTTACGAAATTATTGCATACACAAAGTTTTGTTTGCCATATTCGCAAGTTTTACCTATTCGGCATACCATATATATATATATATATATATATATATATATATATATATATATATATATATATATATATATATATATATATATATATATATATGCACGGCTTGGCCGGGAGTCAATCCTGCGTTCCCATGCCCAGACCTGTGTGAACCGAACAAAGTACGCATCACTCTCTCAACTGGACCACCATCCTTAAACACCATGCGTCCTGCCGTGCTGAGCATGTTATCCTGAAGCTTCATGACCACGAATGTCCATGTATCAGGATAACACGCTCAGTACTGCTGGGCACCTGGTGTTTAAGGATGGTGGTCCAGTGAAGAGAGTGATGTGTACAGTGTTCCGTTCACACAGGGCTGGGAATGGAAACGCAGGGTCGAGTCGTGGCCAGGCTGCAGTTCTGTTATTGATTCAAAATCACTTGTTTTGTGATTTCATTGGTATATATACATATGTATAGGATTTTCCAAGTGTATATTATCAAGTATCTCTCTTACCTGCGTTCCAGGGGATACAGATCAAGGGCCTTCAACCGTTCCCAGTAATTTAGTTGCTTTATCGTACTTATGTGTGCCGTGAAAGTTCTTCGTATGCTCTTCATGTCAGCAATTTCGGCTGCCATGAAGGGGGCAGTTAGTTTACAGCAAAATTCCAGCCTAGTAAGAACAAGCGATTTAAAGAGAATCATCTTGGGCTTGGCATCCCTAGTTTTGAAGGTTCTCATTATCCATCCTATCATTTTCCTAGCAGATGCGGTAAATGCATTGTTGTAGTCTTTGAAAGCGATATCCTCTGACATTGTCACTCCCAGGTCCTTCACATTACTTTTTTCATTCTATTATATGGTTAGAATTTGTCGAATACCCTGCTACAGTTTTAATTTCCTCAAGTTTTCCATATCTGAGTAGTTGAAATATCTCTTCATTGAACGTTATATTGTTTTGAGTGGCCCATTTGAAAATTTGGTTTATGTCCGCTTGGAGTCTTGCGGTGTCTTCGATGGACGTCACTGTCATGGCAATCCGGGTGTCATCCTCAAAGGAAGACACGGAGCTGTGGAATACATCTCTGTCTATGTCAGAAATGAGGACGAGGAATAGAATGGGAGAGAGTACGGTGCGTAGTGGAACAGCATTTCACAGTAGCTGCCTCTGACTTTACTCCGTTTACTATTTCTCTTTGTGTTCTATTTATCAGGAAGTTATAGATCCATCTACCAACTATTTGTGTTATTCCTTTATCACGCATTTTGTGCGCTTTTACAACATGGTCACACTTGTCGAAAGCTTTCGCAAAGTCTGTGTATACAACATCTGTATTTTGTATATCCTGTATGGTATCCAGGGCCTTCTCATAGTGATCCAGTAGCTGGGACAGGCAGGAGCGACCTGCTGTAATCCCGTGTTGCCCTGGGTTGTGAAACCGATGGGTATCTAGGTGGTTGACAATCTTGCTTCTTCGAACCCTTTCAAAGAATTTTATGATATGGGATGTTAGTGCTATTGATCTGTAGTTCTTTGTATTGCTTTACTGCCACCTTTGTAGAGTAGGGCTATGTCTGTTGTTTTTAGTGAGTGTGGGATGACCCCTGTGTCCATGCTGCCTCTCCATAGAATGCTGAATGAACGCGACAGGGGCTTCTTGCGGTTCTTGATGAGCACCGAGTTCCATGAGTCTGGTCCTGAGGGAGAGGGCATGGGCATCATTTAATGCATTTTCAAGGTATTTTGGTGTTAGGATAATATCCGAGATTTTTCTAAATGACCAAATTTTGGGTCTCGTTCATAAAGAATTCATTTGGATTGTCGACTCTTAGTCTGGCCAGCGGCTAGCTGAACACTGAGTCGTACTGGGGTATTAGTATCTCACTCATTTCTTGGCTGTCATCCATGTATGTCCTATCTCGCCTTAGCAGGGCCACAACAATGGATGTTGTTTTTTCTTTAGATTTGGCATAAGAGAAGAAGTTTTATTTTTTTTTTTTACATTTTCCTTTATGGCTTTTTAGTTCTTCCTGCGATTCTTGTCTTCGTTAAGATTCCTTCAGCTTAAGTTCGATATTTGCAATTTCATTGACCAGTGCCTCCCTTCGTGTTTCAACTATATTGGCCCCTCTCAGTTACTCTGTAACTCTTCGCCTTCATCTGTATAAGGAGCGTCTCTCTCTTTATCGTTTACATATTTTCTTTCTTTTTCTTAATGGAATGTGCCTTGAGCAGATATCAAGAACCACAGAGTTTATTTTTTTCTAGACAAAGGTTCGGATCTGTGATGTTTAGGATATCTTCCCATCTTGTTTCATTTAGGACATGGGTGACTTGTTCCCATTGTATATTTTTGATATTTTTGTTATTGAAATTGAATTTTGTGAAGACACCCTCATGACTGATCACATTTTGCTGGTCAGGAGCCCTGTGCATAGATGTCTGTACCTCTATCATGTTGTGAACTGATTGTATTGCCTTTGATACGATTATAGTTCGTATCATATTGTCGTTGTTAGTGAAGATGAGGAGCAGCATATTTTCTAGTCTTGTAGGCTTTAAGGTGAATTTGGTGCAGAAAATTAATAGCTCGTGTGTGTGTGAATTTTCTTCTGAGGTGCCTCCTGGGGTGTTCTCTGCTAAAATATTATTTGCTACACTCCTCAATTTTAGGTGCCTCAAGTTGAAATCTTCTAGTAGCAAGATGTTTGGGGCAGGAGTTCGGAGATTTTCCAGACAGTGGACAATTTTCGAAAGCTGCTGGGAAGTTGCATCTGGAAGCTTGTATAGAACCACAATGACAAGGTTTTGGTTTTCAATCTTTACCGCCAAAACTTCAACAACATCATTTGAGGGGTTTAGTAGTTCTGAGGAAATGAGCGAATCTGTGAGGTACAGGCCAGCCCCTCCTTGTTACCTGATTAGTCTGTCGCATCTGAATAGATTATAACCTGGGATCCATATTTCGTTGTCAAAATGATCCTTTATGTGGGTCTCTGTGAATGCTGCAAACACTGCATTTGACTCCGCGAGCAGTCCCTCGATGAAAGGAATTTTGCTGTTTTTTTTACAAATTAGAGCCTGTATGTTTGCAAAGGCAAATGTCGTGGAATTTAGGGTTATTTTATTTTATTTGCTCTAATATCTGTTGTTCTGGAGTGGAGGCCTCTGCTCCAGAAGTGTTTTCAGTTGGTGTAAGATTGCTGTCATTTCTTGCCATTTTTTTCCCCTCCTGACCCAGAAAAACCTCTTTCCCTGGAGAGGTTATGGCTCCCCTCTTCTGTTTCCCAAAGTCTGGCTGGTCTGTGTCTTCTTGTCCCCTTTAGATGATGTGCCTGGCAGTATACGTTGTAGCATTTTCTGTCGAGGAGTGACGAGTGACACATTTCGGGGTGAAATAAGTCACAGGAAGGGGAGTTGCACTCTCCTGTTGTCATGTGGGTGTGGGTGGTTAGCCTTTACTAAATATTAAATAGCCAAAAATATACATTGGGTTTTTGGTACTCACAGTATAAGCTGAACATTTAACCTGCTGGTGCGTAGTCGACAGATTTTTATCTTAATACTTAAACTCATATACATAAGCCATGCAGTTTTGTTATAGATATTAATACAGACTAAACAAATATCTTAAAGTATCGGGCAGAGTCAGAAGCAAAAGTGTATTTCACGATGGCTATGTACCAGCTGGATTATATGTTGGATATATTTTATTTAATTTTGTTGATGGTGAGAGAGTATCGCGGAGATTGGTACCACTAGAGTAGCTACGATAGTTCACCCATGATGAATTACCCAAATATTCTGGAAAAAAAATTCTCTCTATTGCGTTGGATTAATTAGTGAAGAATAAGAAGACATGTAAGGTAATTTCTGAGGCCGTATGTATGCTCGTTCTGATCAGCCTGACTAGAAGTGTGGCTTGCGCTCACTCTGATTCAGTGAGTGGGTTAGATTTATCTAGCATGAATTAGAAGGTTGTTGCAAAGAGAAGTTATTCTAGGGGTGAATAGATCTTCTGCGAGGATAAAAATAACATTTATCGTGGTTTCAAATAATAATTTAAATTCATTTAAGGTAAGAGATTTTTTTCAGAGAATATCATTGATGATGCTAGACCCACGGAGAGTAGCGAAGAGACTATTGTCACTAGAATTGCTAACTTGTGCTCCTAGCAAGACAACTATGAAGGTGAATTTAGAGTTGCGTTGCTGCAGAATGCAAGTTCACATGTGTTTTTATGACCATAATCTAGTCTAGCAGATACTCTGTTGTGTATATTTAATTCTTAGACTGTTGCCAATTCTATTGTACTAGCATTGTTAAGGCGTCATACTGCTGTTGTAAACTCTGGGAATTATACACAAATAACCAACACATAATGTAAGGGACCTGGGAGTAGTAATGTCTGAGGATCTCACTTTCAAGGATCACAACAGTGCCACGATCGCACGTGCAAAGAAAATGATAGGATGGATAATGAGAACTTTCAAAACGAGAGATGCCAAGCCCATGATGATCCTTTTCAAATCACTTGTTCTCTCTAGGCTGGAATACTGCTGTACATTAACATCTCCATACAAAGCAGGTGAAATCGCAGATCTAGAGAGTGTACAGAGATCCTTTACTGCACGTAAAAGTTCTGTTAAGACCTTAACTACTGGGAACGTTGGAAGCACTTGACTTGTACTCGTTGGAACGCAGGAGGGAGAGATATATCATAATCTACACTTGGGAAAATTTGGAAGGAATGGTCCCAAATCTGCACACAGAAATCACTCCCTACGAAAGTAAAAAAATGGGCAGGCGATGCAAATCCCCGCCAATAAAAAGTAGGGGCGCCATTGGTAAAACTAAGAGAAAACACCATAAGTGTCCGGGGCCCAAAACTGTTCAACAGCCTCCCATCAAGCATTAGGGGAATTGCCAATAAACCCCTGGCTGCCTTCAAGAGAGAGCTGGACAGATTACCTAAAGTCAGTGCCGGATCAGCCGGGCTGTGGCTCGTACGTCGGACTGCGTGCGGCCAGCAGTAACAGCCTAGTTGATCAGGCCCTGATCCATCGGGAGGCCTGGTCATGGACCGGGCCGCGGGGGCGTTGATCCCCGGAATAACCTCCAGGTAACCTCCAGGTATAAGAGAAAGAACCTTATGACAACATTTCGGTCCGACTTGGAACATTAACTAGCAACACACTAGATTAAGGAAAGTAGCACTCAGTTGCGGTAGGCCTATACGTAAAAATAAAAATCGTAAAATGAGTTATGCTTACCAATAAAAAAAAAAGTTCTTAAATTTAGCAACATTTTGGCGCATGTCTCATCGCTACGATAATTCTAAATGAAGTTATCGCAATTATAATAAACGAGGTGATGACGTCATCCGCTGATGGAGACCTATACGTAAAAACCGAATATCTGTTGTTGTAATTATTATTCATGAACCGATCATTATGATTTTTACAATAGAAATTCTAGGGTCATTTTTATACAAACAAATGATATAAAACTAGCAATAATCCTCTCCATTCTTACATACCATGGACGTAATAGGCAAAAATTGGTAAAAAAAATGTCGAGACAAAACTTCGATATTGGTGTTGACTACGAAAAACTTTTATTATATAATTTTAGATCATTGAAAAATCTATTTGGCATTGCTTCATAGTTTGTTAGTATTTAAAATAACTTTGACATTGACAGTATTTCAAATAGGCGACATAATTGTTGCCTTGTCAAAATTTTACACTTTTATTTTTTATTTCTTTATTAAATGAATGAGTTTCCTGACACATTTTCCTCTCACTCTCATATTCACACAGTCTAACATCAAAATTTGTTCCAAATAGTAAAATAGAAAAAAATCGATAATTACTGCAAGTCGAGTTGTTTGAAAAAAAAAAAAAACTATACCACGGTCGAGTTGTTTATGCATTGTTCCAGTCACGATATTGTTCCAGTCACGATATTGTTCCAGTCACGATATTGTTCCAGTCACGATATTGTTCCAGTCACGATATTGTTCCAGTCACGATATTGTTCCAGTCACGATATTCCAGTCACGATATTGTTCCACTCACGGTATTGTTCCAGTCACGATATTGTTCCAGTCACGATATTGTTCCAGTCACGATATTCCAGTCACGATATTGTTCCACTCACGGTATTGTTCCAGTCACGGTATTGATCCAGTCACGGCATTGTTCCAGTCACGGCATTGTTCCAGTCACGGTATTGTTCCAGACACGATATTATTCCAGTCACGGTATTGTTCCAGTCACGGTGTTGTTCCAGTCACGGTATTGTTCCAGTCACGGTGTTGTTCCAGTCACGGTGTTGTTCCAGTCACGGTATTGTTCCAGTCACGACATTATGATTGTCTTGTGGTATTTTCTCTCGTAATAGATGAAGGCTGCGATTATTCCTCATTACCATAATGGTAGACAATCTTGGTGACTTAATCTTTTATGGATAGAATGACATGGAAGTCATTGCTAAGCAAGTTATGCAATGGTCAGGATGTTATTGAGAACAATATTTTAATGAGGCAACCAATATACCTTCAACTGACTCACGAAATCGTAATAACGCGATTGCAAATAAACCATGGACCTGATGAGCCTGTGACACTTAGGACTCGCTTGCCATGAGTTCAAACCTTACCCGTTCCGTGTTTTTTTTTTTTCAAACCTTCAACTGATCACAAAAGAACAATAATGATTTTAGATTTATAACTGAAACAAGAAATAGAATAATATTCATTCCAGTGAGCAATAAGCAGGAAGTTTAGACTGGGGGGCGGATGTGAGGGAGATGACAGATTAGCAGATCTCAGCCTCCTTCGTGGAACTCAAAGACAAAGGCATCATCTCTAACTTCTCGTCATATAAAATATATATGAAACTACCGGAATATTATATCTGATATCAGTATCAGCTTCCGCAAGACGATAACAATTGTCGTATAAAAAAAAATCAATAATACTGATTCCGCCAGCAACATATTCCGCTAGCAACATATTCCGCCAGCAACATATTCCGCCAGCAACATATTCCGCCAGCAACATATTCCGCCAGCAACATATTCCGCCAGCAACATATTCCGCCAGCAACATATTCCGCCAGCAACATATTCCGCCAGCAACATATTCCGCCAGCAACATATTCCGCTAGCAACATATTCCGCCAGCAACATATTCCGCTAGCAACATATTCAGCCAGCAACATATTCCGCTAGCAACATATTCCGCCAGCAACATATTCCGCCAGCAACATATTCCGCCAGCAACATATTCCGCCAGCAACATATTCCGCCAGCAACATATTCCGCCAGCAACATATTCCGCCAGCAACATATTCCGCCAGCAACATATTCCGCCAGCAACATATTCCGCCAGCAACATATTCCGCCAGCAATATATTCCGCCAGCAACATATTCCGCCAGCAACATATTCCGCCAGCAACATATTCCGCCAGCAACATATTCCGCCAGCAACATATTCCGCCAGCAACATATTCCGCCAGCAACATATTCCGCCAGCAACATATTCCGCCAGCAACATATTCCGCCAGCAACATATTCCGCCAGCAACATATTCCGCCAGCAACATATTCCGCCAGCAACATATTCCGCCAGCAAATATTCCGCCAGCACATATTCGCCGCAATATTTCCGCCAGCAACATATTCGCAGCAACATATTCGCCAGCAACATATTCCGCCAGCAACATATTCCGCCAGCACATATTCCGCCAGCAACATATTCCGCCAGCAACATATTCCGCCAGCAACATATTCCGCCAGCAACATATTCCGCCAGCAACATATGAAGTATTGCGTTTCCCTGTTGACGAGAAATATACTTTTTCCTTGATAGCACAGTAAGTATCATGAGGAATTTGATGACAATACAACGTCTGGGTTTATTTATTTTGTAAAAGTTCCGTCATTGGTTGACTTTATCACAACATGAGAAGAACATCAACTGAAGACTCTTAAAAACAATGTTGTCAATCTCTCAGCCTCGCACAATTATGTACAGAAGAGAGTGAAACATTAAGTAATCAGTCCCTCAGTTTAGGACTGTGTGTTAACTTACGAAGACTTGATAAATCTCTCCTGGATCAAGATTCAGTAACTTGGCTGTGTTTGACAAGTAATATCTCAGTGGAATTAAATACCGACAAGTTGAGGTATTCGACACATGTGCAACATGTTGCAAGTCTAATTCCATAAGACGAAAAGGAATTATGTACTTCTTATGATGTGTTTTATGTGTGATGATGCTGACTATAACAACAACAATACTACTACTACTACTACTACTACTACTACTACTACTACTACTACTACTATACTACTACTTACTACTACTACTACTACTACTACTAATAATAATAATAATAATAATAATAATAATAAAAATAATAATAATAATAATAATAATAAGAATAAGAAGAAGAAGAAGAAGAAGAAGATTATTACTAAGAGTATGTCTAAACATTGGTATCAGTATCGGATGATATCGGCGACTTTTATGGTATCGGTATGTATGTTCGTATCGGTGAAAAAACTGCCGGTGGCAGCATTTTTATCTATTACACAGAATTATGAGTCACTAATATTTGCACTTAACGTGTCCTTAACCCTTTGAGGGTTTTCGTCGTACTAGTACGTTTTACGCGTAGGGGTTTTTGACGTACTAGTACTCATAAATTCTAGCGGCCTCAAATCTAGTGGGAGAAAGCTGGTAGGCCTTCATATGAAAGAATGGGTCTATGTGGTCAGTGTGCACAGTCTAAAAAAAATCCTGCAGCACACAGTGCATAATGAGAAAAAAAAACTTTGACCATTTTTTTGGAATAAATCAGCGACTTTGCAGTGTATTTTCGTATGGTATTTATTGTTGTATTCTAGTTTTCTTGGTCTCATTTTATAGAATGGAAGACATATTACAGAAATAGAGATGATTTTGACTGGTTTTACAAAGAAAGGAGCCTTGAAATTGAGCTCAAAGTAGCAGAAATGTTCGATTTTTACCAAACTTCAAAAGTAAACAAATCGTGCCAAGCGTGCAAATACACGTCAACTGGTGAGTCTAATATTCTTTCACAAGTGCACCAATAATATTTATACCAAATTTTTTACACTAATGCAGTAGTCTGCATAACAGTAAATCTTATATTTTTTGTGAAAATAAAAATTCAAAGGGGAAAAAGCAAAAGAAATAAAGGGCCTTGAGACGTGAATAATGACTAGAGGAAATGTCATTTTAGTTCCAGGAATGTCTTTCTTGTTTATTCTGGACCCTATTCGGAAATTGGCATCTTTTGAAATTTGTGTGAAATTGGCAAAATTGCTAAATTCTGACCACTGTACTGGATAGTTGAATTTCATAAATGAGTGGTTTTCTTGCACCCATTCGATAGAAAAAATGGAGTTCTAGCGAAATATTCATATTTTTTGTCGACTAGTACAGTGAAATTGGCCGAAAATGGGGCTCAAAGTGGGCAAAATCGCCGATGCGTAAACATCGCCGAGACCGCTAACTTTGCGAGAGCATAATTCCGTACGTTTTCTATCAAATTTCAAACTTTTGGTGTCTTTATGATCGGGAAAAGATTCTCTATCTTTTCATAAGAAAAAATAATTTTTTTTTTTAAATTTGGCCGACCCTGAGAACGAGTTTCGGAGAGGGCCTGTCGACCCTCAAAGGGTTAAAAACTTTAATATTAACACTATATCTCGATTGTGAGGGATACACTCACACTCACACTCGCACTTACACTCACACTCACACTCGCACTTACACTCACACTCACACTCACTCTCACACACTTACACACCACACTCACACTTATTAGCACACTCACACACATTCACACACTTTGACTAACACACACACACACACACACACACACACACACACACACACACAAACACACACTCACACTCACACTAATACACACTCACACACACTCACACACTCACACACACTCAAACACACACACTCACACTTACACACACAATCACACACAAACTCACACACACATTTTCACTCAAACTCACACTCTCACACACACACACTCACAACTCACACACACTCACACTCACACACACACACTCACACACTCTCACACACACACTCACTCACACTTGCACTCACACTCACACTCACACACACACAGGAGCTAAGACTCGACCCCTGCAACCACAAATAGTGAGTACACACACACACACACACACACACACACACAAACACACCACACACACACACACACACACACACACACACACACACACACCCCACACACACACACACACACACACACACACACACTCAATCACACACACACGCACACACACACACACACACAAGGGGCCAGGCGCTAAGACTCGACCCCTGCAACCACAAATAGGTGAGTGCACACACACACACACACACACACACACACACACACACACACACACACACACACACACGAGAAGATTATCAGGAGGAGAGTGGTGGAGCACCTGGAACGGAACAGTAGTATAAATGCCAACCAGCACGGATTCACGGAAGGCAAATCCTGTGTCACAAACCTTCTGGAGTTTTATGATAAAATAACAGAAGTAAGACAAGAGAGAGAGGGGTGGGTTGATTGCATCTTCTTGGACTGCAAGAAGGCCTTTGACACAGTTCCTCACAAGAGATTAGTGCAGAAGCTAGAGCATCAGGCGCATATAACAGGAAGGGCACTGCAATGGATCAGAGAATACCTGACAGGGAGGCAACAACGAGTCATGGTACGTAATGATGTATCACAGTGGGCACCTGTGACGAGCGGGGTCCCACAGGGGTCGGTCCTAGGACCATGCTATTTTGGTAATGTGAACGACATGACGGAAGGGTTAGACTCAGAAGTGTCCCTGTTTGCAGATGATGTGAAATTAATGAGGAGAATAAATCTGATGAGGACCAGGCAGGACTTCAAAGAGACCTGGACAGACTGGACACCTGGTCCAGCAAATAGCTTCTCGAATTTAATCCTGCCAAATGCAAAGTCCCTGAAGATAGGGGAAGGGCACAGAAGACCACAGACAGAGTATAGGCTAGGTGGCCAAAGACTGCAAACCTCACTCAAGGAGAAAGATCTTGGGGTGAGTATAACACCGAGCATGTCTCCGGAAGCACACATCAATCAGAAACTGCTGCAGCATATGGGCGCCTGGCAAACGTAAGAACAGCATTCCGATAAACCTTAGTAAGGAATCATTCAAGACACTGTACACCGTGTATGTCAGGCCCATACTGGAGTATGCAGCACCTGTTTGGAACCCGCACTTGATAAAGCACGTCAAGAAACTAGAGAAAGTACAAAGGTTTGCAACAAGGTTATTCCAGAGCTAAGGGAATGTCCTATGAAGAAAGATTAAGGGAAATCGGCCCGACGACACTGGAGGACAGGAGGGTCAGGGGAGACATGATAACGACATATAAAATACTGCGTGGAATAGACAAGGTGGACAAGGACAGGATGTTTCAGGGAGGGGACACAGAACAAGAGGCCACAATTGGAAGTTGAAGACACAAATGAGCAGAGAGATAGTAGGAATATTTTCTTCACCCATAGAGTTGTAAGGCAGTGGAATAGCCTAGAAAATGACGTAGTGGAGGCAGGAACCATACACAGTTTTAAGACGAGGTTTGATAAAGCTCATGGAGCGGGGAGAGAGAGGGCCTAGTACAACCGGTGAAGAGGCGGGGCCAGGAGCTAGGACTCGACCCCTGCAACCACAAATAGGTGAGTACAAATAGGTGAGTACACACACACACAAACACACACAACACACACACAAACACACACTCACACACTAATACACACTCACACACACTCACACACTCACACACACACACACACTTACACACACGATCACACACAAACTCACACACACATTTAACTCAAACTCACACTCTCACACACACACACTCACACTCACACACACTCACACTCACACACACACATTTCACGCACCTCAACACACACTCACTCACACCACACTCACACACACACAGGAGCTAAAACTCGACCCCTACAACCACAAATAGGTGAGTACACACACACACACACACACACACAAAAACCCCACACACACACACACACACACACACACACACAAACACACACACACACACACCCCACACACACACACACCACACACACACGCACACACACACACCCCACACACACACACACACACACACACACACGCGCGCGCATTGATAATTGCAGTAATGTACAACCCACCACAGAACTGCAGGAGGCCAAGAGAAGAATACGATGAGAGCAACAGAGCAATGGTCGACACACTACCGCGGTGGCCAGGAGAGCACACATGGGGAAAGCAAAGTTACTACTTATGGGTGATTTCAATCACAAGGAGATTGACTGGGAAAACCTGGAGCCCGATGGAAGTCCCGAAACATGGACAGCCAAGATGATGGATGTGGTACTGGAAAACCTCGTGCATCAACATGTTTAGAGACACTACCAAAGAGAGGAGAGGATGAACCAGAAAAGACTGGACCTTGTATTCACCTTGAGTAGTTCGGACATTGAGGATATCATGTACGAAAGGCCCCTGGGTGCTAGTGATCATGTGGTTCTGTGCTTCGACTACATAGTTGAGCTCCAGGTGGAGAGAGTAGCAGGAATAGGTTAGGAAAAACCAGACTACAAAAGGGGGAACTACTCAGGCATAAGGAACTTCCTTCAAGACATTCAAATTGGAGAGGGAAAATGACAGGAAAACGAATACAAGAAATGATGGACTATGTGGCAACAAAATGCAAGGAGGCAGAGGAGAGGTTTGTACCCAAGGGAAACATAAGAACATAAGAACGAAGGAACACTGCAGCAGGCCTATTGGCCCATGCAAGGCAGGTCCAAGTCTCCTACCGGCTTAAGCCAATGCACCCAACCCCATCAGGGCAGGTCACCTTGACTTAAGGGAGGAACACGGCAACCGACCTGGTAGCACAAGCTATCAGGTCCAACTCACACCCACCCACACCCACTCATGTATTTATCCAACCTATTTTTAAAGCTACACAACGTTCTGGCCTCTATAAACTGTACTTGGGAGTTTGTTCCACTCATCCACAACTCTATTACCAAACCAGTATTTTTCCTATATCCTTCCTGAAATCTGAATTTTTCAACTTAAAACATTGCTGCGAGTCCTGTCTAGGCTAGATATTTTCAGCACACTATTTACATCCCCTTTATTTATTCCTGTTTTCCCATTTATACACCTCAATCATATCCCCCTAATTCAAACGTCTTTCTAGAGAGTGAAGATTCAGAGCCCTTAGTCTATCCTCATAGGGAAGGTTTCTGATACATGGGATCAACTTTGTCATCCTCCTTTGTACATTTTCCAGAGCATTTTTATATCCATTCTGTAATACGGTGACCAAAACTGTGCAGCATAATCTAAATGGGGCCTAACCAAGGGATGTATAAAAGTTGAAGAACAACCTGGGGACCCCTATTATATATGCTTCTTGATATAAAGCCAAGGATTCTATTAAAGCTTTTTTGCGACACTTATGCACTGTTGTCTTGGTTTCAGATTACTGGCTAACCAGAACTCCTAAATCTTTTCGCAATCCGTAATATTAAGATCTACATTATTTAGTTTTATATGTGGCATGGTATTGTCCTGTCCAACATTTAGAACTTTGCATTTGTCTATATTAAACTGCATCTGCCACCTCTCCGACCACTGCATCAGTCTACCAAATCTTCCTGGATGCTCTAATGTCCTGTCAGAATGAATTGGGACGGCCTATTTTGGTGTCATCGGCAAACTTCCGATGTCGCTCTTTATGCCCCATCTATGTCGTTTATGTTATTGTGAACAGCAGGGGGCCCAACACTGACCCCTGTGGAACACCCGCTCGGACGCTTCCACCTGATTTCTCCCCATTTATGCAAACTCTCTGCTGCCTATTTGTCAACCATGCCTCTATCCAGGAAAAAAATTCTCCTCCTATTCCAAGTGCCTTAATTTCCTCAATAGTCTCTGATGTGGACCCTGTCAAAAGCCTTACTGAAGTCCATGTACACAATATCATATTCATTACCATGATCTACCTCCTCAAATACCTTATGAAAAAAGTTAACAAATTCGTAAGGCAGGAACGCCCCTTTGTAAAACCATCTGAATTCGTTGATTAATTATGCTTTTCAAGGGTGGCTACGAACTGCCTCGGCAATTATTGATTCCACAAATTTTCCCACTATGGAGGTTAGGCTTATTGGTCTTAGTATTTGAAGCTAAGGACCTGTCACCTGCTTTGAAAATAGGTATTACATTTGCCATTTTCCACTTATCTGGCACCATGCCAGTTTGTAGTGATATGTTGAAAAGATTAGACAAAGGTTTGCTAAGCTCCTCTTTACATTCCTTTAGAACCCTTGCATACAGTTCATCAGGGCCTGGGGATTTGTTAGGTTTTAATTTATCTCTTTGCCTAAGGACCATGTCACTTGTGACCTTAATCGTGCACAGTGAAATGATGAGAAATAATGAGAAGAAAAGAACGAGTCCTTGGTTCACCCAAAGGTGTAGGGAGGCAAAAGCTAGGTGTACTAAAGAATGGAAAAGGTACAGAAGACAGAGAACTCAGGAAAATAAAGAGATTAGCAGAAGACCAGAAACGAATATGCACAGATAATTATGAAGGGACGGTCAGCGACAATATGAAAATGACATAGCATCGAAAGTTAAGACTGACCCGAAGCTGTACAGCCACATCAGGAGGAAAACAACAGTCAAGAACCAGGTAATCAGACTGAGGAAGGGTGATGGGGAGTTCACAAGAAACGACCGAGAGGTATGTGAGGAGCTCAACACGAGATTTAAAGAAGTATTTAAAGTGGAAACCAGTAGGACTCCATGAAATCAGAACAGGGGGGCACACCAGCAAGTGCTGGATGAGGTACATGTAACCAAGGAGGAGGTGAAGAAGCTGCTATGCAAAATTGACACTTCAAAGGTGGTGGGACCAGACAACATCTCTCCGTGGGTCCTTAAAGAGGGAGCAGAGATATTGTGTGTGCCATTAACAAAGATCTTCAACACATCATTTGAAACTGGGCAACGCCCTGAAGTATGGAAGATGGCAAATGTAGTCCCAATTTTTAAAAAGGGAGACAGACATGAGGCACTAAACTACAGACCAGTATCACTAACGTGTATCGTATGCAAGGTCATGGAGAGGATCATCAGGAGGAGAGTGGTGGAGCACCTGGAAAGAAACAAGTGTATAATTGACAACCAGCACGGTTTCAGGGAAGGAAAATCCTGTGTCACAAACCTACTGGAGTTTTATGACAAGGTGAGATAAGTAAGACGAGAGAGAGGGGTGGATCGACTGCATTTTTTTGGACTGCAGGAAGGCCTTCGACACAGTTCCTCACAAGAGGTTACTGCAAAAGCTAGAGGATCAGGCACACATAACAGAAAAGGCACTGCAATGGATCAGAGAATACCTTACAGGGAGGCAACAACGAGTCATGGTACGTGACGAGGTGTTAGAGTGGGCACCTGTGACAAGCGGGGTTCCACAGAGGTCAGTCCTAGGACCTTTGCTGTTCTTGGTATATGTGAACGACATAACGGAAGGGATAGACTCAGAAGTGTCCTTGTTTGCAGATGATGTGAAGTTTATGAGAAGAATCAAATCGATGAGAATCAGGCAGGGCTACAAAGAGACCCGGACAGACTATAAGCCTGGGCCAGCAAAATGGCTCCTTTAGTTTAACCCTGCCAAATGCAAAGTCATGAAGATTGGGAACTGCAAAGAAGACCGCAGACACAATATAGTTTAGATGACCAAAGACTGCAAACCTCACTCAAGGAAAAAGGTCTGGGGTGAGTATAACACCGAGCATATCTCCTGAGGCGCACATCAATCAGATAACTGCTGCAGCATCCGGGGGCCTGGCAAACCTACGGATAGCGTTCCGATTCCTCAGTAAGGATTCGTTCCAAAACTCTGTATACCATTTACGTCAGGCCCCATACTGGAGTATGCAGCACCTGTTTGGAATCCCACACCTAGCCAAGCACGTCAAGAAATTAGAGAAAGTGCAAAGGTTTGCAACAAGACTAGACCCAGACTACGGGATTGTCCTACGAAGAAAGGTTGAGGGAAATCGGTCTGACGACACTGGGGTACAGGGGTCAGGGGAGACATGATAACGACATATAAAATACTGCGCGGGCTAGACAAGGTGGACAAAGACGGGATGTTCCAAAGAAGGGACACAGAAACAAGGGGTCACAATTGGAAGTTGAAGACTCAGAAGAAATCAAAGGGATTTTAGGAAGTATTTCTTCAGTCATAGAGTTGTCAGGCCGTGGAATAGCCTAGAAAGTGACGTAGTGGAGGCGGGAACCATACATAGTTTTAAGACGAGGGATGATAAAGCTCATGGGGCAGGGGGAGAGAGGACCAGTAGCAATCAGGGAAGAGGCGGGGCCAGGAGCATAAGACTCGACCACTGTAACCACAAATAGGTGAATACAAATAGGTGAGTACACACACACACACTCACACACACACACACACACACACACACACACACACACACACACACACACACACACACACACACACACACACCAAAACACACACACACCGCGCACTCAAACTCCCCACACACACACACACACACACACACACACACACACACACACACACACAACACACACACACTCACACACACTCACACACTCACACACCCCAACACACATACACACACACAGGGAGATTGACTGGGGAAAAACCCGGAGCCACATGGGGTTCCGAAACATGGAGAGCCAGGATGTTGGACGTGGTGTGCGGAAAACCTCATGCACCAAAATGTTAAGGACACTACCAGAGTGAGAGCAGAGGGTGAACCAGCAAGATTGGTCCTTGTGTTCACCCTGGGGAGCTCAGACATTGAGACATCAAGTATGAGAGTCCCCTATGAGCTAGCGACCACGTGGTTCTGTGCTTTGAATACATACTAGAGCTGCAAGTGGAGAGAATAACAGGAGTTGAATGGGAAAAGCCTGACTATAAAAGAGGGACACATAGGGGTTTAAGAACTTCCTGCGGAGGTCCAGTGGGACAGAGAACGGCAAGGAAAGCCAGTAAATGAAATGATGGAATATGTAACAACAAAATGCAAGGAGGCAGTGGAAAGGTTTATTCCCAAGGGCAACAGTAACAACTGGAAGACCAGAACGAGCCCCCGGTTTACCCGCGGTGTAAGGAGGCAAAAACAAAGTGCAATAGAGAATGGAAAAGTACAGAAGGCAGAAAAACACACGAAAATAGGAGATCAGTCGCAGAGCCAGGAATGAGTACGCTCAGGTAAGGAGGAGGCCCCGCGACAGTATGAAAAAGACATAGCAACGAGAATCATGACTGACCCGAAACGTTGTATAGCCACATCAGGAGGAAGACAACAGTCAAAGACCAGGTGATCAGATTAAGGACAGAAGGTGGAGAACTCACAAGAAATGATCAGGAGGGATGTGAGGAGCTGAACAGAGATTTAAGGAAGTTTTTACAGTAGAGACAGGAAGGGCTGTGGGAAGACAGCACAGAAGGGAACATCAAGAGGGAATATACCAACAAGTGTTGGATGACATACAACAACGAGGAGGAGTGAAGAAGCCTTAAGTTTAAACCCGGGGGTCCCCAAACCCAAATCTTCAAACACCCCTTGAAACGGGGGCAACCCTAAAAAAGGGAAGAAAAAAAATGTGCCCCCATTTTTAAAAAGGAAAACAGAAAAGGCACTAAACTAAGACCTTTTCCCCTAATGTATTGTTGAAAAGTCAGGAAAATTTATCAGGAGGAGAGTGGGAACACCTGGGAAAAAAACAAGTTATAATGAAAACCAGCAGGTTCGGAAGGAAACCCTTTTTCACAAACCTCCCGGGGTTTTTTTGACAAGGGAAAAGAAATAAGAAAGAGAGAGAGGGGTGGGTAATTTCTTTTTTTGACTGCAGGAAGGGCCCTTGACACAGTTCCCCACAAGAGGTTATGCAAAAGCTGGGGGATCACCAATAAAAAAGGGACCAATGGGTAAGGAATACCCCAGGGGGGAAAAAGATCATGGGAAAGTGAAGAGGTTTAAGTGGGCCGTTCAGCGGGGTCCCCCGGGCAGTTCTAGGCTTTCTTTTTTGTTTATTGAACGACAAAAGGAAGGGGTAGACTCGAGTGCCCTTTTTTCAGTGAGTGAAGTTGAAAGAATTAAACGGTGAATAGGCAGGGCTCAAAGACGAAAACCTCATAAGGAAAAAGGTCTGGGGGTGAGTTAACCCGGATATCTCCTGAGGGCGAAACATCAATCAGATAACTGCTGCAGCATACGGGCGCCTGGCAAACCTACGGATAGCGTTCCGATACCTCAGTAAGGATTCGTTCAAGACTCTGTATACCATTTACGTCAGGCCCATACTGGAGTATGCAGCACCTGTTTGGAATCCACACCTAGCCAAGCACGTCAAGAAATTAGAGAAAGTGCAAAGGTTTGCAACAAGACTAGTCCCAGAGCTACGGGGATTGTCCTACGAAGAAAGGTTGAGGGAAATCGGCCTGACGACACTGGAGGACAGGAGGGTCAGGGGAGACATGATAACGACATATAAAATACTGCGCGGAATAGACAAGGTGGACAAAGACGGGATGTTCCAAAGAAGGGACACAGAAACAAGGGGTCACAATTGGAAGTTGAAGACTCAGAAGAATCAAGGGGATTTTAGGAAGTATTTCTTCAGTCATAGAGTTGTCAGGCCGTGGAATAGCCTAGAAAGTGACGTAGTGGAGGCGGGAACCATACATAGTTTTAAGACGAGGTATGATAAATCTCATGGGGCAGGGAGAGAGAGGACCTAGTAGCAATCAGGGAAGAGGCGGGGCCAGGAGCTATGACTCGACCACTGTAACCACAAATAGGTGAATACAAATAGGTGAGTACACACACACACACACACACACACACACACACACACACACACACACACACACACACACACACACGCACTCAAACTCACACACACACACACACACACACACACACACACACACACACACACACACACACACACACACACACAGACACACACACACACACACACACACTCACACACACTCACACACTCACACACACACACACATACACACACACAGGGAGATTGACTGGGAAAACCTGGAGCCACATGGGGGTTCCGAAACATGGAGAGCCAGGATGTTGGACGTGGTGCTGGAAAACCTCATGCACCAACATGTTAAGGACACTACCAGAGTGAGAGGGGAGGATGAACCAGCAAGATTGGACCTTGTGTTCACCCTGGGCAGCTCAGACATTGAGGACATCAAGTATGAGAGTCCCCTAGGAGCTAGCGACCACGTGGTTCTGTGCTTTGAATACATACTAGAGCTGCAAGTGGAGAGAATAACAGGAGTTGAATGGGAAAAGCCTGACTATAAAAGAGGGGACTACATAGGGTTGAAGAACTTCCTGCGGGAGGTCCAGTGGGACAGAGAACTGGCAGGAAAGCCAGTAAATGAAATGATGGAATATGTAGCAACAAAATGCAAGGAGGCAGTGGAAAGGTTTATTCCCAAGGGCAACAGTAACAACGGGAAGACCAGAACGAGCCCCTGGTTTACCCGACGGTGTAAGGAGGCAAAAACAAAGTGCAATAGAGAATGGAAAAAGTACAGAAGGCAGAGAACACACGAAAATAGGGAGATCAGTCGCAGAGCCAGGAATGAGTACGGTCAGGTAAGGAGGGAGGCCCAGCGACAGTATGAAAATGACATAGCATCGAGAATCATGACTGACCCGAAACTGTTGTATAGCCACATCAGGAGGAAGACAACAGTCAAAGACCAGGTGATCAGATTAAGGACAGAAGGTGGAGAACTCACAAGAAATGATCAGGAGGTATGTGAGGAGCTGAACAGGAGATTTAAGGAAGTTTTTACAGTAGAGACAGGAAGGGCTGTGGGAAGACAGCACAGAAGGGAACATCAAGAGGGAATATACCAACAAGTGTTGGATGACATACGAACAACTGAGGAGGAGGTGAAGAAGCTCTTAAGTGACCTTGACACCTCAAAGGCGATAGAACCGGACATCATCTCCCTATGGGTCCTTAGAGAAGGAGCAGAGATGCTGTGCGTGCCTCTAACCACAATCTTCAACACATCCCTTGAAACTGGGCAACTACCTGAGAAATGGAAGACAGCTAATGTAGTCCCCATATTTAAGAAAGGAAACAGAAACGAGGCACTAAACTACAGACCTGTCTCTCTGACATGTATTGTGTGCAAAGTCATGGAGAAGATTATCAGGAGGAGAGTGGTCGAACACCTGGAAAGGAACAAGATTATAAATGAAAACCCGCATGGGTTCATGGAAGGCAAACCTTGTATCACAAACCTCCTGGAGTTTTATGACAAGGTAACAGAAGTAAGACACGAGAGAGAGGGGTGGGGTAGATTGCGTTTTCCTAGACTGCAGGAAGGCCTTTGACACAGTTCCCCACAAGAGATTAGTGCAGAAGCTGGAGGATCAAGCGCATGTAAAAGGGAGGGCACTGCAATGGATAAGGGAATACCTGACAGGGAGGCAGCAATGAGTCATGGTACGTGAAGAGGTATCACAGTGGGCGCCTGTTACGAGCGGGGTCCCACAGGGGTCAGTTCTAGGACCAGTGCTATTTTTGATATATGTGAACGACATGATGGAAGGAATAGACTCTGAAGTGTCCCTGTTCGCAGATGACGTGAAGTTGATGAGAAGAATTAAATCGGACGAGGATGAGGCAGGACTGCAAAGAGACCTGGACAGGCTGGACATGTGGTCCAGTAACTGGCTTCTCGAATTCAATCCAGCCAAATGCAAAGTCATGAAGATTGGGGAGGGGCAAAGAAGACCGCAGACAAAGTATAGGCTAGGTGGACAAAGACTACAGACCTCACTCAGGGAGAAAGATCTTGGGGTGACCATAACACCGAGCACATCACCGGAGGCACACATCAACCAAATAACCACTGCAGCATACAGGCGCCTGGCAAACCTGAGAATAGCGTTCCGATACCTTAATAAGGAATCGTTCAAGACACTGTACACTGTGTATGTTAGGCCCATACTGGAGTATGCAGCACCAGTCTGGAACCCACACCTGGTCAAGCACGTCAGGAAGTTAGTGAAAGTACAAAGGTTTGCAACAAGGCTAGTCCCAGAGCTGAAGGGAATGTCGTACGAGGAAAGGTTAAGGGAAATCGGACTGACGACTCTGGAGGACAGAAGGGTCAAAGGAGACATGATAACGACATACAAGATACTGCGGGGAATAGACAAGGTGGACAGAGATAGGATGTTCCAGAGAGGGGACACAGGGACAAGGGGTCACAACTGGAAGCTGAAGACTCAGACGAGTCGCAGGGACGTTAGGAAGTATTTCTTTAGTCATAGAGTTGTCAGCAAGTGGAATAGCCTAGCAAGTGAAGCAGTGGAGGCAGGAACCATACATAGTTTTAAGAAGAGGTATGACAAAGCTCAGGAAGCAGAGAGAGAGAGGACCCAGTAGCGATCAGTGAAGAGGCGGGGCCAGGAGCTGAGTGTCGACCCCTGCAACCACAATTAGGTGAGTACACACACTCACACACACAGGGGCCAGGACCCGAGTCTCGAGCCCTGCAACAACAATTGTGTGAGTACACTCACACACGCACACACTCGCACTCACACTCACACACACACACTCGCGCACACACACTCGCACACACACACACACACACACACACACACTCGCACTCACACACACACACACACACACACACACACACACACACACACACACACACACACACACACACACACACACACAAACACACACAACACAAACACACTCACACAAACTCACACACACACACACAAACACACACACTCACATTCACACTCCACACACGCAAACTCACACACACTCACACACACACACACACACACACACACACACACACACACACACACACAAACACACACACACACACACACACACACACACACACACACACACACACACACACACACACACACACACACACACACACAAACACACACACACACACACAATCCAGTCTGAGAGACATAAGGTGATGATTGCAGTAATGAACAACCCACCACAGAACTGCAGGAGGCCAAGAGAAGAATACGATGAGAGCAACTGAGCAATGGTCGACACACTAGCCGAGGTGGCCAGAAGAGCACACATGGGGGCAGCAAAGTTACTAGTTATTGGTGATTTCAATCACAAGGAGATTGACTGGTAAGACCTGGAGCCCCATCGGGGTCCCGACACATGGAGAGCCAAGATGATGGATGTGGTACTGGAAAACCTCATGCATCAACATGTTAGAGACACTACCAGAGAGAGAGATGAGGATGATCCAGCAAGACTGGACCTTGTATTCACCTTGAGTAGTTAGGACATCGAAGATATCATGTATGATAGGCCCCCTAGGAGCTAGTGATCATGTGGTTCTGTGCTTTGAGTTCATAGTTGTGCTTCAAGTGTAGAGAGTAGCAGGATTAGGATTGGAAAAACCAAACTACAAAAGGGGAAACTACTCAGGCATGAGGAACTTCCTGCGAGACATTCAGTGGGAGAGGGAACTGACAGGAAAACCAGTACAAGAAATGATGGACTATGTGACAAAATGCAAGGAGGCAGAGGAGAGGTTTGTTATCAAGGGAAACAGAAATAATGGGAAGAACAGAAGGAGTCCTTGGTTAACCCAAAGGTGTAGGTAGGCAAAAACTAGGTGTACTAGAGAATGGAAAAGGTACAGAAGACAGAGAACTCAGGAAAATAAAGAGATTAGCAGAAGAACCAGAAACGAATATGCACAGATAAGAAGGGAGGCTCAGCGACTAATTGAAAAAGACATATCATCGAAAATCAAGTCTGACCCGAAGCTGTTGTATAGCCACATCAGGAGGAAAACAAGTCAAGGACCAGGTAATCAGACTGAGGAAGGGTGATGGGGAGTTCACAAGAAACGACCGAGAGGTATGTGAGGAGCTCAACACAAGATTTAAAGAAGTATTTACAGTGGAAACCAGTAGGACTCTAGGAAATCAGAACAGAGGGGTACACCAACAAGTGCTGGATGAGGTACACATAACCAAGGAGGAGATGAAGAAGCTGCTATGTGAACTTGAGACCTCAAAGGCGGTGGGACCAGACAACATCTCTCTGTGGGTCATTAGAGAGGGAGCAGAGATGCTGTGTGTGCCATTAACAAAGATCTTCAACACATCCATTGAAACTGGGCAACTCCCTGAGGTATGGAAGATGGCAAATGTAGTCCCAATTTTTAAAAAGGGAGACAGACATGAGGTATTAAACTACAGACCAGCATCACTAACGTGCATAGTATGCAAAGTCATGGAGAAGATCATCAGGGGGAGAGTGGTGGAGCACCTGGAAAGAAACAAGTGTATAATTGACAACCAGCACGGTTTCAGGGAAGGAAAATCCCTTGTCACAAACCTACTGGAGTTTTATGACAAGGTGACAGAAGTAAGACAAGAGAGAGAGAGGGGTGGATCGACTGCATTTTTTTGAACTGCAAGAAGGCCTTCGACACAGTTCCTCAAAAAAGGTTACTTTAAAAGCTAGAGGATCAGGCACACATAACAGGAAAGGCACTGCAATGGATCAGAGAATACCTGAGATGGAGGCAACAACGAGTCATGGTACGTGACAAGGTGTCAGAGTGGGCGCCTGTGACAAGCGGGGTTCCACAGGAGTCAGTCCAAGGACCTTTGCTCTTTTTGGTATATGTGAATAACGTAACGGAAGGGATAGACTCAGAAGTGTCCTTGTTTGCAGATGATGTGAAGTTAATGAGAAGAATCAAATCGGACGAGGATCAGGCAGGACTACAAAGAGACCTGGACAGGGTTCAAGCGTGGTCCAACAACTGGCTCCTTGAGTTTAACCCTGCCAAATGCAAAGTCATGAAGATTGGGGATGGGCAAAGAAGACCTTAAACACAATATAGTCTAGTTGGCCAAAGACTGCAAACCTCACTCAAGGAAAAAGATCTGGGGGTGAGTATAACACCTAGCATATCTCCTGTGGCGCACATCAATCAGATAACTACTGCAGCATACGGGCGCCTGGCAAACCTATGGATAGCGTTCCGATACCTCAGTAAGGAATCGTTCAAGAATATGTATACCATTTACGTCAGGCCCATACTGGAGTATGCAGCACCAGTTTGGAATCAACACCTGGTCAAGCACGTCAAGAAATTAGAGAAAATGCAAAGGTTTGCAACAAGACTAGTCCCAGATCTAAGGGGATTGTCCTACGAAGAAAGGTTAAGGAAAATTGGCCTGACGACACTGGAGGACAGGAAGGTCAGGGGAGACATGATAACGACATAAAATACTGCGCGGAATAGACAAGGTGGACAAAGACGGGATGTTCCAGAGAAGGGACACAGAAACAAGGGGTCACAATTGGAAGTTAAAGACTCAGATGAATCAAAGGGATGTTAGGAAGTATTTCTTCAGTCATAGAGTAGTCAGGCCGTGGAATAGCCTAGAAAGTGACGTAGTGGAGGCGGGAACCATACATAGTTTTAAGGCGAGGTTTGATAAAGCTCATGGAGCTGGGAGAGAGAGGACCTAGTAGCAATCAGTGAAGAGGCGGGGCCAGGAGCTATGATTCGACCATTGCAACCACAAATAGGTGAGTACACACACACACACACACAAAACCTCAACCAAAACCCGCACACTATTCCCTTTACCCCCACCCCCACCACAAACCCCACCCACACTGTGAAAACCCCAATGCAGCTGAACAATCTCAACCAACACCCACACACTGTTCCTTCTGCCCCCACCCAACACATCACAAACCTCACTGCCACAGCAGCTCCCTACGGGCAGTCTGCCCTCACCCACCGAACCACAAATCCCACCAACACCACAAATCCCCATAACCCCCCCAACCCCAATATTCTCCCAGGTCCACCGTGATAGACAAGATGCTGAGGTTGTGGTACGAAACGCAGATGGAATAGCAAATAAATACGAGGAATGACACGAAAGAATCAACGAGAAGTCCCTGGACATCATAGCAGTCACAGAAACGAAACTCTCTGAGACAATAACAGACACAGTCTTCCCATCGGGATATCAGATCCAGAGGGAAGATAGAGCTGAAGGGGAGGATGGGTTGTACTGCTCATAAAAAACCGATGGAGTTTCGAGGAAATGGAGGACATTGACGAGATTGGGGAAAGGGACTACATAGAAGGTACAATTCAATCTGGGGAACATAAGGTAGTCATTGCTGTGATGTATAACCCACTAAAGAACTGCAGGAGACCAAAAGAGGAATATGATGAGAACAGAGCGATGATGGACACACTGGCTGAGGTGGCACGAAGAGCTCAAACGTGCAGAGCAAAGTTACTGGTTATGGGTGATTTCAACCACAGTGAGACTGACTGGAAAAACTTGGAGCCTCATGGGGGCCCCGAAACATGGAGAGCCAAGATGATGGTTGTGGTACTGGAAAAACCTCATGCATCAACACATCAGGGACACTACCAGAGAGCGAGGGGAGGATGAACCAGCAAGACTGGACCTTGTGTTCACCCTGAGTAGCTCAGACATTGATGACATCACATATGAGAGGCCCCTCGGAGCTAGTGACCACGTAGTCCTGAGTTTTGATTACATAGTAGAGTTACAGGTGGAGAGGGTAACAGGAGCCATATGGGAAATGCCAACTATAAATGGGGGGACTACATAGGTATGAGGAACTTCCTGCGGGAGGTGCAGTGGGACAGAGAAATTGTAGGAAAGACAGTAAAATGCAAGGAGGCAGAGGAAAGGTTTGTTCCCAAGGGCAACAGAAACAATGGGAAGACCGAAGTGAGTCCATGGTTTACCCAAAGGTGCAGGGAGGCAAAAACTAAGTGCATTAGAGAATGGAAGAGGTATAGAAGACAAAGGACCCAGGAAAACAAGGAGATTAGTCGAAGAGCCATAAACAAATATGCACAGATAAGGAGGGAGGCCCAGCGACTGTACGAAAATGACATAGCATCGAAAGCCAAGTCTGACCCGAAACCGCTGTTTAGCCATATTAGGAGAAAGACGACAGTCGAAGACTAGGTGATCAGGCTGAGGAAAGAAGGTGGGGAACTCACAAGAAACGATCAAGAGGTATGTGAGGAGATCAACATGAGATTTAGGGAAGTATTCACAGTGAAGACAGAAAGGACTCTGGGAAGAGAGGACAGAGGGGAACACCAACAGGGAATAGACCAGCAGGTGCTGGACGATATGCACACAACTGACGAGGAGGTGAAGAAGCTGCTAAGTGACCTTGATACATCAAAAGCAAAAGGACCGGACAGCATCTCCCCGTGGGTCCTCAGGAAGGGAGCAGATATATTGTGTGTGCCATTAACCACAATCTTCAACACATCCCTTGAAATTGGGCAACTACCTGAGGTATGGAAGACTGCAAATGTAGTTCCCATTTTTTAGAAAAGCAGACAGAAAAGAGGCACTAAATTACAGACCAGTCTCATTGACATGTATAGTATGCAAGTCATGGAGAAGATTATCAGGAGGAGAGTGGAGGAGAACCTGGAACGGAATAACATTATAAACGATAACCAGCATGGATTCATGGAAGGGAAATCCTGTGTCACAACCCTTCTGGATTTCTATGACAAAGTTACAGAAATGCGACAGGAGAGAGAAGGATGTGTTGATTGCATTTTTTTGGACTACAAGAAGGTCTTCGACACAGTTCCTCACAGAGACTAGTGCAGAAACAAGGCGCATATAACAAGAAGTGCACTGCAATGGTTCAGAGAATACCTGACAGGGAGGCATCAACGAGTCATAGTACGGGATGAGGTATCACAGTGGGCACCTGTAACGAGCGAGGTCCCACAGAGGTCGGTCCTAGGACCAGTGCTATTTCTGGTATATGTGAATGACATGATGGAAGGGATAGACACAGAGGTGTCCCTGTTCGCAGATGATGTTAAGTTAATGAGGAGAATTAAATCAGATGAGGACCAGGCAAGACTTCAAAGAGACCTACACAGGCTCGACACGTGTTTCAGCAACTGGCTTCTTGAATTCAACCCTGCCAAGTGCAAAGTCATGAAGATCGGAGAAGGGCAAAGAAGACAGCAGACAGAGTATAGACTAGGTGGCCAAGGACTGCAAAATTCGCTCAAGGAGAAAGATCTTGGGGTGACCATAACACCGAGCACGTCTCCGGGGGCACACATCAACTAGATAACTGCTGCAGCTTAAGGGGCGCCTGAGAATAGCGTTCTGATACCTTAGAAAGGAATCGTTCAAGACACTGTACAATGTATACATCAGGCCCATACTGGAGTACGCAGCTCCAGTTTGCAACCCACACCTGGTCAAACACGTCAAGAAATTAGAGAAAGTGCAAAGGTTTGCAACAAGGCTAGTTCCGGAGCTCAGGGGTATGTCCGACGAAGAAAGGTTGAGGGAAATCTGACTGACGACATTGGAGGAGAGGCGGGTCAGGAGAGACATGATAACAACATATAAAATACTGGACGGAATAGATAAGGTAGACAGAGACAGGTTGTTCCAGAGAGGGGACACAGACACAAGGGGCCACAATTGGAAGCTGAAGACTAAGGCGATTCATAGGGATGTTAGGAAGTATTTCTTCAGTCAAAGAGTCGTCAGGAAGTGGAATAGCCTAACAAGTGATGTAGTGGAGGCAGGAACCATACATACCTTTACGACGAGGTATGACAAAGCTCTGGAAGCAGAGAGATAGAGGACCTAGTAGCGATCAGTGAAGAGGCGGGTCCAGGAGCTGTGTCTTCACTCCTGGAACAACAATTAGGTGAGTACAATTAGGTGAGTACACACACACATACACACACACACACACACACACCACACACACACACACACGCACACACACACACACACACACACACACACACACACACACACACACACACACACACACACACCACACATCACATTCTCTCATACACACACACTCACACACACACACACTCTCACACACACACACTCACACACACACACACTCACACACACACACACACCACAACACTCACACGCACACACTCACACTCACACACACTCACACACACTCACACACACACGCAGTCACACACACACACACACACACACACACACACGCACAAACACACACACACACACACACACACACACACACACACACACACACACACACACACACACACACACACACACACACACACACACGCTCCTGATCATGGGTGACTTTAACCACAAGGAGATTGATTGGGAGAACTTGGAGCTGCATGGGGGCCAAGATACATGGAGGGCTAAGATGATGGAGGTGGTACTGGAAAACTTCATGTACCAATACGTAAGGGACACTACAAGAGAGAGAGGAGAGGATGAACCAGCAAGGCTGGGCTTGGTATTCACCTTGAGTAGTGCAGATATCGATGACATCACATATGAAAGACCCCTTGGGGCCAGCGATCATGTGGCTTTAAGCTTCGAATACACAGTAGAGCTACAAGTGGAGGGAGAAGCAGGAAGACCAGGACGAATGAAGCGAAACTTCAAGAAAGGGGACTAAACGGGAATGAGAAACTTATTGAACAGGGTTCAGTGGGACAGAGAACTGGCAGGAAAGCCAGTTAATGAGATGATGGAATATGTAGCAACAATATGCAAGGAGGCTGAGGAAAGGTTTGTACCCAAGGGTAACAGGAATAATGAAAAAGCCAGGATGAGCCCATGGTTCACCCAAAGGTGCAGAGAGGCAAAAACCAAGTGTGCTAGGGAATGGAAGAAATATAGATGGCAAAGGACCCAGGAGAATAAGGAGAGCAGTCGTAGAGCCAGAAACGAATATGCACAGATAAGAAGGGAGGCCCTAAGACAATGTGAAAACGACATAGCATTGAAAGCCAAATCTGACCCGAAACTGTTATACAGCCACATCAGGAGGAAAACAACAGTCAAGGACCAGGTAATCAGGCTAAGGAAGGAAGGAGGAGAGACAACAAGAAATGACCGTGAAGTATGTGAGGAACTCAACAAGAGATTCAAAGTGTTCAGAGTGGAGACAGAAGGGGCTCCAGAGAGATGGAGAGGTGGGGCACACCACCAAGTGCAGGACACAGTGCACACAACCGAGGAAGAAGTGAAGAGGCTTCTGAGTGAGCTAGATACCTCAAAGGCAATGGGGCCAGATAACATCTCCCCATGTGTCCTGAGAGAGGGAGCAGATATGTTGTGCGTGCCCACTTTACCACAATCTTCAACACATACCAGGAAACTGGGCAACTTGACCCAGAGGTTGGAAGATGGCAAATGTATTCCCATTTTTAAAAACAAGGAGACAGAAAAGAGCCACATAAACTAAAGACCTGTTTCATTGACGTGTATAGTATGAAAATTATGGAAGAAGATTATCAGGAGGAGAGTGGGAGCACCTGGAACGAACACGTATTAATGCCAACCACACGGATTCACGGAAGGCAAATCCAGTGTCACAAACCTCAGGAGTTTTTGATAAAATAACAGAAGTAAGACAAGAGAGAGAGGGGTGGGTTGATTGCATCATCATGGACTGCCAAGAAGCCTTTGATCACAGATCCTCACAAGAGATTATGATAAGCTAGAGCAATCATGCGCCTATAACAGAAGGGCACTGCAATGGGATCAGAGAATACCTACAGGGAGGCAACAACGAGTCATGGTAACGTAATGATTTTAATCACACAGTGGAGGCACCCTGGTTGGACGTAGCGGGTCCACAGGGGACGGTCCCTAGGACCAGTGCCTTATTCTTTGGTAAAGGTGAACACATTACGAAGGGTTAGACTCAAAGTTCCCTGTTTGCAGATGATGTGAAGTTAATGAGGAGAATTAAATCTGATGAGTACCAGCAGGACTCAAAGAGACCTGGACGACTGGACACCTGGTCCAGCTAATGGCTTCTCGAATTTAATCCTGCCACAAATGCAAAGTCATGAAATGGGGGAGGGCACAAAGACCACAGACAGAGTATAGGCTAGTGGCCAGAGACGTCAAACCAAACTCAATGGAGAAAGATCTTGGGGTGAGTATAACACCGAGCATGTCTCCGGAAGCACACATCAATCAGATAACTGCTGCAGCATAATGGGCGCCTGGCAAACTGAGAACAGCATCCATACCTTAGATAGGAATCAATCAAGACACTGTACACCGTGTATGTCATGGCCCACTAACTGGAGTATGCAGCACCTGTTTGGGAACCCGCACTTGATAAGCACTCAAGCAAACAAGAGAAAAGTACAAAGGTTTTTGCGCACAAGGTATTACAGAGCTAAAGGGAATGCCTATGAAGAAAGATTAAGGGAAATCGGCCTGACCACACTGGAGGACAGAGGGTCAGTGAGACATAGATAAAGACATAAAAAATACTGACGTGGATATCACAAGGGGACAAAGACAGGATGTTCCAGGAGGGACAACATAAATCAAGAGCCCACTAAATTGGAAGTTGAAGACACAAATGAGTCAGAGAAGATAGTAGGCGTATTTCTTCAGTCATAGAGTTTAAGGCATTGGAAAAGCCCTAGCAAAAAAGACGTAGTGGAGGCAGGAACCACTAACACATTTTTTTAGACGAGGTTTGATAAAGCTCATGGAGCGGAGAGAGAGGCCAGTACAACCGGTGAAGAGCGGGCCAGGAGCTAGGACTCAGACGCCCTGCAACCACAAATAGGTGAGTGACACAACACAACACACACACACACACACATCAGCACACACACACACACACACACACACGCAGGCACCCTGATCATGGGTGACTCTTTAACAACCAAGGAGATTGAGATATGGGAGAACTAGGAGCCGCTTGGGCCACTATACTGGAGGGGCTAAGATGAGGAGGTGGTACTGGAAAACTTCAGTACCAATAAGCGCGTAAGGGACACTACACAAGAGATATAGATGAGAGATGAAACCACAAGGCTGGCCTAGTATTCACCTTGAGTAGTCATATATCGATGACATCACATATGAAAGAACCCCCTTGAAGGGCCCAGCGATCATGTGGCTTAAGCTTCGAATACACAGTAGGAGCTACAATGGGATGGAGAAGCAGAAGACCAGGACGAATGAAGCGAAACTTCAAAAAGGGGACTAAACGGGAATGAGAAACTACTTCCTGAAGCAGGTTCAGGGACAGAGACTGGCAGGAAAGCCAGTTAGTGAGAATGACATGGAATATGTATCAACATAGCAAGGAGGCTGAGGAAAGGTTTTTACCCAAGGTAACAGAATATAAAAAAGCCAGGATGAGCCCCATGGTTCACCCAAAGGTGCAAGGAGGCAAAAACCAATGTGCTAGGGAATGGAAGAAATATAGATGGCAAAGGACCCAAGAATAAGGAGACAGTCGTAGAGCCCGAAACGAAATATGCACAGATAAGAAGGGAGGCCCATAAGACAATATGAAAACTAACATAGCAGCGAAAGCCAAATCTGACCCGACCTGTATACCAGCCCACATCAGGAGGCAGACAACAGCTAAGGACCAGGTAATCAGGCTAAGGAAGGAAGGAGGAGAGACAACAAGAAATGACCGTGGGGGGGGGGGGGGGGGGGGGGGGGGGAAGTATGTGAGGAACTCGACAAGAGAAATCAAAGTGTCAGAGTGGAGACAGAAGGGCCCAGAAAGATGGAAGGATGGGGCAACACCACCAAGTGCAGACACAGTGCCACAACCGAGGAAAAAATAAGTGAAGAGGCGTCTGAGTGAGCTAGATACCTCAAAGGCAATGGGGCCAGATAATCTCACCCCATTGTCCTGAAAGGGACCAGAGGCGCTATTTGTACCCCTAACAACAATATTCAGTACTCTATCGAACAAAGAGATTGCCGAGGCATGGAAGACAGGTAAAATGTAATCCAATCTTTAAAAAAGGAGACAGAACATGAAGCATTAAACTACAGACCATGTCCACTGACATGTATAGTATGCAAAATCATGGAGAAGATTAAACAGGAGAAGAAGTGGTGGAACACCTAGAAAGGAACGATCTCATCAACAGCAGCCAACATGGTTTTCAGAGACGTGAAAATCCTGTGTCACAAACCTACTGGGTTTTTCTATGACATGTTGACCAGCATAAGACAAGAGAGAGAGGGTTGGGTGGATTGCATTTTCTTGGACTGTTGCAAGAAGGCGTTTGACACGTTCCACACAAAGATTGGAGCACAAACTGGAGGACCAAGCCAGGAAAACAGGGAAGGCACTACAATGGATCAGGGAATCTTTCAGGAAGTATCAGCAGCGAGTCATGGTAACGTGCGAGTTGTCAGAGATGGCACTCTGTGACCAGCGGGGTCCCGCAGTGGTCATCCTAGGACACAGTGCTGTTTCTGTATTTGTGAACGACAATGAACGGAAGGAATAACTCTGGGGTGTCCCCTGTTTGCAGATGACGTGAAGTTGATGAGAAGAATTCACTCGATCGAAGACCAGGGCAGAAATACAAAGGGATCTGGACAGGCTGCCAGACCTGGTCCAGCAATTGGCACCTTTCCTGAGTTTCAAATCCATCCCACCCAGTGCAAAGTCATGAAGATTGGGGAATGGCAAAGCAAGGCCCGCAAACGGAGTACATCTAGGGGTCAGAGACTACAAACTCACTCAAGGAAAAGATTTGGGTGAGTTATAACACCA
>NC_069400.1:83652495-83669995 GCF_026875155.1 Cherax quadricarinatus | reverse complement strand
CCAGTGCAATCAGGCTGAGAAAGGGAGGAGGGGAGTTCACAAGAAACGGCCTAGAATAAGTAAGTTTATTCAGGAATACACAAATACAGTTCCATAGATTATCATACATAGCAGCATATGTGTAGAGAAACTAGGATAACCCAAAAAAGTCAGAGTGACTTATTTCCATTGGGATCCTTTTACCTTTTTATTATAATATAAAGGTAATATCTTATTATTATTCTATAATGAAGATAACATCTTATTATCATACTAGAAAAACTATGTACTACTCGAGGGTCATTAAGACTATCTACAATACGAGGGTCATTACTAGGAATAAGGTAAAATTACACGTGTGTTTGCTAAAAAGTAAAAAATCATTCCCCTCCTTTTCTGTAGCTACATTCATCAGACACCTTTCGGCTCTCTTCTTGAACAGGTTCATGCTATGACTGGCTTTGACTTGTACGGGCAGTCTGTTCCATTCCTTTATTGCTGTACAATAAAAGGTATTTGAAGCCTCGCCAGTGACTGTGGGTACTACAAAGTTGTGCTCTCTCCCCCAAGTACTATGATTGCTTTGGTTCCCAGCCTTGACAAAATTGGCAACAAGACATTCTGGACACTGTTAGCAATTTTATAAACATGATTTAACTTCAGTTGTTTTACTCTGTCTTCAACATTCATCATATCCAACTGCTGTAATTCATTCTGGCCTACATGCTTTCTTGGACCTAGGCCCAGGATGAATCATACTATTTTGTTCTGGGTGATTTGCAGTCTATCTTTCAGATTTTTTGTCAACTCAGAGTACCATGAAGAGCAATCGTAATCCATATGACACTGTATAAGAGTTAGACATAGGGTCCGGCGAGCCTCAGTAGGTAGACACTGTGCTTGTCTATACAGGAACTTCAGTCTGGTATTCGCTTTCTTTACTGCACTGTTCCCTATCAATTCTCCTGACATGCATGGGTAAAAGGGACTTCCCATATATTTTACTGAGGAAACCGAAGTGATGGGCTCCCCATTACACTGGACATTAAAATTATTTACCCTTCTCAGTTTATGTTTCGTGCCAAAGAGAATAGCTTCAGTTTTCCAGAGGTGTAATGATAGTTTGTTGTCTACTAACCATTTGCTGCAGGACTCCAATTCCAGTGTTAATTCATTAGCTATATATTGTGGGTCTTTACCCGACACTAACAGAACACTGTCATCTGCATACAGTAGGAGTTTGCACTTGACAGTGATAGGCATGTCATTAATATAGCATAAAAATAATAAGGGACCCAGAATACAACTTTTGGGAACTCCACATGCTATCGTCAGGGGCTCTGATTCCGTTTAGTTGATTTTGACAATTTATCTCCTGCTGCTAAGAAAGGACTTAAACCAGTCTACAGAAACTATACCGATAGCTTGAGGTTTCTTACAAAATATATTGTGGTTGACAGTATCGAAGGCCTTTTGCAGGTCTAAGGTTACCATACCTATGAGGTTCCCCTTTGACATTTCAGTTCTCAAGTAATCCATCAGATTAATTAGGGAGGTGTCGGTTGAGCAAGATCTTCTAAAGCCTGATTGATAGCTATGGAGAATGTTGTTGTCATTAAGGTACTTAACTACTTGACAGTACACAGCCCTCCCTAGAATTTTGGATATTATACTGAGTATACTAACAGGCCTATAATTGCTTATATCAGACCTACTATTTATTTTGAAGATAGGAGTAACTCTGGCCTTCTTGAACCCCTCCCGTACGGTATTAGTGGTGATGGACAAATTTATTATGTGAGCAATAGGGATTGACAGTTCAGAAGCACCATCTTTTAGGAACTTAGACGGGATCAAACCGTACTACGGACGGGGATAGAACCAGCGATCAGAGAGTCTCAAAACTCCAGACCGTCGCGTTAGCCACTGGACCAGCTAGCCACAATAAGATTCGTCCAACTAGGTATATTTCTACACCATAGGAAGGTTAGCATAGGCACCACTGTGACCACAAATGACTACAATCGTGTCATTACGATTTCGTGAGTCATGTTGACGGCTTTGAAGGGACTGGAGCTAGAGTTCGTCACGGCCATGCTAGCTGGAGATTCATCTGTAAAAACTTGCATTTGTGGTCACAGTGGTGCCTATGCTAACCTTCCTATGGTGTAGAAATATACCTAGTTGGACGAATCTTATTGTGGCTAGCTGGTCCAGTGGCTAACGTGACGGTCTGGAGTTTTGAGACTCTCTGATCGCTGGTTCTATCCCCGTCCGTAGAATGGTTTGTTTGCAATCGTGTCATTACGATTTCGTAAGTCATCTTAGACGGGATGTTATCAGGGCCGGTGCTCTTAGTTGGGTTTAACCTGCTTAGTTCTTTTTGAAGAAAGTCATGAGATACACTAATTGACATCTGTTTGGGGTTACCTCTTTATTGGTATAGTATGTTTGAAACTTATCAGAGTCTGTGTTAAAGGTATTTGATGCAGCTGGTAGTTTACTTACTAGTGTTGATGCAACAGATGTGTAGTAGGAATTAAAACAATTTGCCACCTTAGTTGTTTCGTGGCATACCTCATTATCGATAGTGAGTACTATGTTAGACCTATCTACTGGTTCATGGCTATACCCCAACTGTTTTAGTTGTTGCCAGAGCTTTCTGGGGTTATGCTTATACTCCTCAATTTTTGAGCAATAGTGCTTTGCCTTTGCTCCTTTTATAAGTCTCTGCACTCTGTTCCACATCCTTTGGAATTCATTTATTGCTGCAATATCCTGTCTGTTTGCTTTAAATCTTTTTAGCAACTGGTCTCTGAATTTCATATTATCTAATATCTCAGTAGTCATCCAGGGTTCAGTTCTTCGTTTAATCCTAACCTCTTTAACTGGTGCAATATTATCAAGGATAGTAGTGAACATTGTTTTGAATTTTTCCCAGGCATCGTTTACGTCCGTACAACTTGTTATCTCTGTCCAGTCACTATTGTGTAGCCTATTTACCAGTGTTTCTTTACTGTAGTTTCTAGCTGACCTCACTTTTATTGTCTTGCGTAGGCCTATCCTATCCCTAGTGATTTTCCTAGTGCAGTAAATGATGAAATGATCACTAAGGCCTGTGGTAATGACGCCTGACTGACTAATGTTCTCAGCGCGGTTACAAAGTATGTGGTCAGTTAGGGTGGCTGAGAACTGTGTGATCCGGGTTGGTGTATTAATTAGTTGAGTGTAACTTTTAAACCTAGAATTTGCTTATACCTTATGCATAGCCCGTTATTTTGCTGCTGAAAACAGATATTGAAGTCTCCCGGTATTATTGTCTCGCAATTGTTTTCAAGTCCGGACAAGACTGGAAAAGCCTTCTAAGAACTGGTCCTGGGTAGGAGGGCGGTAACTAGTTCCTACGAAGATGGGTTTGGTCTTTGGAAGCAGCACTTCAAACAATAGAATCTCCAGTTTATTGTTATTTAAATCAGGTCTTGCGTTGTAAGCTAAGTCATTTCTAATGTAGGCACATACTCCACCACCTTTTCTGTTCCTATCTAAGCGTTTTATATTGTAACTTTCTATATTGACCTCGTCGTCAGTCACCGTATCATCCAACCAGGATTCTGAGATGGATAAAACTGCCGCCCTAGATCTGTTAGCTAAAATCTTAATCTCTGCTAATTTTGGAAAAAGTGATCTTGCGTTGACATGAATAAAGTGAATACTTGTTTTCATAAAACAATTATAATCATCAGTATATGGTAATGGGTCATTTGTATTAAAATTAGATAAATCAATGTCATCGTTGCTAAAGGGTAACTGTGCCAAAATGCATTTATTACACACAAAATGAATTCTGGCACCATTATTATAATTGTACATACATCCATCATGCACCCACCCCTTACACATTTTACATAAGGTATTTTTTCTGTTCTTGTTTCGTACTTTAGTGCAGTGTATGCATCAGTTTGGTGGTGCTTGTGATAATAAGAATGGCTGTATTGTCTCACATTGACCTATGTATACATTACATATGGAGTTAAGTTTATCATTCCTAGCTACTAGACCGTCATTATCACTGTCACTTATCTGTCTGTTTTGCCTCTGCACAATAGCTTGAGGTCCTGGATTAATTTGGATATCACCACTTAAGAGCGCTACAATAAGAGCTGTGTGCCACTGTTTTTGTTTGGGTATGCGGTGTTGCCATACCTTGCGGCGATAGTGACATTTACGTTTCTGGTAGGATGGCAACTATTGGGCTTTTACTGTCCAGGGTGATATTACTCCGTCTTTTCCAGCCCCCATGACTGATTTCCTTCTTCATGGAATTGCAAGAGAAAGATAAATATAATTATGGCAGCCTGTACCCCCCTAATGCCTGCCATTTTCAATCTACACTCTTTTGCTCATATAAAGCCATATTCATTTCTCTTTTCCAGGCACCTAGCAAACCCTAGTAGCTGCTCTAGCAGTCATCACTGAATTACTAGTAAATTTCCTGGTATCTACTTCAAAACCCTCTTCACTCCTCACTTATCCCTTAACTTCATAAACCCTTTTCACTTATCCCCTTATTTCACTCTCCCCTTCACGCCTCATTTCACAGCCCGGTTTCACCTATTACACTTCTAACTCCTTCCCATTCAGGGAGGACCAGAAAGTTTTAATCAATGGCTTTATCCATCCAATTCCCCTTCAAATCCATTTATTGGGGGTTGTGTCGTATTGTTGACTCCTGACCTGGTCTGCTGTCTCAGCCATTTTTAAAAACACTGAGGGAAGAAAACGCCACCTACAACCTGACTTTCCTTGAGTTTTATAGATAGATTTGGCGTTTTCTCCTATGACTCTCTCACTGTACACTGGTCAGCTGAATATATGTCAGCTACTAAAACATTAACCTTGGCTGTTTAACTATTTACTTCTTTCCCACAATTGGCACTGAGGGACAACCGCCTTATATGATAGTTTCCTTAGAGGTTTGTATTGTGGATTTGACGATGTCTCCTGTGTTTCCCTCTCGTTAACACTGGTACAGGTGATATGAGGCTACTGCCAGTACAGATGAACGTCAGTATAGATGAGAACTTCACTTCGCTAGTTGTACGTCTGGCAGTAGCTGGTGTTTGGATGCCAGTCAGCCATGTTTAAAGGCTCAATTCTTTCCCTCGTTTGGCACTGAAGGAAAAAAGTCCTACAGACCTGTCTTTTCCTTAGTTTTGTTGTTAGATTTTCTGCCATGTTGTCTTCCCGTTGAACACTAGTTCAGTTAATATGGAGGTCAGTCATTTCAATGTAGTGGAAAACGTCTCATGTCTGGTTCACGTCTGGCAGCAGGTCTGGTACTTGAATGCCAGTCCCTCTTTTGTCATATTCAATCCATTTCGTTGTCGTCACCGTCAGTTTTCATGTCACTTGTAATTAGGCCATCACTGGAGTTCGGATAGGCCCAGAGGACGGCAAGATAGAGGAGCAGCCTTGTTGCTGCTTGCTGCCATGGCGAGGCTCAGCATGAGATTTACAGAAGTATTCACAGTGGAGACAGAAAGGACTCTATAAAAACTAACATGTGGGGGTACACCATCAAGTGTTGAACATGATACATACAAACGAGGAGGAGGTGAAGATGCTGCTAAGCAAACTAAATATCTCAAAGGCGATGTGGCCAGATAATATTTCTCCGTGGGTCCTGTGAGAAGAAGCAGAGGTGCTCTGTGTACTACTACCCACAATTTTTATGATATCTACCGAAACAGAGCGACTACCCGAGGTGTGGAAGACAACAAATGTAGTCCCAGTTCTTAAAAAAAGAGATAGACACGCAACACTAAAATACAGACCAGTGTCACTGACATGTATAGTATGCAAAGTTATGGAAAAGATAATCAGAAGAGTGGTGGAGCACAAGCAGCACAGATTCTGAGGCGGGAAATCCTGTGTCACAAACCTACTGGAGTTCCGTGACAAGGTGACAGCAGTAAGACAAGAGAGAGAGGGGAGGGTAGACTGATCTTTTCTTGGACTGTAAGAAGGTTTTGACAGAGTTACACATAAGAGATTAGTGCAAAAGCTGGAGGTCCAGGCAGGTGTATTAGCATATGCACTGCAATGGAGTAGAGAATTCCTGACGGGAAGGGATCAGTGAGTCATGGTACGTAATGAGGTATCAGATTGGGCGCCTGTGACGAGAGAGTTTCCATAGGGATCAGTCCTATGACCGGTGCTGTTTCTGGTATATGTGAATGACATGACAGAGGGAATACTCAGCAGTGTCCCTGTTGGCAGACCATGTGAAGTTAAAGACAGCTAAGGGTCTATTGGTTATCCCCGGACACTTATTGTGTTGTCTCTCAATGTACTAGTTGCACCCCTGCTTTTCAATGGGGGAATGTTGCATCTACTGCCGAATCTTTTGCATTCATTGGGAGTGATTTTTCGTGTGCAGGTTCAGTACCAATCTCTCCACGACCTTCCAAATGTATATTATCATGCATCTCTCTCGCATGTATTCCAGGGAATACAGATCAAGGACCTTCAACCGTTCCCAGTAATTTAGGTGCCTTATCGTGCTTATATGTCCTGTGAAAGTTCTTTGTACACTCTCCAGGTCTGCAATGTAGCCAGTTTTGAAGGGAGCCTTTAGTGTACAGCAGTATTCCAGCCTAGAGAGCACAAGCGATTTGATGAGAATCATCATGGGCTTGCGTCCCTAGTTTTGAAGGTTCTCATTATCCATCCTACCATTTTCCTAGCAGATAAGGTAGATACATTGTAGTGGTCTTTCAAGGCGAGGTCCTCTGACTTTATCACTCCCAGGTCCTTCACATTAATTTTTCACTCTATTATGTGGTTAGAATTTGTCGTATACCCTGATACATTTTTAATTTCCTCAAGTTTCCCATATCTGAGTAGTTGAAATTTCTCCTCGTTGAACTTCATATTGTTTTGAGTGGTCCATTCGAAGATTTTGTTGATGTCCACTTGCAGTCTTGCGGTGTCTTCGATGGAGGTCACTGCCATGGTGATCCGGGTGTCATCCGCAAAGGAAGACTCGGAGATATGGCTTACATCTCTGTCTATGCCAGAAATGAGGATGAGGAATAGAATGGGAGCGAGTACTGTGCCTAGTGGAACAGAGCTTTTTACCATGGATGCCTGGGACTTTACTTTGCTTACTATTACTCTTTGTGTTCTATTTGTCAGGAAGTTATAGATCCATCTGCCAACTTTTTCTGTTATTCCTTTATCACGCATTTTGTGTGCTATTACACCATGGTCACGCTTGTCGAAAGCTTTTGCAAAGTCTGTGTATACTACATCTGTATTTTGTTTATCCTCTACAGCATCCAGGACCTTATCATAGTGGTCTAGTAGCCGGGACAGGCAGGAGCTACCTGCTCTAAACCCGTGTTGCCCTGGGTTGTGTAATTGATGGGTATCTAGGTGGTTGGCGATCTTGCTTCTTGGAACCCTCTCAAAGAATTTTATGATATGGGATGTTAGTGCTATCGGTCTGTAGTTCTTTGCAATTGTTTTACTGCAACCTTTGTGGAGTGGGGTTGTGTCTGTTGTTTTTAGTGTGAGTGAGATGACCCCTGTGTCCATGCTCCCTCTCCATAAAATGCTGAAGGCACGCGATAGGGGCTTCTTGCAGTTCATAATAAACACGGGGTTCCATGAGTCTGGGCCTGGGGCAGAGTGCATGTGTCATTTATTGCCTCTTCAAAGTCTTGTGGAGTTAGGATATCATCTGAGATTTTTGAGATGACCAACTTTTGGGTTTCGTCCATAAAGAATTCAGTTGGATTGTCGACCCTTAGTCTGGGCAGCGGTTCCCTGAACACTGAGTCATATTGGGACTTTAGTATCTTACTTATTTCTTGACTGTCATCTGTGTATGTCCCATCCCGCCTAAGCAGGGGCCCAATACTGGATGTTGTTTTTCCCTTAGATTTCGAATAAGAGATGAAGTATTTTTTTTTTTCAATTTCCTTTATGGCTTTTAGTTCTTCCTGTGATTCTTGTCTCCTGTAAGATTCCTTCAGCTTAAGTTCGATATTTGCAATTTCATTGACTAGTGCTTCCCTTCGCATTTCCGATATATTGGTCCCACTCAGCAGCTCTGTGGCTCTTCGCCTTCGTTTGTATAGGGAGTATCTTTCTAGTGTACATCTTCTCTTTCTTTTTCTTAATAGAATGTGTCTTGAGCAGATCTCAAGAAAGACAGAATTTACTGTCTTTTTTTTCAAGGCAATTGTTCGGATCCGTTTTCTTTAGGATATCTTCCCAGCTTGTTTCATTTAGGACATGGTTTACTTGATCCCATTGTATGTTTTTGTTATTGAAATTGAATTTTGTGAAGAGACCTTCATGACTGCTCACATTTTGCTGGTCAGAAGCCCTGTGCATAAATGTGTGTACCTCTATTATGTTGTGGTCTGAGTGTATTATCTTTGAGTGTATTATCTTTCTTTGCAGTTATATTACGTATCAGATCGTCGTTGTTAGTGAAGATGAGGTCCAGAATATTTTCTAGTTTGCTGGTTTAAGGTGAATTTCGTGCAGAGGTTTAATAGCTCGTGTGTGTGTGAATTTTCATCTGAGCTGCCTCCTGGGATGATCTCTGCTAAAACATTGTTTGCTATACTCCACCATTTTAAGTGTCTGAAGTTGAAATCACCTAGTAGTAAGATGTTTGGGGCAGGAGTTGGGAGATTTTCTAGACAGTGGTCAATTTTCACAAGCTGCTCCTGGAATTGCTGGGAAGTTGCATCTGGAGGCTTGTATACTACCACAATGACAAGGTTTTGGTTTTCAGTCTTTACCGCCAAAACTTCAACTACATTATTTGAGGTGTTTAACAGTTCTGTGTAAATGTGCGACTCTGTGACATACAAGCAAACCCCTTCCCAGGGATTATAACCTGGGATCCATATTTCGTTGTCATAATGATCCTTTATGTGGGTCTCTGTGAATGCTGCAAACATTGCATTTGCCTCCGTGAGCAGTCCCTTGATGTAAGGAATTTTGTTGCTTTTTGACGACTTTAGACCCTGTATGTTTGCATAGACAAATGTCGTTATATTGGTGGAATTTAGGGGGGTTTTATTTGTTGGCTCTAATATCTCTTGTTCTGGAGGAGAGACCAATGTCCGTTCCTCTGCTCCAGAAGTGTTTTCAGCTCGTGTATGATTATTGTCATTTCTTGCCAGTCTGTTTTCCCTCCTGGCCCTAAAAGACCTCTGTCCCTGGAGAGGTTATGGTTCCTCTCTTTTGTTTCCCATAGTCTGGCTGGTCTGTGTCTTCTAGTCCCCTTTAGGTGATGTGCATGACAGTATGCATTGTAGCATTTTCTTTAATGGATTGATGAGTGACACATTTCTGGGTGAAATAAGTTACAGGAGGAAAGTCTGCACTCTCCTGTTGTCATGTGGGTGCGGCATTTTTTGGGATGGTCAAAGGTGCATGTCCCACCTGCTTTACCAGATATACAATGCCTGCAGATACCCAAGGATATCCATGCAGATACCCATAGGAGAGCAGTAGTGCTGCCCCAGAGTGGGTCTGAAATATATCCACAGGTGCAACCATGGCATTAGTACAAATGTCTTTTTTGAACTTCTGGACATCAGTGACCCAAAGTCTGACTCTTACATTGGGAATGTTGCCCAGTTAAGGTAAGATTGTTCCAGATAATATGCTGGAAAAAAGAACTTTCCTAAGTGTCCTACATTCCTACTTCGGCTGACCTATGAAGTTTAGCCCCTAAGACAGCCTACCCTGGAGGGAGTGAGGAGGAGAGGGCCCAAGGGAAAGATTGGCCAGATTTTAATGTACTGCACGGGGTACTGGATGGTCACTTGCCTTGTTTTAAATAACCTGAGGCGAAGTTGCCGACAAAGAAGACAGGAAAGGTAGAAGGACAGCAGAGTGAAGTGTGTGTTTGTGGTTAGGCCAGTGTAGTGGCTAGGGTATTGTGAGGGGTAGATGAGGTGGTGGAGAGGTGAGGAAGTGATGGGAAGAGGGGAAAACCAGCAAGCTAGTCACCGCCTTACCGTTTTGATGGGATAAGAGCATAAGAACATAAGAATGGAGGAACACTGCAGAAGGCCTACTGACCCATACAAGGCAGGTCCTTATCAAAATAACCTCTACCCAAAGCTACCCAAGAATTTACTCCACTACCCAATGACACAAATCAAACCCAACCCCTCCCATTCATATTTCTCCAATCTCTTTATGAAGCTGCCCAAAGCCCTAGCCTCTATCACCCTACTGGGAAGATTGTTCCACGCATCCACAACTCTGTTAGAAAACCAGTACTTACCTATGTCCTTTCTAAATCTAAATTTATCCAACTTAGTCTAAATTTATCCAACTTATCTAAATTTATCCAAGTGGCTCAAAGTGACAGTAAACCAAGTTTCCTTTCAGCTCTGAACAACTCAGGATAACCCAAGAAAATGTAACTTTGGGTATTAGTGCTCAGACTGGAAATACCGACGTCCTCTCGCTGAGCCGTCCACTTGCAGAATTGAATAGGAATCGGAATCGGGAATGACCGCAGACAAAGTACAGTTTAGGGGCCCAAAGACTATAAACCTCACTCTAGGAATAGGATCTTGGGGTGAATATAATACCGAGCATTTCCCCTGAGGCGAAATTCAACCAAGCCCAAGGATTGTCTTGTTCTCCAAGCGACACTCAAAAATACGAAAGATGAGCTTGATTTACATACTCTGTTTTTTTCTTTGTTTTTGCAAAGAGTATTCTCCACAAATGTGACAAAATGCATTTGGAATGTTTATACAGGATCTTCGTGAAGAACTCATGTTTCTCTGGAAAAATAACAAAATAAAAGTTACAATATTGTCACGTGGTCATTATTGACGCAGCCCCTTTCGTTAAATATTAAATCATTTAAAAATAAAGTTTTAATCATCATTTAAACTATCTGTATATATAAATTATCTCCGCGTATACATATTCACGCGTTATGGCTAAGTTCCCTGTTAACTGAGGGTAGGTATGCAATGTTTCACGAACTAGAGCCAATCCGTAAAACCTACTGACATTTTCGAATTCAACAACACCAAAATACCCTAAACGCGTTCAGTTATCTTAGGCAGCGATTTTTGTTGTTGTTGTTGTTGTTGTTGTTGTTGTTCACGATATATAAAGAGAACGAAGAATATATTCGCGTATTGCAATACCGAGTCATCAGAGGCCCACTTTGAAAATGAACAACAACAAGAACGAATATTCTCGGCTGGTATCGTCCTTTCAAGACGCTGAGATGGATATTAATTGAATACAGAAAGTAAAGTTAAGAGACGTAGCTTCTACATGCACAAGGGTGGGTTTACATTGTACGTTTGGGAAGTATGGTGATATACATGATGTATGGCAGTGTCAGCGATGCCAAGGTTTACAGGATGGGACAGGTGTGATTAAAATGGTTTTACGATATTCAATACCGTCTCACGCTCATGTGCACAGTTTTGTATGCACGTATGAGTAACATGCGGGCCAGCAGAAGACATCCCGTATATGTGCTAGTGGAGCATTTTGCGAACGAGTGTCCTAAACGTAATACTCAAAAAAAAAAAAAAAAAAAAACTTGGACATCATTCACGGAGATCATTCACGGAGTAATCCGTGGGATCTAAACAACACTAGAGTCCACAATGAAGGCGTGGCGACGTGTGTAAGTACACCTGCCAGAAAATAATAATGATGATCAGACAGTTCGAAGAATGCAGAGTTTGATGGAGAGTTTATCTACAGTGCACAAGAATGATCCTGTGAAGGAGTATGAAGACATGATGGTCGGAAATAATAATGTTAATGATCGTAAAATATGAAAGTTAATATTTGCACAGAGCGACAAGAAAAAGCAAAATATACACTGCAAATGGAAATTTTAGAGCAAAATACCTATCAGGAATTTTTATTCTAGTGAAGACCCTTGGACAACAAATGGCGACAGAGAAAAGTAGCGGCGAAGAAGATCCTTACTGTAGAAGGAGCAGGACAGAGGTGACAGTATTACGTGAAAGTCAAATCGTCATTGAATAGATAAAATCAGTGCAACACTTTGATAATGTGCTTGACTTGACCGGTGATCAAAAACGGACCACTACCCTTCAAGTGCCGGCAGCAGCGATACAAGAAGTAGTTCAGGCTGAAGGAGTCGTAGCAACGAGTGAGAATGTCACAGCTCTTCATCAACAATCTTCTAGAACGACAGGTAAAAACACAACTTTTTTTAATTAGAAAGTATCATTCCTACTTAATCTAGGTGTAGGAGACAAGGTAAAAGCGATTGAACAAAAGCTAAAGAAAGATAGAAAACGGGAAAAATCACAGGAAAAATGGCAATAAATATTGCTGGTTACAAAGTAAAAGAACTTAATTCAGCATCTAAGAAACATTGGTGTTTCAGTTTCTTACGTAAATATTATCTTAGCATAACATTAGCTCAGGAACATAACGTAAAAAATATAAGTGGCCTTAATATAGCAGGATATAGAGTACATCGTGTCCTTTATATTTGTATTACAGGCGGTGTTGTTATATTCGTTAAGGAGACTTGTCCGCTCGTGGTATACAGTGTAAAGTGTGAGACTGAGCGTAGGATAGTACGCGTAAATGGGAAATGGGATGATCATCCTATTGCGATAGTTTATGTGTATACTCTAGCTACCAGGAATATAAGTGTTGTGCCTAAATATGCCGAACTTGCTAAATTGGGCCGAATTCCCTTAAAAATTTGACTTTTTCAAAAAATTCTTTTACACAATGATCTATAATTTTTCCATTGATAATGATATATAGATTACTATTTCTGAGCAAAAACTATCTTAAAAACTTCACCCAAATATATATCATATATCATAGGTCAATTTAAATTATTAATTGTTACTTAAAATAAATTATATATATTTTTTATTTTCCTCAGATTGATTTTTGCAGATTTATAGCAAAAACTAATTTTTGTTCTCCTTGTTTGGCAGAAAACATTCTTGCCGAATATGTCAAACTCGCCTATTCGGCTTAATCGGCACGCCATAAGGATGCATTTTTCAGGGATATTATGCGATTTATTTACGTTACCTCCCTGAAGTATGTATTTTGGGTGCTGACTGGAATTGTTCGGTATGTATGTGAGACGCAGGAGTATTGGCAGTGGTTTGTTTCATATGTATTAGGAAGTTTGCTGAGTGACGTTGATGTACACGATTGTTGTGGTATACATGAATTAAGCAGGAATTATACATATTTCAGTGTAGGGTACGTGGAACGTTCAGATCTGGTATATGTGTCTAAGGAAATTGAGGTTTCAAATGAAACGGAATTGAATGGAATATTTTCGGATCACTTTGGAGTATTTGTTGAATTAAAATAGGCAGCTGTTGTCAGTGTGCACAGGTTATATTGGAAAATGAATCTGACTGTTGTAAGTATAAAGAGTGGTGTCCGTGTTATGGGTAGTAATGAATTTGGTGATTTTATAACCTGGTGGAAGACGGTTGCGAATACACACTTAAGACTGATGTATAAAAATTTAACAAGGGAATGGCATTAGATGAACGAGGGGTTGTTAAGGTATTATGAGGCTTTGTTAATACACCTGCGAAAAAAAGATAGGTAATGGAGTGAAAAAAGTTTCCCCCAAAAAATGACGAAATAAAAAATTTAAACGAATATATTTAACTTTTATTTTGGGCTAGGGGCCTAAAAAACAAGCCCACAACGAAATCCGAAGGATTTAAGTTGTAGATGGGGAAAGTAACCCAGATAAGTAAAAGATAGTAAACCCCCAACAACACGGATGCCACCCAACATTTATATGGAAAAAAATGGTAGCAAACAGAAGAAAAGCATCACCCAACACGGGGGGAAAAGTCGAACCCTACGGGTTTATTATCATTAGTTTATGGGGACTATAAAGGATTTGGGGGGGAAAGGTTTCCGTACAAGAAAATTATTTGCTGCAGTAAAAAAAGTTGGAAAAGGATCGACGAATACATAATAAAATTTTTTAAGCTTTCATTTTTTGACTTACTGAAGTTTTTTTTAGTGCACATGTTTTTAAATTTAAATTTTTGGGGAAAAGAGAGATTAAATAGAATGCAATAAAACCCGGGCGTCGTGGGAGTCGTACAAAAGGGGCCCTTTTTATTATCGAGTGATTACCTTCCCTTTTTTGGGGATAATGAGGGAATCGAAAAAATGTTATGTACTAAAAATGCAGAGGGGAATTAAACATCCCGGGTTTAACAAGGGCAATATTAAGCCAGGCCGAAAAGTGAGTGTTTTGGGAAAAACTGTTTAAAATTATACAATAAGGGCACTGGAAAAAAATTAAATTTAAAGGGGGCTTTTGGTTTTGTATAATATACCCATTCCTTTGAAATTTAAATGGGGAAAGGGGGGTGAACTGTGAAAGCATGAATTAAGGGGTCTATCAAAGTTCCATATCCCCCTGATTTTCTTGCAGTTTTTACAAAAACCCTTTTATAGGGGAGTTGGGGAACGAGTGATAAATGGTCTACCCAAGAAGGGAGGGGAATGGGGTCCACCCAAGGTTTGGGATTTTAAAAAAAATAATAAAAAAAAATAAGGGATTTGGGTTTTTTTTGGGGGCATAAGAAAATGAATGTAACCCCATACATGGTTTTGGTACAGTAAAAAAAAAAATTTGGGGAAATTTAAAGGGGTCAGGATTAACTTGTTGAAAAAAGCGTTAATGTGTTAATTCTGTTGGAATGTTTTTTGGGATAAAAAATACAAATCAGCTATATTTTTAATATGGTTTTTATTTTTTTTTTTTGTAAAAATTTAAAGAATGTTTTCCCAAAAAAGCCCTTATGTTACTGGTGAAAGATGATGGTACTTGTTTGATAGATATAGGCAGAAAATCTTTGTGTGTGTATTCGCATAATTTAATTAAGCATGTCGGCATGTTTCACTACAATGGATTAACAAGAATATATAAAGGTATTATTGCTGATTTGTGTTCTAAGAAATATCATTAACACAGTGTGTATTAAGAAACAGACTGTGTGTGCCAGATGTGGTTCGCATTACTGGTAAAATATTGTATAAGTTTAGTGTCCATGAAAATTTGTATCCATTATATGGATGGGATCGAATATAGTTAATAATAACTAAAATGAAAATTGAATATAAGCAACGAGTTTTTGTATAAATGTATACATGGTATCTAATCACTTCATTCTTCTCATGCATAAAGTGACTAGAGAGGGAGCGTGCCAAAGATATGTATTATTATGTACAGCTTTACATGAGATTTATTTTTCTAATTGGCATGCTGTAGTAAGAATATGGATGAAGAATGTATTGTCACACGTCACAGTAAGAGAAGAACAGTTATTACCTGCAATAAGTTTTTTCTGGTAATAGATTATGTATGTTTGATGTGAAGTAATCATGATAACATTGTTATTCAGGGGCTCATAATTAAGACATTGGCAGGCAAAATGTAAAGAACAAAAGCTTAAATCAACAATAGTATGGACGAAAGTTTACACTAAAGTTTACTCTTCGTTATGAGGAATTTAATACAAGAACTGATTGTATTATATTATGAACAATGAAGGTGGTAATAGATTCTTACGTGATGTAACATGAATCATTCATACATGTGTTGATCAACATGTGTGTGTATACATTTATACGTATATAAATGTAAGGGCATGTAGACACATTCATCGTATACATTTATGTGAATTTTTATAATAAAAAAATATGGTAACGTTGAGGGAAATAATTAACAAATAAAAAAGTTCTGGAATATATTTCAAATGTCAGTTTAAATATATTCCATATTGCCTAAATTCAGTTATATATAGAATAGGCTAAGTTAAATTGCGCTTGTTATTAAAAGGTTAGGAAAGTTTTCAGTTTGCAAGAACTCATTTAAAATTAACTCCTTACAAAAATTTGATCTTTTTCGTTTAAAATTATTAATTTTTTCGTTAACATTAATGAAAAAAAATATATCTTTAAACGAATAAGATCAAATTTTTGAAAGGAGTTAATTTTAAATGAGTTCTTGCTAATTGACTAATTTTGTCAATTCGGCACGATATATTTATAAAAAAATAAATAAATAAATAAATAAATAAATATATAAATATATATATATTTTATATAATATATATATATATATAATATTAAAATATATATATAATATATAATATTATATATATAATATATATATATATTTATATATATATATGTCGTGCCGAATATGTAAAACCGGAATTAGCAAGAACTCATTTAAAATTAAGTCCTTTCTAAAATTTTCTCTTATACGTTTAAAGATATATTTTTTTCATTAATGTTACCGTAAAAATTTTTAATTTTGCAACAAAAGAATCTTAGAAAACTTACCTAACCTTATTATAACAAGAACAATTTATTTTAGCCTAACCCAACTAAATATATTTTAGATTTGTTTACAGTAATTTAAGACTAAACAAACACAGTGAAATATATTTTTTTCATTAGGTTCAGAATGATTTTGGAGAAATTATTGCATACACAAATTTCCACTTGTCCCATATGGCAAGATGAGCGTTGCTATTTAAGCCAAGATCGCAAGTTCTGCCTATTCGGCATATATATATATATATATATGATATATATTATATATATATATATATATATATTATATATATATATATATATATATATATATATATATATATATATATATATATAATATATATATATATATATATATATATATATATATATATATATAAAATATATATATATAAATATATTATATAATAATATAAAATATATATATATATATATATATATATATATATATATATATACATATATATATATGTATATATATGTATATGCATATAAATATGAAAGTATAGTAGTACCAACACTCTTATATGAGTGTGAAGCTTGGGCTGTAAATGCAGCAGCGAGGAGGCGGTTAGAGGCAGTGGAAATGCCCTGTCTAAGGGCAATGTGTGGTGTAAATATTATGCAGAAAATTCGGAGTGTGGAAATTCGGAGAAGGTGTGGAGTTAATAAAAGTATTAGTCAGAGGGCTAAAGAGGGGTTATTGAGGTGGTTTGGTCATTTAGAGAGAATGCATCAAAGTAGAATGACATGGAGAGCGTATAAATCTGTAGGGAAAGGAAGGCGGGGTAGGAGTCGTCCTCGAAAAGGTTGGAGGGAGAGGGTAAAGGAGGTTTTTTGGGCGAAGGGCTTGGACTTGCAGCAAGCGTGCGTGAGCATGTTAAATAGGAGTGAATGGAGGCAAATGGTATTTGGGACCTGACGAGCTGTCGGAGTGTGAGCAGGGTAATATTTAGTGAAGGGATTCAGGGAAACCTATTATTTTCATATAGCCGGACTTGAGTCCTGGAAATGGTAAGTACAATGCCTGCACTGTAAAGGAGGGGTTTGGGATACTGGCAGTTTCGAGGGGTATGTTGTGTAAACTTTATATGTATATGCTTCTAAAGGT
>NC_069400.1:83632033-83651995 GCF_026875155.1 Cherax quadricarinatus | reverse complement strand
ATTTTAATTTTTACTAATATAAAACCTTAGGATATCGACTTCCCTCGTGTTGCTGATGCTCATCGTCTGTCGCTACCATTTTTATCCATATACATGTTGATGGCATCCGTGTTGTTGAGTTCACTATCTTTTACTTATCTGCTTACTTCCCTATCTACAACTTACATCCTTCGGATTCTACGTTGCTGTCTTGTTATTTATGGCCCCTAGCAATATACAGTAACAATATTCGTTAATTTCTCTATTTCGTCATTTAGTGCATCATGTTTCACTCCATTACCTATCTTTTTTTCGCAGGTGTATTAACAAAGCCTCATAATACCTTAACAACCCCTCGTTCATCTAATGCCATTCCCTTCTTAAATTTTTATACATCAGTCTTAAGTGTGTATTCGAAACCGTCTTCCACCAGGTTATAAAATCACCAAATTCATTACTACCCATAACACGGACACCACTCTTTATACTTACAACAGTCAGATTCATTTTCCAATATAACCTGTGCACACTGACAACAGCTGCCTATTTTAATTAAACAAATACTCCAAAGTGATCCGAAAATATTCCATTCAATTCCGTTTCATTTGAAACTTCAATTTCCTTAGACACATATACCAGATCTAAACTTTCCACGTCCCCTACACTGAAATATGTATAATTCCTGCTTAAATCATGTATACCACAACAATCGTGTACATCAACATCACTCAGCAAACTTCCAAATACATATGAAACAAACCACTCCCCCAAATTTATCCTGCGTCTCACATACATACCGAACAATTCCAGTCAGCACCCAAAATACATACTTCAGGAGGTAACGTAAATAAATCGCAAAATATCCCTGAAAAATCCCATCCTTATGGCGTGCCGATTAAGCCGAATAGGCATTTTTGACATATTGGCAAGAATGTTTTCTGCCAAAAAGGAGAACAAAAATTAGTTTTTGCTATAAATCTGCAAAAATCAATTGAGGAAAATAAAAAATATATATAATTTATTTTAAGTAACAATTAATAATTTAAATTGACCTATGATATATGATATATATTTGGGTGAAGTTTTTAAGATAGTTTTTGCTCAGAAATAGTAATCTATATATCATTATCAATGGAAAAAATTATAGATCATTGTGTAAAAGAATTTTTTGAAAAAGTCAAATTTTTAAGGGAAATTTGGCCCAATTTAGCAAGTTCGGCATATTTAGGCACAAAAACTTATATTCCTGGTAGCTAGAGTATACACATAAAAATATCGCAATAGGATGATCATCCCATTTCCCCTTTACGGGGTACTATCCTACGCTCAGTCTCACACTTTACACTGTATACCACGAGCGGACAAGTCTCCTTAACGAATATAACAACACCGCCTGTAATACAAAAATAAAGGACACGATGTACTCTATATCTGCTATATTAAGGCCACTTATATTTTTTACGTTATGTTCCTGAGCTAATGTTATGCTAAGATAATATTTACGTAAGAAACTGCAACCCAATGTTCTTAGATGCTGAATTAAGTTCTTTTACTTTGTAACCAGCAATATTTATTGCCATTTTTTCCTGTGATTTTTCCCGTTTTCTATCTTTCTTTAGCTTTTGTTCAATCGCTTTTACCCTTTTCTCCTACACCTAAAATTAAGTAGGAATGATACTTTCTAATTAAAAAAAGTTGTGTTTTTACCTGTCGTTCTAGAAGATTGTTGATGAAGAGCTGTGACATTCTCACTCGTTGCTACGACTCCTTCAGCCTGAACTACTTCTTGTATCGCGGCTGCCGGCACTTGAAGGGTAGTGGTCCGTTTTTGATCACCGGTCAAGTCAAGCACATTATCAAAGTGTTGCACTGATTTTATCTATTCAATGACGATTTGACTTTCACGTAATACTGTCACCTTTTGTCCTGCCCCTTTCTACAGAAGGATCTTCTTCGCTGCTACTTTTCTCTGTCGCATTTGTTGTCCAAGGGTCTTCACTAGAATAAAAATTCCTGATAGGTATTTTTTTCTTAAAATTTCCATTTGCAGTGTATATTTTGCTTTTTCTTGTCGCTCTGTGCAAATATTAACTTTCATATTTTACGATCATTTTAAAATTATTATTTCCGACCATCATGTCTTCATACTCCTTCACAGGATCATTCTTGTGCTCTGTAGATAAACTCTCCCTCAAATCTGCATTCTTCGAACTGTTGATCATCATTTTTATTTTCTGGCAGGTGTACTTCACACGTCGCCACGCCTTCATTGTTTGGACTCTAGTGTTGTTTAGATCCCAGGATTATCCGTGAATGATCTCCGTGAATGATGTCCAAGTTTTTTTTTTTTTTTTTTTTTTGAGTATTACGTTTAGGACACTCGTTCGAAAAATGCTCCACTAGCACATATACGGGATGTCTCTGCTGGCCCGCTTTGTTACTCATACGTGCATACAAAACTGTGCACATGAGCGTGAGACGGTATTGAATATCGTAAAACCATTTTAATCACCCTTTTCCCATCCTGAAAAACTTGGCACGCTGACACTGCCATACATCATGTATATCACCATACTTTCCCAAAACGTACAATGTAAACCACCCTTGTGCTTTGTAGAAGCTACGTCTCTTAACTTTACTTTCTGTATTCAATTAATATCCATCTCAGCTTTCTTGAAAGGACGATACCAGCCGAGAATATTCGTTCTTGTTGTTGTTCATTTTCGTGAACAACAACAACAACAACAGCAACAACAACAACAACAACAACAACAACAACAACAACAACAACAACAACAACAACAACAACAACAACAACAACAACAACAAAAATCGCTGCCTAAGATAACTGAACGCGTTTAGGGTATTTTGGTGTTGTTGAATTCAAAAAATGTCAGTAGGTTTTACGGATTGGCTCTAGTTCGTGAAATATTGCATACCTACCCTCAGTTAACAGGGAACTTAGCCATAACGCGTGAATATGTATACGCGGAGATAATTTATATATACAGATAGTTTAAATGATGATTAAAACTTTATTTTTAAATGATTTAATATTTAACGAAAGGGGCTGCGTCAATAATGACCACGTGACAATATTGTAACTTTTATTTTGTTATTTTTTTCCCGAGAAACATGAGTTCTTTACGAAGATCCTGTATAAACATTCCAAATGCATTTGTCACATTTGTGGAGAATACTCTTTGCAAAAACAAAGAAAAAAACAGAGTATGTAAAACAAGCTCATCTTTCGTTTTTTTTGAGTGTCGCCCTTTGGGGAACAAGACAATCCTTGGGCTTGGTTTTAATTTCGCCTCAGGGGAAACGCTCGGTATTTTATTCACCCCAAGATCCTATTCCAAAAGTGAGGTTTATAGTCTTTGGGCCCCCAAACTGACTTTGTCTGGGGTCATTCCCGATTCGATTCCTATTCAATTCTGCAAGTGGACGGCTTTAGCGAGAGGACGTCGGTATTTCCAGTCTGAGCACTAATACCCAAAGTTACATTTTCTTGGGTTATCCTGAGTTGTTCAGAGTGAGAGGAAACTTGGTTTACTGTCACTTTGAGCCACTTGGATAAATTTAGATAAGTTGGATAAATTTAGACTAAGTTGGATAAATTTAGATTTAGGAAGGACATAAGTAAGTACGGGTTTTCTAACAGAGTTGTGGATGCGTGGAACAATCTTCCCAGTAGGGTGATCGAGGCTAGGGTTTTGGGGCAGCTTCATAAAGAGATTGGAGAAATATGAATGGGAGGGGTTGGGTTTGATTTGTTGTCATTGGTACGGGGGGTAAATTCTTGGGTAGTTTTGGGTAGAGGTTATTTTGATAAGGACCTGCCTTGTATGGGGCCAGTAGGCCTTCTGCAGTGTTCTTCCATTCTTATGTTCTTATGTCTTACCCCACAAAACGGTAAGGCGGTGACTAACTTGCTGGTTTTCCCCTCTTCCCATCACTTCCTCACCTCTCCACCACCTATCTACCCCTCACAATACCCTAGCCATACACGGGCTTAACCACAAACACACACTTCACTCTGCTGTCCTTCTCCCTTTTCCTGTCTTCTTTGTCGGAAACTTCGCCTCAGGTTATTTAAAACAAGGAAAAGTGACATCCAGTACCCCGTGCAGTACATTAAAATCTGGCCAATCTTTCCTTGGGCCCTCTCCTCCTCACTCCCTCCAGGGTAGGCTGGTCTTAGGGGATAAATTCATAGGTCAGCCGAAGTAGGAATGTAGGACACTTAGGAAAGTTCTTTTTTTTCCAGCATATTATCTGGAACAACCTTACCTTAACTGGGCAACATGTCCAATGCAAGAGTCAGACTTTGGGTCACTGATGTCCAGAAATTTAAAAAAGACTTTTTTTCCGGGTTAAACCTTTTTATTTAAAACCCATTGGGGTCATAGCTTTTTTTTTGGGGGGTACCAGGAACCGGGGTTCCCAGGCAATTTTTTTAAAGGGGGGGGAAAACGACCCCCCAAAAAAGGGCCCCCCCCCAAAAAAGGGGGGCAATTTTCCCCGACTTTTTCCCAAGAAAGGACTCATAAATGAAAAAAATCTACAAATACACTCACCAAAGGGGAAGGCAGGCCCCCCAGAACTATGGGAAACAAAAAAACCCAAACCCAAAAGGGAAAAGGGTTTTTTGGGGGCCAAAAAAAGTGCAAAAAGCTTCAAAAAGGGGAAAATTCTACAAAGGGAAACGGAAATTGGAAAAAAAGGTTTTAAAACCAACAAAAAAACCCCCCAAATTAAAATAAAAGAATTTTTTCTAGCCAACAGGGGTTTCGTCAAAAAAAAACAAAACTTACCGGGTGGGGAAAAAAATTTAAAAAATACCCCCCGGTATAAAAAATGAGAATGTGATCTTTTTGATTTTTCCGAAAGGGGTTTTTAAGTCAAAACAGTACTTGGGGGAAAGGAAGGAAATTTAAGTCCCACATAAAACTATTTTTGATTCGGTTGGGGGTTTAAGTTTAAAAATTTTGGGTATTGGAAAGGGGAAAATTTTGGAAGGATTCAAGGTTTTTTGTATTGGGGTTTCTTCGGGGGTTGCGATAACATATTCTGTAAGTTTCGTTGTGTGTGAAATTTCTGGTTTTTTTTCTTCAAAATTTTATTTCGTAGTTTTCTGGTTTGGGAATTTCTTTTTTAAGGATTCCTTGTTTTTCCGCCCTTTTCATTTTTTAAATACTTTTACCCTTTTTCCCCCATTTTAATTTTCATCTTACAAATTTTTCCCCCCCAAATGGGGTTTCCCATCGGTGAGTCCTTGATGGTGGGGTTGTGGGGGTAGATATTTTGGAATGATTTTTCGGCAAAGATTTTGGGAAAAACATGTTTGGCAAGGGGTTTGGGGGGGAAGGACTATGTATCTTTTTCTCGGCGTGTCTTTCTGGGTGGTTAAAGGTTTAGTCCGCCGTTGCAGTCTCTGATGAGTGACGGGATAGGGGATTTTGGAAAATACCTTTTTCAATTATAGTCATTTTCCTCAAGGAACTCGTTGTGCAGTTCTGGTGCACGCAGGAAGAACCCTAAAATTTACCCACTTTTGGGTTTTTTGGTGTCGTGGTGGGTAAAAGTGGAGAAGATCGTTTTGGTTGGGGGTTTTCGATAGACTTTAAAACGAGTTCGTGGTCGCTTTGAGAGTAAAACATCAAGGAAAGGAAGGTGTTGTCGCCCCTTTTTTTCAAGTGTGAACTGGATTGAAGGCTCACCGGGTTGGTTGTTTGGAGGCTTGAACGTTGAAGGTTTAGGAGTTATGGGGAATGTCGTCAACATACGGAGCCAGGTGAAGACAAAGGGAATAATGGTGGAGAAACGTTCGGCTTCTAGATGTTCCTGTATAGGTTCGCTAGGACTGCACTGAGTGGCGAACCCATGGGTAGTCCAAAAGTCTGCTGAAAGAGGTTGATTTTCAAAAGAGAAACACGTAAAGCCAACACTAGTTCAACCAGGTCGATGAAGTCGCTGGCTGGAATGGGAAGATCAAGTGAATCGTCAATTTTCTTGCGCAAGAGATCGATGGCTTGTTTAGTAGGTACTTTAGTGGAATAGGGGAAGTCACTTTCAAGGCTGGAAAGTTTTTGTTCCTGATGTGATGTTGCGAATTGCGTTGAGAAGATCACCTGAGTGTTTGAGATGTGCTGGACTGATGTGCCCAAGAGTTTCGAGAGGTTTTTGGCGAAAAATTCCTGAAGCTTGTGGGGAGCACTGCCTTTTCCCCGAGGATAGGGGCCTCAGTGGGATACCAGGCTTGTGAGTCTTTGGCAGGCCGTACATTCTGGCAGGTCTGGGGTTGCTGGGCATGGTGTGCAGAAGTTTTTCCCTTGTTCTGGCTCCTCAGAATGGGGGCGATCCTTTGAAAAAAAGTTTTAGTAAGGTTGTCCATTGGTTAGTTGTGAGGGGTTTTTGTAGGTTTTGGGGGTCATTAAGAAAGATTGAGCATTTGTTCCTGTAATCGTCGTGTTCATGATGACAACACCCCACCGCTGATAAAGGAGGTGGTGTTGTCATCATGAACACGGGACGATTACAGGAACAAAATGCTCAATCTACTTAATGACCCAGATACCTACAAACCTCTCACAACTAAACCATGTGGACAACCTTACTAAACTTTTCTTCAAAGGACTCGCCGCATTCTGAGGAGCTCAGAACAAGGGAAGAAATTCTGCACACCATGCCCGGGCAACCCAGACCTGCCAGAATGTACGGCCTGCCAAAGACTCACAAGCCTGGTTCCCACTGAGGCCCCATATCCTCGGGAATAGGCGTGCTCCCCACAAGCTCTCAGGAATTCTCGCCAAACACCTCTCGAAATCTTGGGCACTATCAGTCCAGCACATTCTCAAACACTCAGGTGATCTTCTCAATCGCATTCGAAACCATCAACATCAGGAACAAGAAATTTTCCCAGCCTTTGACGTGAATTCCTATTCACTAAAGTCCCTACTAAAACAAGCCATCGATCTCTTGCGCAAGAAATTGACGATTCACTTGATCTTCCCATTCCAGCCGCGACTTCATCGACCTGGTTGAAACTATGTGTTGGCTTTACGTTTTTTCTCTTTTGAAAATCACCTCTTTCAGCAGACTTTTGGACTACCATGGGTTCGCCACTCAGTGCAGTCCTAGCGAACCCTATACATGGAACATCTAGAAGCCGAACGTTTCTCCACCATTTTCCTTTCGTCTGTCACTGGCTCCGTTTGTTGACGACATTCTCCTCATAACTCCTAAACGCTTCAACGTTCAAGCTCTCCAAGACAAGCTCAACAGGTCCGAGCCTTCAATCCGTTCACACTTGAAGAAGAGGTCGACAACACTTTTCCCTTTCCTTGATGTTCTACTCTGAAAAAGTGACCACGAACTTCGTTTTAAAGTCTATCGAAAAACCCACCAACCAAAACGATCTTCTCCACTTCTCTCTCACCACGACACCAAAAACCAAAGTGGTTTTAATTATGGGTTTTCTTCCTGCGTGCACTCGGGAATCTGCAGCAACGAGTTCCTTGAGGAAGAATGCACTATAATTGAACAGGTATTTTCCAAACTCCACTATCTCGTCACTTCATCAGGACTGCAGACGGCGAGCACTAAACATCTTCAACACACCCAGAGAAGACACTCCCGAGAAGAGATACATAGTCCTTCCCCCCAAAACTCCATTGCCAAACATGTTTCCAACATTTTTTGCGAAACATCATTCCAAGTATCTACCTCCACAACCACGACCATCAAGGACTCACCAAGTAGTAGGCAAAGGGCAAGCCTCCCTCCTCTGCAGGGGTATACATAATCCTTGTAATGACTGCAACAAGTTATACGTGGGGAAACATCAAGGACCTCCAAAAAACGTTATTTCAGAACACCAATACGCAAGCAGGTCTGACGACACAAGGAATGCCTGCGTACAAAACCGTAATTCACACAACCACTTGATAAACTACAGAAACTCAAGACTTATCGCCACAGAAGACAACACCAATACCGAAGAATCTGGAATCATCCATTATTTCTATATCCGACAACTTCAACCAGAATAGTGGCTTCTATAACATAGCTGAACCACTTGCCAGAAAACTTCTTCATCGCTTATCCCACATAAGAACACTGTAGAAGGTCTGCTCACAAACTTGTCCAGTCTCCTTTCCAAGCTACCCAAGTTTTTAGACTCTACAACCCAACTCGGTACATCATCAGATGCAGCATTCTTCACCTGACCTCAGCCGGACTATAAATACTCGCGTTCCTTCCACCCCAGGTAGTTCTGTTTGTGACTTGAAAAAGCCCACTGTGTGGGCGAAACGTAGTCAATAAAGGATCACATTATACTGCATTTGTGTTTATATTGCCATCAAGGGACTGCTCACGGAGGCAAATGCAAAGTTTGCAGCATTCACGGAGACCCACATAAAGGATCATTATGACAACGAAATATGGATCCCAGGTTATAATCCCTGGGAAGGGGTTTGCTTGTATGTCACAGAGTCGCACATTTGCTCAGAACTGTTAAACCCCTCAAATAATGTAGTTGAAGTTTTGGCGGTAAAGACTGAAAACCAAAACCTTGTCATTGTGGTAGTATACAAGCCTCCAGATGCAACTACCCAGCAATTCCAGGAGCAGCTTGTGAAAATTGACCACTGTCTAGAAAATCTCCCAACTCCTGCCCCAAACATCTTACTACTAGGTGATTTCAATTCAGACATTAAAATGGAGGAGTATAGCAAACAATGTTTTAGCAGAGATCATCCCAGGAGGCAGCTCGGATGAAAATTCACACACACACGAGCTATTAAACCTCTGCACGAAATTCACCTTAAACCAGCAAATTAGAAAATATGCTGGACCTCATCTTCACTAACAACGACGATCTGATACGTAATATAATGTAAAGAAGATAATACATCAAAAATAATACACTCAGACCACACATAACAGGGTACATACATTTATGCACAGGGCTTTGACCAGCAAAATGTGAAACAGTCATGAAGGTCTCTTCACAAAATTCAATTTCAATAACAAAAACATACAATGGGATCAAGTAAACCATGTCCTAAATGAAACAAGCTGGGAAGATATCCTAAAGAAAACGGATCCGAACAATTGCCTTGAAAAAAAAAGACAGTAAATTCTGTCGTTCTTGAGATCTGCTCAAGACACATTCTATTAAGAAAAAGAAAGAGAAGATGTACAACTAGAAAGGGGACTCCCTATACAAAACGAAGGCGAAGAGCCACAGAGCTGCTGAGTGGGACCAATATATCGGAAATGCGAAGGGAGGCACTAGTCAATGAAATTGCAAATATCGAACTTAAGCTGAAGGAATCTTACAGGAGACAAGAATCACAGGAAGAACTAAAAGCCATAAAGGAAATTGAAAAAAAAAAAACTTCATCTCTTATTCGAAATCTAAGGGAAAAAAAAACATCCAGTATTGGTCCTCTGCTTGGCGGGATGGGACATACAAGATGACAGTTTAAGAAATAAGTAAGATACTAAAAATCCCCAAAATGACTCAGTGTTCAGGGAGCCGCTGCACAGACTAAGGGTCGACAAACCAACTGAATTCTTTATGGACGAAACCCAAAAGTTGGTCATCTCAAAAATCTCAGATGATTATCCTAACTCCACAAAACTTTGAAGAGGGCAATAAATGACACATGCACTCTGCCCAGGCCCAGACTCATGGAATTCGTGTGTATTATGAACTGCAAGAAGCCCCTATCGCGTGCCTTCAGCATTTTATGGGGGAGGGAGCATGGACACAGGGGTCATCTCACTCACACTAAAACAACAGACACAACCCCACTCCACAAAGGTGGCAAATAAAACAATTGCAAAGAACTACAGACCCATAGCACTAACGTCCCATGTCATAAAATTTTTGAGAGGGTTCCAAGAAGCAAGATCGCCAACCACCTAGATACCCCTCAATTACACAACCCAGGGCAACACGGGTTTTAGAGCAGGTAGCTCCTGCCTGTCCCCGGGTTTCTAGACCACTATGATAAGGTCCTGGATGCTGAAGAGGATAAACAAAATTACAGATGTAGTATACACAGACTTTGCAAAAGCTTTCGACAAGCCCTGACCATGGGTGTAATAGCACACAAAATGCGTGATAAGGAATAACAGAAAAAGTTGGCAGATGGATCTATAACTTCCCGACAAATAGAACACAAAGAGTAATAGTAAGCAAAGTAAAGTCCCAGGATCCATGGTAAAAAGCTCTGTTCCACTAGGCACAGTAAATCGCTCCCCTTCTATTCCTCATCCTCATTTCTGGCATAGACAGAGATGTAAGCCATATCTCCGAGTCTTCCTTTGCGGATGACACCCGGATCACCATGGCAGTGACCTCCCCTCGAAGGACACGCAAGACTCCAAGTGGACATCAACAAAAATCTTCGAATGGACCACTCAAAACAATATGAAGTTCAACGAGGAGAAATTTCAACTACTCAGATATGGGAAACTTGAGGGAAATTAAAAATGTATCAGGGTATACGACAAATTCTAACCACATAATAGAGTGAAAAATTAATGTGAAGGACCTGGGAGTGATAAAGTCAGAGGACCTCGGGCCTTGAAAGACCACAACAATGTTCTACCTTATCTGCTGGAGGAAAATGGTAGGATGGGGTAATGAGAACCTTCAAAACTAGGGGGCGCCAAGCCATGATGATTCTCATCAAATCGCTTTGCTCTCTAGGCTGGAATACTGCTGTACACTAAAGGCTCCCCTTCAAAACTGGCTACATTGCAGCCTGGAGAGTGTCACAAAGAACTTTCACAGGACATATAAGCACGATAAGGCACCTAATTACTGGGAACGGTTGAAGGTCCTTGATCTGTATTCCCTGGGGAAAGCATGCGAGGAGATGCATTTATAATATACATTTGGAAGGTCGTGGAGAGATTGGTACCGAAAACCCGCACACGAAAAATCACTCCCAATGAATGCAAAGATTCGGCAGTAGATGCAACATTCCCCCATTGAAAAGCAGGGGTGCAACTAGTACATTGAGGGGACAACACAATAAGTGTCTGGGGATAACCAATAGACCCTTAGCTGTCTTTAACTTCACATGGTCTGCCAACAGGGGACACTGCTAAGTATTCCCTCTGTCATGTCATTCACATATACCAGAAACAGCACGGTCATAGGACTGATCCCTATGGAAACTCTCTCGTCACAGGCGCCCAATCTGAGGGCCTCATTACGTACCATGACTCACTGATGCCTTCTGTCAGGAATTCTCTACTCCATTCCCAGTGCATATGCTAATACACCTGCCTGGGACCTCCAGCTTTTGCACTAATCTCTTATGTGTAACTCTGTCAAAACCTTCTTACAGTCCAAGAAAGATCAGTCTACCTCCCCTCTCTCTCTTGTCTTACTGCTGTCACTTGTCACGGAACTCCAGTAGGTTTGTGACACAGGTTTCCGCCTCAGAATCTGTGCTGCTTGTGCTCCACCACTCTCTGATTATCTTTTCCATAACTTTGCATACTATACATGTCAGTGACACTGGTCTGTATTTTAATGTTGTGTGTCTATCTCTTTTTTTAAGAACTGGGACTACATTTGTTGTCTTCCACACCTCGGGTAGTCGCCCTGTTTCGGTAGATATCATAAAAATTGTTGGTAGTAGTACACAGAGCACCTCTGCTTCTTCTCACAGGACCCACGGAGAAATATTATCTGGCCACATCGCCTTTGAGATATTTAGTTTGCTTAGCAGCATCTTCACCTCCTCCTCGTTTGTATGTATCATGTTGAACACTTGATGGTGTACCCCCACATGTTAGTTTTTATAGAGTCCTTTCTGTCTCCACTGTGAATACTTCTGTAAATCTCATGCTGAGCCTCGCCATGGCAGCAAGCAGCAACAAGGCTGCTCCTCTATCTTGCCGTCCTCTGGGCCTATCCGAACTCCAGTGATGGCCTAATTACAAGTGACATGAAAACTGACGGTGACGACAACGAAATGGATTGAATTGACAAAAGAGGGACTGGCATTCAGTACCAGACCTGCTGCCAGACGTGAACCAGACATGAGACGTTTTCCACTACATTGAAATGACTGACCTCCATATTAACTGAACCAGTGTTCAACGGGAAGACAACATGGCAGAAAATCTAACAACAAAACTAAGGAAAAGACAGGTCTGTAGGACTTTTTTCCTTCAGTGCCAAACGAGGGAAAGAATTGAGCCTTTAAACATGGCTGACCGGCATCCAAACACCAGCTACTGCCAGACGTACAAACTAGCGAAGTGAAGTTCTCATCTATACTGACGTTCATCTGTACTGACAGTAGCATCATATCACCTGTACCAGTGTTAACGAGAGGGAAACACAGGAGACATCGTCAAATCCACAATACAAACCTCTAAGGAAACTATCATATAAGGCGGTTGTCCCTCAGTGCCAATTGTGGGAAAGAAGTAAATAGTTAAACAGCCAAGGTTAATGTTTTAGTAGCTGACATATATTCAGCTGACCAGTGTACAGTGAGAGAATCATAGGAGAAAACGCCAAATCTATCTATAAAACTCAAGGAAAGTCAGGTTGTAGGTGGCGTTTTCTTCCCTCAGTGCTTTTAAAAATGGCTGAGACAGCAGACCAGGTCAGGAGTCAACAATACGACACAACCCCCAATAAATGGATTTGAAGGGGAATTGGACGGATAAAGCCATTGATTAAAACTTTCTGGTCCTCCCTGAATGGAAAGGAGTTAGAAGTGTAATAGGTGAAACCGGGCTGTGAAATGAGGCGTGAAGGGGAGAGTGAAATACGGGGATAAGTGAAAAGGGTTTATGAAGTTAAGGGATAAGTGAGGAGTGAAGAGGGTTTTGAAGTAGATACCAGGAAATTTACTAGTAATTCAGTGATGACTGCTAGAGCAGCTACTAGGGTTTGCTAGGTGCCTGGAAAAGAAAAATGAATATGGCTTTATATGAGCAAAAGAGTGTAGATTGAAAATGGCAGGCATTAGGGGGGTACAGGCTGCCATAATTATATTTATCTTTCTCTTGCAATTCCATGAAGAAGGAAATCAGTCATGGGGGCTGGAAAAGACGGAGTAATATCACCCTGGACAGTAAAAGCCCAATAGTTGCCATCCTACCAGAAACGTAAATGTCACTATCGCCGCAAGGTATGGCAACACCGCATGCCCAAACAAAAACAGTGGCACACAGCTCTTATTGTAGTGCTCTTAAGTGGTGATATCCAAATTAATCCAGGACCTCAAGCTATTGTGCAGAGGCAAAACAGACAGATAAGTGACAGTGATAATGACGGTCTAGTAGCTAGGAATGATAAACTTAACTCCATATGTAATGTATACATAGGTCAATGTGAGACAATACAGCCATTCTTATTATCACAAGCACCACCAAACTGGTGCATACACTGCACTAAAGTACGAAACAAGAACAGAAAAAATACCTTATGTAAAATGTGTAAGGGGTGGGTGCATGATGGATGTATGTACAATTATAATAATGGTGCCAGAATTCATTTTGTGTGTAACAAATGCACTTTGGCACAGTTACCCTTTAGCAACGATGACATTGATTTATCTAATTTTAATACAAATGACCCATTACCATATATTGATGATTATAATTGTTTTATGAAAACAAGTATTCACTTTATTCATGTCAACGCAAGATCACTTTTTCCAAAATTGGCAGAGATTAGGATTTTAGCTAACAGATCTAGGGCGGCAGTTATAACCATCTCAGAATCCTGGTTGGATGATACGGTGACTGACGACGAGGTCAATATAGAAAGTTACAATATAAAACGCTTAGATAGGAACAGAAAAGGTGGTGGAGTATGTGCCTACATTAGAAATGACTTAGCTTACAACCCAAGACCTGATTTAAATAACAATAAACTGGAGATTCTATGGTTTGAAGTGCTGCTTCCAAAGACCAAACCCATCTTAGTAGGAACTAGTTACCGCCCTCCTACCCAGGACCAGTTCTTAGAAGGCTTTCCAGTCTTGTCCGGACTTGAAAACAATTGCGAGACAATAATACCGGGAGACTTCAATATCTGTTTTCAGTAGCAAAATAACGGGCTATGCATAAGGTATAAGCAAATTCTAGGTTTAAAAGTTACACTCAACTAATTAATACACCAACCCGGATCACACAGTTCTCAGCCACCCTAACTGACCACATACTTTGTAACCGCGCTGAGAACATTAGTCAATCAGGCGTCATTATCACAGGCCTTAGTGATCATTTCATCATTTACTGCACTAGGAAAATCACTAGGGATAGGATAGGCCTACACAGGACAATAAAAGTGAGGTCAGCTAGAAACCACAGTAAAGAAACACTGGTAAATAGGCTACACAATTGTGACTGGACAGAGATAACAAGTTGTACGGACGTAAACGATGCCTGGGAAAAATTCAAAACAATGTTCACTATTATCCTTGATAATATTGCACCAGTTAAAGAGGTTAGGATTAAACGAAGAACTGAACCCTGGATGACTACTGAGATATTAGATAATATGAAATTCAGAGACCAGTTGCTAAAAAGATTTAAAGCAAACAGACAGGATATTGCAGCAATAAATGAATTCCAAAGGATGTGGAACAGAGTGCAGAGACTTATAAAAGGAGCAAAGGCAGAGCACTATTGTTCAAAAATTGAGGAGTATAAGCATAACCCCAGAAAGCTCTGGCAACAACTAAAACAGTTGGGGTATAGCCATGAACCAGTAGATAGGTCTAACATAGTACTCACTATCGATAATGAGGTATGCCACGAAACAACTAAGGTGGCAAATTGTTTTAATTCCTACTACACATCTGTTGCATCAACACTAGTAAGTAAACTACCAGCTGCATCAAATACCTTTAACACAGACTCTGATAAGTTTCAAACATACTATACCAATAAAGAGGTAACCCCAAACAGATGTCAACTAGTGTATCTCATGACTTTATTCAAAAAGAACTAAGCAGGTTAAACCCAACTAAGAGCACCGGCCCTGATAACATCCCGTCTAAGATGACTTACGAAATCGTAATGACACGATTGCAAACAAACCATTTTACGGACGGGGATAGAACCAGCGATCAGAGAGTCTCAAAACTCCAGACCGTCGCGTTAGCCACTGGACCAGCTACCCACAATAAGATTCGTCCAACTAGGTATATTTCTACACCATAGGAAGGTTAGCATAGGCACCACTGTGACCACAAATGCAAGTTTTTACAGACGAATCTCCAGCTAGCATGGCCGTGACGAACTCTAGCTCCAGTCCCTTCAAAGCCGTCAACATGACTCACGAAATCGTAATGACACGATTGTGGTCATTTGTGGTCACAGTGGTGCCTATGCTAACCTTCCTATGGTGTAGAAATATACCTAGTTGGACGAATCTTATTGTGGCTAGCTGGTCCAGTGGCTAACGCGACGGTCTGGAGTTTTGAGACTCTCTGATCGCTGGTTCTATCCCCGTCCGTAGTACGGTTTGATCCCGTCTAAGTTCCTAAAAGATGGTGCTTCTGAACTGTCAATCCCTATTGCTCACATAATAAATTTGTCCATCACCACTAATACCGTACGGGAGGGGTTCAAGGAGGCCAGAGTTACTCCTATCTTCAAAATAAATAGTATACTCAGTTAGTATACTCAGTATACTCAGTATAATATCCATGTACTGTCAAGTAGTTAAGTACCTTAATGACAACAACATTCTCCATAGCTATCAATCAGGCTTTAGAAGATCTTACTCAACCGACACCTCCCTAATTAATCTGATGGATTACTTGAGAACTGAAATGTCAAAGGGGAACCTCATAGGTATGGTAACCTTAGACCTGCAAAAGGCCTTCGATACTTTCAACCACAATATATTTTGTAAGAAACCTCAAGCTATCGATATAGGTTCTGTAGACTGGTTTAAGTCCTATATTAGCAGCAGGAGACAAATTGTCAAAATCAACTAAACGGAATCAGAGCCCCTGACGATAGCATTTATGTGGAGTTCCCCAAACTAGTATTCTGGGTCCCTTATTATTCTTATGCTATATTAATGACATGCCTATCATTGCCAAGTGCAAACTCCTACTGTATGCAGATGACAGTGTTCTGTTAGTGTCAGGTAAAGACCCACAAGATATAGCTAATGAATTAACACTGGAATTGGACCCCTGCAGCAAATGGTTAGTAGACAACAAACTATCATTACACCTCTGGAAAACTGAAGCTATTCTCTTTGGCACGAAACATAAACTGAGAAGGGTAAATAATTTTAATGTCCAGTGTAATGGGGAGCCCATCACTTCGGTTTCCTCAGTAAAATATCTGGGAAGTCCCTTTTACCCATGCATGTCAGGAGAATTGATAGGGAACAGTGCAGTAAAGAAAGCGAATGCCAGACTGAAGTTCCTCTATAGACAAGCACAGTGTCTACCTACTGAGGCTCGCCGGACCCTACGTATGTCTAGCCCTTATACAGTGTCATATGGATTATGCTTGCTCTTCATGGTACTCTGCCTTGACAAAAAATCTGAAAGATAGACTGCAAATCACCCAGAACAAAATAGTAAGATTCATCCTGGGCCTAGGTCCAAGAAAGCATGTAGGCCAGGAATGAATTACAGCAGTTGGATATGATGAATGTTGAAGACAGAGTAAAACAACTGAAGTTAAATCATGTTTATAAAATTGCTAACAGTGTCCAGAATGTCTTGTTGCCAATTTGTCAAGGTTGGAACCAAAGCAATCATAGTACTAGGGGGAGGGAGAGCACAACTTTGTAGTACCCACAGTCACTGGCCAGGCTTCAAATACCTTTTATTGTACAGCAATAAAGGAAATGGAACAGACTGCCCGTACAAGTCAAAGCCAGTCATAGCATGAACCTGTTCAAGAAGAGAGCCGAAAGGTGTCTGATGAATGTAGCTACAGAAAAGGAGAGGAATGATTTTTTACTTTTTAGCAAACACACGTGTAATTTTACCTTATTCCTAGTAATGACCCTCGATTGTAGATAGTCTTAATGACCTCGAGTAGTACATGTTTTTCTAGTATGATAATAAGATGTATCTTCATTATAGAATAATAATAAGATATAACCTTTATATTATAATAATAAGGTAAAAGGACCCCAATGGAAATAAGTCACTCTGACTTTTTTGGGTTATCCTAGTTTCTCCACACATATGCTGCTATGTATGATAATCTATGGAACTGTATTTGTGTATTCCTGAATAAACTTACTTATTCTAGGCCGTTTCTTGTGAACTCCCCTCCTCCCTTTCTCAGCCTGATTGCACTGGTCAACAACCAAAGTGCTTCCGAGACCAGAGTAGCAATTTCCAAACAATTTTAGGTTAAAATTACACCTACGTTTCATAACAGGTTCCAACAGGCTTGCGGCAGAGTGTGTTTTTTACCACAGTCACAGTCTCACTGACCTTCATCATTCCAGCAGTCATAGAAGGTGGTTGTGTTGTGCAAATTTATATTTTGAGGTGAAAGGTAGATGATTTTCTTAGCCAAACACTTTTTAAACTTGTAATAAACCATCAGTTCCAGTGGGTTATGCACCACATATGAAAGAAACTTATGAGAATATGAAGCATATGTTGCAATGCATGAAATATGATGAACATCATGGCACCTCTGTCGTGATTTTAAAGTTGTTGCTCTTATGATGGACTTGCAGGGCGAATACATCAAGTACTGCAAAAGGTTCCCACTATATCAGGTGAAACTTACCATCTCGTGCCTGGGATAAAAATTGTTCAACATTCACCTCTCACTGAACCAAACAAAATTTTGCTACCACCACTACATATAAAACTGGAGCTCATGAAAAACTTTTTAAAAGCTATGGGCAAATAAGGTCAATTCCGGTTTAAATGTTTAACATTAAAATTCCCCTCACTGAGCGACGCTAAGATAAGAGAGGGAGTTGAAGATTGAGACACTTATGCAGCATATGGGGATCTTTATTCAGGAAACGTTTCGCCACACAGTGGCTTCATCAGTCCAATACAAAGAGGAAAGTGTAAGGAGAGGAGGAGTATGAGGTAATCAGTCCCTCAGCCTGGAGTCGATGTGTTCAGTCCATCAATCTTGTAGATGGACTGAACACATCGACTCCAGGCTGAGGGACTGATTACCTCATACTCCTCCTCTCCTTACGCCTTCCTCTTTGTATTGGACTGATGAAGCCACTGTGCGGCGAAACGTTTCCTGAATAAAGATTCCCATATGCTGCATAAGTGTCTCAATCTTCAACTTGTCGGTTTTTCAAACCATTCATCACACACAAGAGAGGGAGTCTTCAATGGTCCTCAGCTTCGAGAACTTCTTAAAGATGGTGACTTTGAATCAGAATTGGTGGAACACATCAAGCCTTACAAAAACATGGGATGAAACATGTCACTTAAAATAAACTTTTCGGACCCACATTTAGACTTTTTTTTCCAGCTAACTGTGGGGCAGTTAGTGACGAACATGGTGAAAGGTTTCACCAAGATATATCAACCAAGGAAAAATAGTACCAGGGCAAATGTGGCACTAGAATGCTTGCAGACTATTGCTGGACATTGGCAAGAGATGATTCTTCAGCCCACTACATCCGTCAGCAAAATGGCAGAGTAGGTACGGATTAGAGTTTAAAACATGCTGACACATATTGTTCATTATAATAAAATAATCAAGGTATATATGTCTCGTATCTTTAAATCTATAGCCAATAAGCATTTTCCAAGGTGATATTTGGATTCAGGACATGAAAATACACAATTAACTAATCTTATTTAAGAAGCATACAACTTTTCAAAAATTGTTGACCAGTGTTACCTGGTCCTTGACTATTGTTTTTCTCTTGATGTGGCTGTACAACAGCTTCGGGTCGGATTTGGCTTTCGCTGCTATGTCATTAACGCATTGTTATTGGGCGTCCCTCCTTACCTGTGTATATTCATTTCTGGCTCTTCGACTACTGTCCCTATTTTCCTGGGTTCTTTGCCTTCTATACTTATTCCATTCTGTGTGTGTGTGTGTGTGTGTGTGTTGTGTGTGTTGTGCGTGTGTGTGTGTGTGTGTATGTGTGCGTGCGTGTGTGTGTGTGTGTGTATTGTGTGTGTGTGTGTGTGTGTGTGTGTGTGTGTGTGTGTGTGTGTATGTGTGTGTGAGTGTGTGTGTGTGTGTGTGTGTGTGTGTGTGTGTGTGTGTGTGTGTGGTGTGTGTGTGTGTTGTGTGCGCTCACCTAACTGTACTCACCTAACTGTGGTTGCAGGGTCGAGACTCAGCTTCTGGCCCCGCCTCTTCACTAACCGCTACTGGGTCCTCCCTTCCTTGCTCCATGAGCTTCATCATACCTCGTCTTAAAACTATGTATAGTTCTTGATTCCACTACACTATTCCACTTCCTAACAACTCTGTGGCTCAAGAAATACTTCGTAACATCCCTTTGATTCATCTGAGTCTTTAGCTTCCAATTGTAACCCCTCATTTCTGTGTCCCATCTCTGGAACATCCTATCTCTGTCCACCTTTTGTGTGTGTGTGTACTCACCTATTTGTACTCACCTATTTGTGGTTGCAGGGGTCGAGTCATAGCTCCTGGCCCCGCCTCTTCGCTGATTGCTACTAGGTCCTCTCTCTCCCTGCTCCATGAGCTTTATCATACCTCGCCTTAAAACAATCTATGGTTCCCGCCTCCACTACTTCACTTTCTAGGCTATTCCACGGCCTGACTACTCTGTGACTGAAGAAATACTTCCTAACATCCTTTGATTCATCTGAGTCTTCAACTTCCAATTGTGACCTCTTGTGTCTGTGTCCCATCTCTGGAACATCCCGTCTTTGTCCACCTTGTCTATTCCGCGCAGTATTTTTATATGTCGTTATCATGTCCCTGACCCTCTGTCCCCCAGTGTCGCAGGCCGTTTCCCTCGACTTTTCTTCG